>OY744482.1:220531454-220859246 GCA_963556165.1 Tipula helvola | reverse complement strand
ATTCTGGTAACTCCCGGGGAATAGGGAATATTTTTTTTTATAGCAGTTATTTCCCAGACATTTTTTCCCAATTTTTTATTCCCAAAAGTGCATTCTGACAATTGGGGAAAAAATTATTAGATTGAATGCTAGACAACTTCATTATGATTTTTTGTGTTAAGGAAAACAAATTAAATGTCAAAATATTGTTCATATGTTTTGTAAGAAGTGGCCCATATGCAATTTTATTTGTATTATTACAAATATATATTAAATATTTTTTAATAAAATTTAATTGAAATGTATTCATTTTGTCATTTTAAGCTAAACCGATAATTTGTTTTTTTCAAAATCGAGTGAAAAATTAAAATATAAAAAAAATGCAAATTCGCAATCTTTAGATGCAGCCATATTTAACATAATATCTTATATTTTTATAATAAATTAAAAAATGTTATTACTATTATTAAATTTATTAAGTGTTTATTTTTGTTGCGGCCGTTAAACTGAATTTTAGCATTCACCAAAAATCACAACACTTTTCCCCGAGCATTCTTTTCTAAATTAGGTATGGAAAAACAAACGTCAAAACTGCAATAATTGGGAATAATTTTTTCCCAACAAACAATTTTTCCCAAACACCAGAATACACTTTTGGGGAAAAGGGAATAAAACTGCTATAAAATTTAAAATTTCTATTCCCCGGGAATTACCAGAATAGGGCCACTGGAGAAATTTCCAGTCCAAAAATAGTAGGAAAAGCAAAACCAATTCACAAAATATTAAAAATGTTTGATAATTTTGTGATTAAATAATTTGTTTCGTATTTAACTGTAAAAAATTCAAGAAGGCTCTGGTACTATCCGTGTAAGCTGCTTTGTAAAAATGAAAAGGAAATTTTCTGCCGAAACATTACTTAGACATCAAACAACTTAGGCGGATTCAGTGTTGCATTCTTTCGTTTCTTCCTTCCTTCTGAAATTTTTTAAAACCAATTTCATAGGTTAAAAAAGACGGTATTTTTCATTCTGGTTCCTTTGATTGGATAAAAAAATTATCAGAACGAATGAAGGATATTGCGTTTATAAAATGCAATAATATACGCCTTTTCAATTCATTTTGGAAATGAATTGATTATGTGTTAGAAAAAGATATAAAAGGTAAAAGTATACTAATAGCCATTCGATAAAACATATTATAGTATAGTACCTATTGTACATAACATAGAATAGTGATACAACTCAAATAGTTGCGTTTTTCAGGTATGTCCGTTCCTATTAGGGTTCTAATCTAAGAGTCACTTGGCGACTACAAGCAAAGAGCATATTATAATAAAGATGCTTCGTTTCCACGGTGAAATTGTTATATGAAAAAATAATTGGATTACTGAAAAATGCACACAAATATCACAATATACACAAAAATATCCATGAATATCTACACGAAAAAAAGTATAAAAACAGCAAAAACACTAATACATATAAGTTTGGAGTGCCCGCAATATTAAACTGGAGTGCCCGTCATTTATTTTTTTATTTTGTACTGAATGAATCATCTTTAATCATTCTTTGCTACAAGTTACTGCATTCAAATTTTGGTATTATGTTTCTAGCCGTGAATGAGAAGATTGTAGAAATTGCTCACCTAATATTTCCAATATAAAGAAAATGAAAATGAAAAACACTACAAATTTTCTACACTCAACTCTACAAACCATTTAATTCAACCCCACTGAAACTATGTACACATAATAGGCTTATACTACAATAACAGGTGCAGAAAGCACCTGGCACCTCCAGTCCCTATCTATCAATTTTAATTTCCCACTAATCAGACTTCATTTATTACCACACATCGAAAAGCTCACCCACACACATCATCCAGCCACACCTTCCGATCTACTTCGCACCATCCCATTTTTTTCATCCAAACAACTCCACGCACCCTATCGGCCCTCCCCTCACAACATATCCAACAGTACCACATCCAAAACGCAATTAACACCATCCCCTTGAACCACCCACATATCCACATCCTTCAAACCACCATCCAAACATTTTTCTCAAAAAAAACGCCAAAAACGGTAAAACCCTCCCTAGCAAAGTCCATCATCCAAAAATACTATCACCAAACCATCATCACGTTCATCGTCGCATAACAGGACCTAAACCCACATACTGCAAATTGCCCTTCTCAGTAACAAAGGATATGTATTGATTAATATCAGTGTTTAAATTCATTTTTTCGTTCCCTTCTTTTATCTTTTTTTTCTCTCTTTGTGAAAGAAAACAAAAAATATTTTTGTTTGTTTCTTTCCCCAGGAACGAAATCGATAAAAGTAAAATATCTCTCCTCATATAAAGCACAAAAGATAAGAGAGGAGAGATATTTTATTTTGTTGGATTTCATTCCGGAGGAAAGAAACAAAACAAAATATTTTTTCTCTTCTTTCGCAAAAAGAGAATAAATAAAGGAACGAAATTTGAATTTAAACACTGATTAATATACGTAAAAACTAATTCAAATTTAAATAATTGTATGGTCTAATTTTCTGAATTTTATGATAACATATTACATAGCCCTATCAATTGTAATCAAACCTCTCCACCAGATTATAAATATAAATTAATCTCTCAGTAAACAGAATGAACCAGTGTTTAAATTCAAATTTCGTTCCTTGCTTTACTCTCTTTTTGCGAAAGGAGAGAAAAAATATTTTGTTTTGTTTCTTTAATCTGGAACGAAATTCAACAAAATAAAATATCTCTTTTCTCCTATCCTTTGTGTTTCATATGAGGAGAGATATTTTACGTTTCTCGATTTCGTTTTCGGGGAAAGAAGCAACAAAAATATTTTTTGTTTTCTTTCACAAAGAGAGAAATAAAAGGTAAAGAAGGGAACGAACAAATGAATTTAAACACTGGAATTAACTCATGGGTTACCGTATTACAAGGGACACATCAATTTTCTGGCGACTTATGGATTGTAAGAATCATAAAAACTTGCCGATGGAGGTAGTGGCAATTTGAAATTTCTAAGAACATGTTATTTATTGTAGTAAGAAATGGAAAATTCCAAAGTGCATTTTAGACATATTATGTATGTTATGGGAGTTTAAAGCTTGGAAACAATGCTTGAACAACAGCTGAAAAAATACACATGTTTATGGTTGTGCAGTAACAAGTGAAAGAACAGTGAGAAATTGGGTCATTAAATTCCGTTTCGGAGATATGACGCTTCAAGATTAACGAAGCCCGGGACGGTCCTCTGATGTAGACGACGAACGATTGAACATTTTGATAGAACAAAACCCTCGCTAAACAACGCGAGAACTAGCAGAGAAGCTCAATACATCTCAACCAACCGCGTGTGGTTTCATCTTGAGAAACTACAGAAAGTGTCAACGCTTGAGGCTGGGTACCACACACTCGCACTGAACACAACAACGTGAACAGAATGTTGATTGCCGGTGATCGTTGTGATTCGCTTTTTTACTTCCGCTTCGCCTATTAATAACAATTCACAAACAGTGCAACGACGCTATAAGCGAATTTTCGTTTACTCAACCTACAAATATTTGTGGAAAGTGAAGTTTGACATAATAGTACATTTTAGTATATGTACTATACAATTTTGTTAGCTTTGTTGTGATAAAATACAACGCTTTCATAACTTGTGTTCGATTCATGTGGTATCGTTAATTTTACAATACAATAGGGTGTATCTATTTATTTATGTATTCACAATAATTTTGGCTTAGACCAAACCCATACTTCCACAATCTATTTTGAGCTAAAGCTCATTCGTAACACATTGTGTAAGATAGGGCAGATCAACATAAAAATGATATTTTTGTAGTTACAGCATCACAGTTCGGCCTTCATATTCTTTCGATAAAATCACATGTTTTTTGTGATTGATGTCTGCCAACGTTTCCCGGCAACCTTTGTTGCACGATTATTAAATAGTTCGAGACGATATGGGTCCCCATGCGGTTGGTGAATTTTCGCATTTATGATTCCAAATAACTATAACTTTACAACATATTTTACAAAAAATTTAAAATAATATTTTTTAAGAAATATAAAATCATTCCGCTGACTCGAAAGTCAAAGCCAACTATTTTACGCCTGAAGTGTTCCTATTATCGCTTTGCTTTTTATGTAGTACATAAATTGCAAAAGCAAACAGACAACGATCGTCGGTTGTAAGGCGCTTGCCTTTCTTTGCCAACACTGTTACGGGGATGAAAAGTGGATAACATGAAAATGTTGTCAGGAAACGACATGAGCCGGAGAAGAATTCGCCCACCCTCACCTAATCCTAAAGCTAGTATTCACGAAAGGAAAATTTGATGGTAAGGTCGCCACGGTATTATTCACTTTGAACTGATGCATCGTAATGAAACAGTTACAGCAGAAGTGTATGTGCAACAAGTGCAAGAAAAACTTATTGAGAAGCACCCAGCGCTGATTAACGGTGACAAATATTGCTACTCAATGGGAATGCTAGGCTTCACACTACTAGGATCGCCCGGTAATAGATAAAGATATTTAGACGTTTAAAATTGGAAATGACGCAGGGGATGAAAGTAGTTTACGATGGCACCATTGGTTTTTACTTAAAAACAGCCTTTTTTTGCATCTTTAGGTTAGAATATCCCAAAATCCTGAAGCGATAGAGCAATTCTGCGGTCAGAATCGGATTCAGCATCGAACAATACGTCGGAAATGATTATCCTTGTTTCTCGTATTTTTTTTTGTCGATCAGTGTTATAATCGATATTCTACAAGAAAGTATCTCAATTTAATCTTCCTGTTTACTCTCCTCACTTTATTACCTTCTTCGCGTTAACTTCTTTTTTCAGATTAGTTCGAGTATTTGGGTGGTCTGGTAAGCAACGACATTAAAATGAGTTCCGTGTATAAAAAGCAGGTAGCAAAATACATCAAAACAACTGTGCTATTTGTGAAGTAGCAGATTAAGCGGTATAGCGACTGTAGAAATGTGGATGGCTAACCTGGAAGAGGTTTAGATAAAGGCACTTCAGAGAAGGGCGATAAGGTCATTTTGTGGTTATTTGAGAAAAATCTAACAATAAACCTGAAAATAAAGGTTGGATCTTACAAGAGGAACTTGAAGATTACTTTATCCATTGTTATTGTTTTTGTTTCGAAATAAATTTTTGCATTGGTTTTGCCCATGGATTCCGAGCCTAGAATTCCGTCGAAGAATTTGTGGAAGTTTCAAAGAAGTTCTTGATTTAATAAATTTATTTTACTCTTTCAGTTTACCGTATGTGTACCTAACATGTTTTTTACTGTTGTTTTATATGGTTCTAGTATTTTTTGGATGCTATCCCGGGCTTGAGTATATTTTTATTAGCACCGGTATCTATTAATAATTTAATTGTTTTATTTAATTTTGGCTGGTTAAGGATTAGGTAGGGTAGAAAATTTAAGCGTCTAAACCTAATGGATAATGACCCTAAACATCGGAATCACCTTTGCACTCAGTGGAAAGAACATAATGGCATTTAACGTTTGTATTAGCCATTACAGAGTCTTGATGCTAATCCGATCGAAAAAGTCTGGGGTCTTATGCAGAAAAGCTTAGAGGAAAATACTAACAACCACACAGCAGATTCTTTGCGTTCTCAAAAACATTTGGAAACTTTACTCTAGAATATGAGGCCAAAGCAAGTAAAAGTTGCCCTATTAAATTCTGTAATAGACAACAATGACGACTGTACTACATACTAAGATAATTGTAAAAATACTTTTAATGTCTATTATGAGAAATAAATATCAATTAGTTTATTTATTGTGTTTTTATTGTTTTTTTTAATTTATTATTATTTATTTAAATCTTAAAAAGATAGAAACTTGTGTACAGATTTTATTTAAATCTTAAATATTTAATCTATTAAATTCTTATTATGATAAGATTATACCCTTTTTATACTTAAAATAACTTTTTTATGTTACAATCAATTTTTAGAGAAATTAAATAATACATATGGGTTAGTAAGTTGAGTATTTAGAAAAAAAAAATAATCAACTAAAACAATTTTTAAAATAAATTTATAATTTAAATTTGGCTGACTAAAACATCAAAACTAAGGAATACGATATTAACAGTGCATGAGCCTTTGAAATAAATTGTACATATTTTACTAATCTTTTAAAAATACCGATATTGGTTTCATCTTTAATTGCAATACATTATAATATTTATCTTTATACTAAAGTCACCGGTGACTTTTCGATTAAACTCAAGAGTACGGGCCAGGCCTCTATTACGAAATTTTTGATAGTGTTAA
The DNA here is from genome assembly GCA_963556165.1 of Tipula helvola. Lineage (NCBI taxonomy): Eukaryota > Metazoa > Arthropoda > Insecta > Diptera > Tipulidae > Tipula > Tipula helvola. The sequence continues at coordinate 220,852,945 of OY744482.1, read as the reverse complement.
GTTCGATCGCGAAAGTTTCATAATAGGGACCAGGTCGCCTACAGGTTGCTGATCCATTCGGTAGATTCAAATAATCCTTCTATTAGAGACTACTCACACCAAACGTGAACTGCGAGTTGCGAATAAATTCTATACACGAATTCGCAAATTTGATGCACACCAAACGCGAGCGAATTTATATGTCAAAATCAATACCATCCGTGATCAAATATTTGTAATAATACGGTAATTTTTTCCAAAACCTGTTTTTTATATTGGTCGTTCTAACAAAGCTTAAAATACATAATTCGATATAAATAATATTATTTTAATCTTTAAAAATCATTTTGATCGTATTTGAAATGATTTTTAAAAAAATACTCGTACGAATGTCAATACTCGTACGAATAAAAATTATGTAGAACGCGAGTGGAACGTAATTTTATTTTTTAGCGAATGCGCGAATATTTCATCTTTGAACGAATTAAGTAATTTTTCTTATTTTAAAGAATTTTTAGGACTCGTTTTAGTTTATTTTGAATAAAATAATCGTAATTATATTATAAATCGAAAAATCCATTGTGTTTAAGTGTATTTTATATCAAAATTTCCTGAAAAATGGTTACTCGCAATTCGCAGTTCGCGTTTGGTGTGAGTAGTCTCTTACATCCGTGCGTTCTATATTGTCCAATGCTTCTTTCACTTCATCACGTATTAACCAAACTCAATTGAGAGGTTCGGTTTACAACAAAATTCATCTCGTGGATGAATTCTGGTGTTGAACGAATGATTTTCTTTTTTTGAATTGCATATTTACTGTTTTTGATAATATCACATATATTAATAGCCCAGGCAGTTGATGGTCGTTTAACGTAAGAAAAAATCGCTTTGGGCTAACATACTGGATTTAAGTACATATATTAAAATACTTGGTCGTTGAATCAAAAAAAAATGTCTTACCATTCCGTCCCAGGGGTGGAAGTGTGGAAAAGTCCTACATTTAGGTGTAAAAGTGGGAGTTTTCCCTAATATCTCGAAAATTTCAAAATTGCAAAGATTTTCGAAACGAAAGAGGAAACAATTTGTCAAAACAGCTTATGTATATTATGACAACCTTGTGCCTGCGAGCTGGTGGCGTCTTAAAAATTAGCGAAATTTTGACCGATTTTAGTGGCTGTGATTTATTTGTATCTCGACAAATGATGATAGAATTTTATTGAAATAAAAACTATTACATGCAACTTGAATTCGTCATAAAATATTTATATTTGTGAAATAGGGAAGTAGAAAATTCTAATTCTAATTCTCTCTCTTCTTTGAATGCTTTGCTTGACATCAAGCACATTTAGTGTTATATGCAAGGCACAAGCACCTTTGACAAAGAAAATGGCCGCGTAAATGACTGGGTAAACATAATTTATTGGTGTAATTTTGAAATTTTTATTTTGGTCTTTATTTGATTTATTTACTTTATTAGAATCATTTCGTACAAATTTATGTTTATTAGTACCTTTTATTTATGCTTCCTCATTATAGGAGAGAACGCGCAAGCTAGCTTAAGAAGTACCGAAACTTTATTTTTTGCGATAGCTTTCGCGTTCTTCCCTATAATCGACATCTAACCAAAACATCCTGTTGAGTACGGTTAGTCGTATTGTTCCTCCATCCATAACCTAAAATTTTGGTAAAAGTCATCAAATCAATCGTATAATTTTTGACTTATGTAGTAAGAGCCTCGTCTACCCGTTTATTTTGGGTTCACAATACTTGTCAAATTCCTCTATAGTTTCTTGATACTTTTTTAAAAGGCCGAATGTTACATAATTATTCAAAACTACAGAGCAAAAAATATTAAAAATTATTAATTTTGTGTTGTTACAAACCTCGTGAAAACTAGGATTTTTTCTCTGTTTTCAATGCCCATAACATCGGTTTTCTGTTCGCACGTCTTCTTCAGCAACATGCGACTAAACTCACAAAAAAATATCCAATCTACAGTTAAATAACATTACCTCCCTTTCTTCTTTTATAAAATTACGTTTTGTTTCAAAATACAAATTCTATGCAAGTTGATTATATATTTTTTTTTACATAGAAATCTGTAGCATTCAGCTATTAACTCGACGAAATTGGGCAGTTAAATGTTTAGCTCTCCAGTTAAAATATTCATGCAAAAATAGAAATAAAATTAGCATGCGTAGAATTTGTATTATGAAATAAATCGCAATTTGGAAAATTAAGAACAACTGCATCAAAAAGAACATCAAACTGTTCTTTTTGAAGCAGTTACTCTAAATTTGAATAAATTTGGAAAATACATAACTCGGGTTATGTCGTTTTGGGTTATTGCCACAGGATTGTCTGTTATAGGATAAACTTGTTAATTTGTTATGATTGGTAATTAATATTTTACGAAAAATAACGTGTGTAACATGCCCGCAAAGTACTTTGTCACGGTTGAAAGGTTGCTGACCGGTAATTGTTTATGTTATTACTAAGCTTTGTTATCAGTTGTATTAATTTTTACTAAATAGTAGGTACCATTTGTTTTTTTTGCAACACTTGAGTGAGGAATTCCGTCTGTTTGGACATAAGTATATGGTTAGTTTTTCAGGTTGTTTAAATTCGACTTTTTTTGTGAGCATGTTTTGTATGCTCTTTATAAATGGAACCAATATTCAAATAATGTTTAACTTATTTACAAAAAAAAATCAATTCCACCAAGAACATAACTGTTAATTCCTTCTTACGCCAAATAAAATGTCTATACGCTGAAAGTTATTGTGTTACTTTATTTCTTGAAGGAGATCGTTGCGCATCTATCGCAGCAGAAAAACCTTGAAAATTAGTTTAGAAAATTGTGAAATATATTTCAATTTCAACTATTTTTCAAATGACGTAACACAAATCGGAAAAAATAAATCGCATTGGCATGCAAATTCTGTAAATAATTTACTTTTTTTTCTTAGTTAAATAAAACTTGCTATGTATTTATTGTATTCTAGCTTCCATTACAGGCTACTTTTTAGAAATATAAGATCGATTTTTCGTTCTTTGTTTTATTTTTACGAAGATGGCAATATGGCATTGTTAGTTGTTACATCCTGTAATCGCTTTTCCCACTTAAATACTGAAACCACTGAAAAATCTGCTTTTAGGAAGTTAAAGAAATAACGTGGTAATTGTTGCGTCGATATTGGTTAGTAACTTTTATTCTGAATGCTTGCAAATGTTTAATTAAGCAATTGAGCAATTTTCAGTAACAAATTAAAATTATTGTTTTTGTTTATCAATTTAAATTAGATTAGACATAGCATTGTTTGCCATAACAGTATAAAAATGTGGTTTTATTATTGTTAAATAAGTATTTTATGTTTCTCGCTAAATGAAGTATAAACTAATGAAAAATTTAATTCGTAAAATGCTACATCGTACTTTCTATATTAAAAATTACTAAAGAATTTAATTTTAAAATCATAATTACTTAAGATAACATATCTGTTAATTAGAAACAATTAACACAACAAAATATTAATTAATAATTAAATGAATAAAAATGAAAAGAGGGCTGTGGTCTCTTAAAAAAACAGTAAAAATTATTTTAAAGAATATAAATAAATATTAAATGATAATAACTAAATTAAAATAAAATTGAAAAACAATAATTAGCAATATAATTATAAAAACAAATATTAATACATATTATTAATTATATTAGTAAACACTACTTTTGTTCTTGATTGGTTGTTTGTAAATTTTAATAGACTATAATAAAACTGATTTTTTAACAATCTTTAAAAAGAAGTAAACTTTTAAAAATATTACTGTAATTAAAATTTAAAAAAAACAATAATAAAACTTAAATTAAAAATGAAACAACAATTTAAAGTATTTTTACACTATAGCACCTATATTTATGTGGTTTTCCAGTTTATATCTTGCACATCAGAAAGATTTCAAGAAAAGGGTAAAAGATCAATTTCAGATCTGATCTGAAGTGGAAAACGATATTAGTTCCATCTTTTCACTAAATTAAAGGCCTAGTTGTTGGGCTAAAATTAAAAAATGTTGCTTAAAATGTTGTTAATATTAGGGGTAGCCATAAGTAATCAATTATTTCAATAGGAAAATTTCCATTCAGTGTCATTTCATTCGTTGCGCAGTTAACCCGTAAAGTGCGTCGTGGAAAAAGTTGCATGGAAAAAATGGTGTGTTCCAGCGGACCGCAATTTTATATTAATTATTTTTTGTTCAATTAGAACGATACTAAAAATTTCGATTAGGAAGATACCAAAAATTTCAGAAAAAAATTTAACTGAGTGGGGATAATTATTGTTTTTGAAAAGTAGAGCGGTCCCAGGGACCGCACAATGCTCTTTACGGTTTAAGACGTGTTTTTTTGTAGCATATGACAAATCATTGTGTGGACTTATTATTTTCAACAACAACAAAAATTACAGTTTTGCACAAAAAGAAAATGGCGGCTAATGAATCTTCAGAAGAATACATTCGTCATTGTATGCTGTTTCAATTTCGATCGGGATATAATGCAACAACTGCAACAACAAATAAGGGTCAATAAGTGTCAAGGTTGGTTTAAGAAATTCGCTAGTTGTGATTTTGAACTATCGGACAATGTTCGAAATTGGAGACCTTCTAAATTTGATAATGATGCTTTGAGATCAGTGGTTTTATCGGATCCAAAACTGAGAATAAGAATTTTTTTTTTTTTTTGTTTACATTGTCATGATCGGAGTATTTTTATCCATTGATAAAATCTCACTTACATTACGATTAGTATAAAATAACCCATAAATTTAACTATTATTGATTCGATTCATTAGGGATTTTAAAAATTAATGTCTAAAGGAATATCTAAAACCTATTTGGCAAATTAAAAATTTTGTGGCGTTTTAATCTTTCCGTCGTTGTGGTAGTGAGAAGCTTGCTGACCAGATCGTTTGGATGAATCTTCAATCTTGAGTGATACCTGGCACTGGAATCCCTAATCTCTTCCCGTATTGTTGGGACGTATTGTTAGAAATTTAGACTGGAACCGCTGAAGAATGTCTAAGTTCGAGTTGCTGGCAAAAAATAGCCGACACATTTCGGGCCACCTGGTCGACAGTGTGTAACACCTCGTCACTACGTGTGAAACTACATTCATTTTCTCCACACCCAACACACGATGACGTTATGAACACAGCCCCATAACATCTGGACCGGATTGACGGCAGTTTGTGCCAGCTACAGCTCAGTCTGGGGAGGTTCTTTCCGGTATGTTATGGGGAAAAAAAACACTGCTCTAAAACCAAATTTCACGAATCCCTAAAATTAAACACAGCCCTTATGGTGCTCCTCATCGTGACTCGCGTTCAATCTCGCCAACAAAAATAAAAATTTAGTTAACCATCACACATTTATTTACACATAACAAAAAAAAACAAAAAAATTTATTGACGTTATAATAAAAATGTACAATATTTACACTTACCAAAACCAACAGATGATAGCGCTAACACTCGATGATCTGGACCTAGTATTGTATACCTATACACTTGTTTTAAAGAAATTAATATTAGGAAAGAAAAAAAATATGGTACACAGATAATAATACTAATAATAAGTTACAATGATATGCGAAAAAAATCAAAAAAAAAACAAAAAAATTTAATATTTAAAGAATGTTTTTGTTTTGGGTTCCGTCCTCAATTTTTTGATTGGAGGCTCTTCTGACGCCAACACTAAAATAAACATATACACAATAAGTTCCCTATACAACCATTTCCATTCGAAATTCGGTTATTTTTTCTTTATATATTCTTTGGAATAGTGAATATTTACCTCGAGTTCGCAGTATATGTAATTGACCGTAGGCTTGCTCTTGCTAGGCAAGGATGTGGCTGTGCCAGAACGATCGGTCCAGTGCTGTAGTCTTACGGGTTATGCTTCGGGGTACACCCCGGCGAACCAACAAAGGGACCCCTCCCACACTGCACTTTGATTACACTTTGGTGGCTGTTTTTTTTTCCCCACACTGCACTTTGATTACACTTTGGTGGCTGTTTTTTTTTCTTTATAGGGTTGTGGTCACAATTTATAATAGGTTTGCATATATAAATACAATTGCCCACACACTTATTAATTACACTACACCACCAACTTTTATACCAAATTTTAATTAAAATTTTTTTGAATTGAAAAAAAAAATTCTTTCCGCTTTGACACAACATAGGCAAAGAAACAATTTTCCCAAGCCTACTTAGTGGTTTTCTTGTGCTTTCAATAACGATGAGTACTTCATCGTTACAAGTGCAAAGACAACTCCATGTAATTGGAAAGTATCCCGACAAGGTATTTGAGTTCTACATCAATTGTCGACTTCAAACAAAGACCAGCACATCGTTTACCATTTACACATCGTTATTATCTAGGCAACAAAGGGAACCATTTCTAAATAGAATTGTGACCGGCAATGAGTAATAGATGCTGTACAGCAATTTAAAACGCTGCAATCAGTAGGTTTCTCCGAAACAACGAGCTATACCTACACCTAAACTGCGTCTGACACTGAAAAGGTCTTATTGTGCGGTTGGTGCGACTGAATTATACAAATTCATTTTGAGTTACTAAAACCGGGCGAAACAGTTACAGCTGATGTTTATTGCCAAAATTAGAACGTCTACATAATGAATTAGTGGAAAAACGGCCGGCTTTTGTCAATAGAAAACAGTTTGATAGTTTTGAAAATTAAACAGTTTGACTGGAAAGTTTTGCCGCAAACGCCATATTCGCTCGACATCGCACCATCGGATTACCATTTAATTAGATCAATGGAACATTCCATTAAAAATAAAAATTTCCGGAATGTGAACGAAGTCCAAACATACCTTGAAACATATTTTTTATTACAATAAATACATTTTTACAGGAAGGGAATCGAAAATTTACCGATGAGATGGCAAAAGGTTTTGGATAATGATGGTGAATATGTAATTGATTGAAAAATAATAAAAAAAATATCTTGGCTTATACATATTTGTGTTTTACTTTGAAATAATTGATTACTTATGGATACCCCTAATACTTCGTTGAGTCCGAAATCTCTTGTGCCAAGCAACATCCGCCACGACATGTATCAATATTGGTCAATGTTACCTTGGAAAATAAAAAATGAGATACGAAGTCATGCGTAAACCACTGTCTCACTACAAAATGTCAACTTTGTAATTTCATTAATATTTGCCAGATGTCAAAAAATACCCGTCGAACAAAAAAATATTTCAAATAAAAGATGTTCAATTGTTTACGTACAATACATTGCTGCTTAACAAATATAGGTTCCTATTCAAAGAACTGGTTTGATCTTGGAATAACCTTTAAAAGAAAAATATAAATTAAATAAAAATCAAAATTTTTATTGAAAACTTTAATTTACCTGGTTTTGCAAAAATAAAATAATAATTATATTAATTGTTCTTTTTGCCAAGTGGTTAGATTATGTTCGAAAATAATTGTTCTCCCCAATTCTGATGGCTCAAAAATTTTGTATGTGTTTTGAATATAGTATGCCAATACCCACATCTAAAATTAAATTTTTACTTTTCAAAAACTATATGTATAACATATTATAGAATGTATGTATGTGTGTACCTGTTAGACAATTGTAAAGATCCTCTACACCCCATGATTTTAATAAATTTTTTAGTTCAGTTTCTTCCTCAGTAGCCAATTCTTCCTCTGTTTCTTCTGCATTCGTTACAAGCAAAGCAATATTTTGAGTTTCGTTCAACATTTCAGCCGTTTGAGGAAACAGGACACCTATTGTTTCGAAATCCAGAGGAACGACTTCACCTAGATGTTGATTGGGTTGATTTTCGCTATTATTAACCCTCTCAAACGCCTTGTACAATATATTGTACATCAACTTTCATCGCTTCGACCAACCGTAATTTTTAATTTTTGTCTCATTTCTCTTGTGCGATCGTTCTCTTATGTATTTATGTTCACACTACAGTTTTATGAGCAATGCCATATCATAGCAGTGCATAATTGTGCTACGTATTTTATTTTTGGAAGAAAGTCAATTTTAAATGGCGTTTGAAAGGGTTAAGATTCGGAAAGTTTATAGTGAAGGCTTCGCTGTTTTTTTCCATGATGTAGTGTTTATTACAATTTATTCTGCAGATTACATTTTTTTTAATTATTTGAAATCATTAAAAATATAATAAAACTGATTTTTAATAACTTTAATATTTGTTAGTAACTCGCCACATTAATATTTTTTAAAAATTCTTTCACCACTTGGTCGTATTTTATTTTCACTATTCATATTAATAAACGCACTGCACGGTTTGGTAGCTGAAAACATAATGGAAAATTTTCTAAACGTGCGCAACTAATAATATTTTTACGAAGCAATTTTGTAAAATTTACGAATCCCATCGTTTTAATTAGGCATATGTTTGTAAAAATTACAAATTAATTTGTTAAAACATAAAATGTTACAAAATTTTACGAAACAATAACTTGTGTTTTACAATTATATTTGTATGACAAGCATTTCTACAATTATATTTGTAAATATTTGAAGTGGCTAATATTTGATTGTCGGCCCGGTGGCACAGTGGTTAGCATGCTTGCTTTAAGCTCCGGAGGTCCCGGGTTCGATTCCCGAGCGAGTGATGAAAAAATCACGGATGGTTAATTAACGTAGGATCAATGGATTAATCACTCATTATCCGTTCACAAAATGATTACGAAACTTCATCATGAAGCGGTGAAATCCCTCTATGGAATGTAGCGCCAGCGAAAAAAAATATTTGATTATCTATAATGATGTTCATTTATCGTTTTGGAAAATCATTTTTATAAATTTTATAAATGATCATAATAACTGCAACAATGGCATTTGTAAAATTAAGAAGAAAACGTATTTATTTCGTTATTTTTACACACAGACCTGTAAAATTTTGTTCACAATTTGGCATGTAAATGTTACGAAAGTGCGTAGTAAATTTAAATTTGTATAGAAATTGAAATTACAAATGGATTTTTGTTGAATCAACAAATGCTTTGTTAAATTAAAAAAAGAAAAACATTACAAATCCGGTGTAAACTGAACAATTTTTTTGTTAAATTAACAATTTTCTTTTTACGCTTTAATATTTGTAAAAAAAACAAATTTTTTTTTTGAGTGTACGCACCAACAAAAATACAATTTTTCAAATGAGTTTTTGACTTTTATTCTTATCTGGTACACCACCTTTACCACTTATGAATATTTCACACCATTTATGAATATTCCAGAAGACAAACAATATTACAAATTTCCGCAGGGTTAGGGGGTGGGGGGGGGGGGGGGGGTTAGAAATATTGAATCAGTATTAAGCAGTGTTGTGAAACGAATCAAATTTAATTTCGTTTCAGTTTTCGTTATTCTATAAATTAAAATAGCGGTTTTCGTTTCAGTTATTGTTTCGGTCAATTAATTTGGTTACGTTTTCCGTTACGTTTTCGTTACGTTTCGGTTACAGTTACAATTTCGTTATACATCACTCATGAATAAATAAAATATAAAAGTAATAATTGGGAAATGAATTATGAATAGTAAATTACTTGTTACATAATATTATTCATTAAATTCAGTTTATTACCTGCAATAGCTGAATTTTTGAATTTTTTTTTTTTTTTAAATTTCAAGGTGAATATGATATAATAAAAATAAAATATTATAAATATGTAACGTAATAACCTAAAAAAAATTAGCGGTTTTGTTACGTTTTTCGTTACAGTTAATATGGATTATATCGTTTCCGTTTTGGTTACGGTACGAAATTTAAATTCCGGTTTTCCGTTTTTGCGTTACGTTACAATAACGTTTCACAACACTGGTATTAAGACACAATGTTCCAAATTTATGAATATTCCTATCACTTCTAATTGATTCACCCAGTGATTTACCTATGTGAACAAAATAGTCATTGAATTTATGTACAATATGAGAGGTATCATTATATTTTAGAGGTCATTAATTACAATAGTTTGGATCTCAGATTTATGATTATTTCTATTTAGAAACAGATGTATATTTTTCCATAAATTTTTCTGGCTCACATTACTAAATGTATTTTCATTAAACTGTTTCTTTGCATAGTACTTCTCAGACATGATTTTTCGATTGAGAGCACTAAGTAGATCATGAATATCCACGTTACGCGGGTCTAACTTATGCTCTTTAACGTGTTATTACGTTTTTCCATCAGTTTCCACAAGTTGTATGTCAACCAAGGACAGGAGTTAGTCTTCAAATTAGCAATAACACTCCTAATTATAGTTAACTGATTATACTTATCAATAATTAGTTTAAAAGTCCCGTCCGGATAAGTAATATCAAAATTCGTAGCCTAAAAAAAATCAACAAAAAACGAGGTTACTTTTCAAAGTCAATAATATTTTTTCTAATTTATGCCTGTAAAATTTGTCCTTGAAGTAAAGAGACGAAAAAATAAAATTGTGATCACTAATATCCGAGAAAATTGTGGAATTTTTAACGGTGCTAATATTATTAAAGCTACAAACAACATGATCAAGGATATTGTTACTAATTGACCTAGTAGCACACGTATTAAAAGTAATAAAATGAAATAAAAGACAAGACAAGTACAAAAAATATATGCTCAATTGCTTTGTTTAGTTTTAACCATATTTTGAGAACTTTGGAGAAAGCGGAGAAGCTGTTGCACACTCGTATTTCAAACGGTAAGTTATTAAAAATAATAGGTGAAGCTACACTGAAAAAACGTTTATGTAACTCTAAATTAACGTTGGGGTATACTTTATACTTAAGTTTAAAATTTAAACGAAGATTATAAACAGAATAATTGACAAAGTTGTTCCCACTGATGATATAAAAAAGCTTTAGTGTTTGCATTGATTTAAAAGTCATTAATCGCGCAATATGTTTCTTTCGCATGTACATAGGATGTAAGAGAGGTCACCGCCTCAATATGCTAAACCAAACAGGCGGATAGAATCAACTAGGACAAAGTATACCAATTTCAGAAGATGTAATGGACAGCATAATCGTATAACGTACATTTTCCTGGAAAAAATAGAATTCTTGACTTAAGGCCTTTAATGTGCGCCTTCCAGTTAAGGTTATTATCATTCGGAACTCCCATATATCTAATTTCATTAACCGAACTTATGGTGAAGCAACCATTAGAGCTACAAATTGGCCTTTTATTACAGCCAAATGCATGACAGATGATTTTGGGATCTATTCCTGAAATGCAGAACTTTAGATTTGTTGCTCAAAATCAAATTATGGACTTCTAACCAAATCGCTAGCACAACTAAATATAGCGGAAAATTGTAAAAAACAGTTAGACCTTAATATAACAAACGAATTGATGACAAATGTAACATGTAAGTATACAGATTAAAGGAAAATGCACTTGCCCTGTCATCTGATTGTACTCCAGCTCAGTCGGAAAGAGTATCACCACTAATAGAAGCCTGTAAAGTAGTGTATGAACATGATTTTTCTGAAGCGTGTTTATAACTGGACGGATCACCTGTGAGAATATCCAATCTATCAGAAACTGGGTATAAGCAACAGCAGCTTAGTGGAGCTAAATTGCAAAAATGTTACCAAAATAAAATGTATATTCTGCGCTTATGCCGGAGCACTGATCATCAGTAAGAATTATGAACGAATTATGACCACGATACATGGCTGAGAAAGCAAAAAAAAATAACGGAAAAGTGGCATGGCAGTTTTCCAGACGGAAGCCAAAAAACAACGGGACTTTCTTTAGTGACAATACTTTGAAAGTTTCTTTAAAAGTATGGATATCTATCGTCAGCTTCCTCGATTAAATGATTATATTAGTGTTCGTAATTCCGAAAGTGAACGTATTCAAAAGCAAAAATTGCTGGTTTTGTGTAGTTTATCAGAAGCTTATCAGGCATTTAAAGAGAAATAAAATACCCATTAGAGAACATCGGATTTCCCAAATTTGTGGAACATCGTCCAAAGGAGTGCATTTTAGCTGGGAGAGCAGAAACTCATAATGTATGTGTATGTATATTTCCTCAAAATAATAGTTTGCTGTGTCCAGTTATATTCATGGTATTATAAGAACGAAACTGAGCTGCTAAATCTGTATCGTGTAAAAGCTTAACATGGAACTGCTCTGAAGATAAATAATTTTTTTTCGTGTTTATAAAATATAACTAAAATTATATTTTCTTAAGGAAATTGAGAAGAATGCCGCTGATGTTAATGAGTTAACTTACAGCACTTGGATTTGTAAGGATAACACATACACACTAGAGAAGGTTACATCTTCCATAGAAGAATTTCTTGAACCGTTCTCTAATTTATTAAAATTTGGCTGATCAGCACTGCGAAAACACCATTTCATAGCCAGGCAACAGTCACAATAACTGCAACTAGTATAAAAGATAATCTTAAAATTAGGGAATATGCTGTTATTATGGACTTCTCGGAAAATTATAAATGCTTAACAAAAAACGAGATACAAGCAGCGCATTATTATACTCATCAAGCAACATTGTTTCCAATCGTTGTGTACTTTAGATCGCCCGAATGTGAAATAAGTATATTATCTTATGCAGTGATATCAGATGAAAGAACCCGCGATACAGCTGCAGTTTTTGCCTTCAAACGAAATTTATAAAATTTATAAAGGAAACCCCAAAGTATGAAGGGCAAACTGAACCCAAATAACTCGTTTCGCTAAAAATATATTATTTTACGGATGAGTACGTAATCAAAACGAAATATGCCAGCATTAAAGCTGAAAAAATTAATCCAAAGATTTTCAACACTAAGACTGTGTCCGAAACCTCTGATAAATATATTTTAGTACACATTTTTTGGCATTTATTTGAAAGATATTCCCTACATTCACAATTTTTTACTATGCCGTCCGAATAGTGTAATAATTTTTTGGTAATTTCCCCACCTATCATTTTTATTCTTTCATTTTATTGCAGTAATTTCCGAGAAATTTGTGGATTTTGGACAAAAATTGTGATGGATGGTACCCAGAAGTATACTTAATGGCTCTTTTTATCACGGCTTGGCATTGCCATAGGATACAGGTTTACAGGACGAAAGGGGCTAATGATGTGCACGCTTATGGCAACCGTTAATATTATTTTGGAAAGTTATAGATTAGTGAAAAGGCCACATGTAATGTGATACATGTCACTGATTAATGATTTTTTAGGATTTCGTTGTAAACTTGTTAGACATGATGTTGAAACATTCAATCACTAACTAAATTGCCGAGGAAAGCATACGTTGCAATATTTTCTAAAAATTGAGCTGTTACAAAGAATACATAAGTGTATTGCGAACAAAACATGGATATCCGATGCATAAACATCTAAAAATTGGCCGAATTATAATTCTATAGTGACTATAGTGAGGGAGATCTAACAGATTCGCAATCGTCGATTTTGTTAGCTGAGGCAATAATGCCCCTTCGATCGTTTACTCCAAAAATTGACTTTTTATTTAAAAATAAACAACTTGTGTGTATTAAGTTTTAAGTACCTATTTTGTACACCAAAAGCAAAAACACAAATAAAATGAAAAAATATCTACGTTTTGTGTTACAGCTGTTTGTGTGTCTTATTTATATCAACCACGGATTTATATAAACATGGATACAGTATCGTCCGAAAATAACATTGAAAACAACAAGAAATGGAGGAAATTTTTTATATAGTTTTACTGGTCTTTTTATATTTTTCTCTTGCTCTAAAAACCTATTTCCGAAAAAGTAATTAAGGGAGAACACCACTGTGACCTACCATTTTCAAGTGCTTAGTTTGGTATTTTTTTTGAGAAATGGGTTGGGTTTAGAGAAAAAAAAAGTTTTAGGCTATATTTGGCATATATTTAAGTAACCAAAAAATATTTTTTATGTAAAAAAAAATACAAAATGGCGGCGCTAGAGTAGCTTTAGTAGAAGTGATTTTGCCTAGAGTCGCTCCGCTGCACGCAGTAGAAGTGTCTTAAATTTGTTCCTGGAACAAAAAATAAAATATTTTTATGAAATATATTAGTTTTAGCATCGAAGTACATGAGGAAATTAAAAAATTCGAAAAAATAAAAAATTGAGACAAGTTTGAAGAAAAAATTTCATTTTTCGACTATAATTTTCGTATAAAAAGTTGTATATCTTTTTTAATTTTTAATGAATCAAAAAAAACTCATGTACTTCGATTTTAAATCTATTTAAGAAGCTACAGTTAAAATTTCAAGTCGATTGAACGAAAATTGATTGAGTTCTGCTGCGTGCAGGTTTCCAAAACACGGTTTCGAGAAAAACGCGTTTAAAGTTTTTGGTATCAATAACTTCTCAATAAGAGCTCTCAGGAAAATGCTTGAAAACCTTCTAAAAAAAATTTTTTTAGCTATAAACGAATTTGTATCATATTTTTGAGGGTCTAAAGGATTTTTTAAAGGCAAAAAAAAAATCGATTTTTTGAAAATCTCACAGTGGTGTTCTCCCTTAACAAAAAGTAACAAAAATATTTTATAATATACATATTACTAAAATCAATGTAATTAATTAATTATATAAAATGTAGATCAGTAAAATTTGGTTTTACCTATTTTCTTTCAATAATTTGATAAATTTAATTACCATTTCCCCCTTGAAATTTGAAACACGCCCCCTTAAAAAATAAATAAAAAAATTAAATAAATGTGAAACGTCAAAAATTATTGTTTTGCCTTTTATTTATGTATACATAAATTCATTTTATAAAAACATTTCATTAAAATTAAATAAAATAAAATTTAATAAATTTAAATTTAAAATTTGCAATTTTTGAAATGTTAATTAGATCAAATAATAATCTGTGGTCACAAGGAAAAGTCGACTTAAGACAAAAATGGTTTTTAATATTTAATGTTTTCTATTTCTCCTCTAACTTCACTTAATTTGACTTAGGTGTAATCCCTTGTTGCCAAAAGCCATGGTCGCAAGCCGTAGCAGTTTTAGTCGGCACAAGTGAAAAATTGATTTAAATATTTAACTTTTCTACCTCCCTAGAAAAATTATCAAATTTGTCTTAAGCTGCAGTGCCTCGTGACTCCAGAATTAGATCAAATTTTTCAATAAGAAACTTCACAAGCAATAATAAATAAATTTTACGAATGGTAGTGAACGCCAAACGATACAAGAATGATTTTTACATTCTTAAAAGCTAAAATTCTTAAATATTACAAAATACTCCTGTAGGAATATTACAAAATATTACAGAACACCTGTTTTTATCATCAAAAAATCCCAATTTAATCCCTTTCATTATATTTTTATAACACAATTTCTTAATTTGATAATTTAATTCAAGAATTAAAATTTGTTCACGCTGTCTAAAAGTTATTACAATTCCGGATTGGTTCACGCTTATTATTTACATTAACCCTTGTGTCAACACGAGAAGAAAACGACATCTCACCACTCGTTCAACCACTGATGCGGATCAATTTAATCAAGAGTTTTGCATCAAAGACGGTTAAACATTCAATATAGAAACGATATCATAATGAAAATGTCATTTAACTTTATTAGAAAAAAAAAAAATTCATTCAGTTACAAAAAATCAAAAACACACCCGGGTATGTCGTGTTAACACGCGTGTCGTGTTGAAGCATTACAATTGAGGAATAACATGTTCTGGGATAAATTAAAAATAAATTAATAATATATATAATTGGTATTATACAAATAAATCTATATAATTGGATTAAATATTCAAATAGAACAGACGGTTATTGCCCTGTAATAAATTAAGCAATCATTTATGTATGTATTAAGCAATAATTTAAAACATTAATAATCATATAAAGTTAAAAACACAATAGAAATAAGGCAAAATTATTGTAAAATACTATAAAAAATTCAAATCGTAACGACTTTTTTTTTAATAACCAGAAAGAGTTCAATTTGCAAATTTGAATTTATAGCTAATGCCATGTTATCAAAAAAGTTGTAAAATATAAATTACGAAACGGGTTATACTTTATACTCGTATAACAAATTATTTAAAAAAAGTCAAATTTTAATTTTTTTTGATTTTCTATTTATACATTAACAGTTAACAGTTTAAAATATTTTTAATTCATTTTGTTGTTGGGGTATAATAATGTTTTATTATTTGCTCAGTGGATAGAATTCAGTTGTAGTTCAATGCAGTTTATTTTATCAAAGTTAAATTCGATCTATCTTTTCTTTCTACATACACCTAAAATCATACTTCAAATATATAAATTCCTGAATATATCTCTTTCATCTCAAATCTAGAATATACACGAGATGATACCGTGTTGTCGTTTGCAGTTTGTTTTAGCTACTTCCGCTTTGATTTTTTGAGGAAACACATTGTGAATTGTTATTAATTAAATGAAAATTAAGTACTGTGCGGTTTATTAAAAATAAACTATATCTGTATAGTTTCAATTATTTCTCAAAATTATAACCATTAAACTTATTTCATAAAGAAAATCACGCTCAAATGCATTTTTGGAATAAGCATATTTGTCATCGGAAATTAAACGAAGTTCGAGTTCTGCGCTATTTCCGTTTTGATTTTTTGAGAAGAATAGTCGTGAATAGTATTTTAATTTTACTCTGCAAAATGATCACGCATCAACAAAAAATGCTCTCTAATAAAATTATACAAACACTTATGGTATAATTTCTGTAAAATTAATTTTAAAGTTTAATGGAATCAAACGTGTGCTCGTGTAAAATAAAAGGGTTAAAAATTAACTTTTATGCAGTTTTATATCAAAAGTGCAATTTAAAAGGTGGTCAATTAAAAAAAATGTGTTTCCGACATTTTTGGGGTGTCTACATAGATGTAGCATATTGGCTTAAAAATACAAAAGTAAAGATTGTGTTCCATAGTGAAATTTTAGTGCCTCACGTTTTATTAAAAAAACTATAAAACTACCCAATACTGTTTTTACATAGTCTTTTTTTACACGGTTTTGATTTAAAAATTTGATTCCGCTTTTACACGATTCAATTCGATTTAGCACGATTTAAATTTAAAAAGAAATATTTTTATTAACCGTAATCCTATCGACCAAATGGCTCAGTGGTTAAAGCTACGGCGGTTGGATCGGGAGGTACCGGGTTCGAATCCCTACAGGGGCGGGATGTAAAAGGGATTTTTCATCATCTGATTACGATGAACACATCTATGACCCTATGTAGCGAGTGCGGAATCCATGGGCCGACCCACCTTTCATGTCAGAACTACAGGCGTGCATGAAGCAATGCAATGTGCAGGTGGTTTAAACAAAAGCGGGTCTATAGCCGTACGTAAGGTAGGACGTTAAAAGGGAACTGCGAAAGAGGAGTGCCTTGAGCCCCAGAAAAGATAGCAGCGATAGAGACAAAAAAAAATCCGTAATCTTCTAGAAATTGTTTTTGCTATCTGTTAGTTAGCGAATTGCAAGGGGAGATCTGTAGAGACTGCTCTCTTCATTCTCTTATATATTTTAGAAAAAACTTTCAAATATAGAGACTACGCAATGGTAACCTTTTTGGACATTGAGGGAGCCTTTAGTAACGTGCTTCCAGGGGCTATAACTCGGGCACTTTCGAATCTAGGAGTGGATGAATCTCTCAAAGGCTGGATAGATCAAATGCTATGAAGCTGGATCATAAATGCCAGTCTGGGGGAATCCTTCGCCAGAAAATTTGCAAGCAGAGGCACGTCGCAGGGTGGCGTACTGTCCCGCTGCTTTGGAACTTGGTCATAAATGACCTGTTGCTGAGACTGGAGGATAGTTACTTCAAGGTGGTGTTGCTATTGGTGTCCATGGTAAATATCTTGGCGCACTTAGTGAGCTTATGCAAAATGCTCTGGGCATTCTTTCATTATGGGCCAATGGTTGTAGGTTGAATATGAACCAACACAAACCCGAATTGGTTCTCTTCTCTGGGAAATATAAACTTCCCCATATCGATCCTCCCTCTTTAAGTGGGTTCAGCTTAACTTTTATAGATGAAGCGAATAGTTTCTGGGTCTCGCTTTGGATAGTAAATTAAACTTTAAACCTAATATTATGGAAATGTTAAAGAAAGCTACGTTAGAGCTATACTCTTGCAAAAATGCCATCGGGAACGATGGGGCTGGAGCCCCGCATGGTCCATTGTCTTTATACCGCAGTAGTCAGACCCATTCTTATGTATGGGGTAACAGTCTGGTGGCCTGCTCTGGACAAAACTGTCAACCAAAAGTTGTTGACAAAAGTTCAGAGAACAATCTCTCTGTGGATCAGTGGTGCACTGAGAAACACATCCACTCAGGCACTGGAGACTGCTATTTTTGACTCCTCTGGACATCTTGGGAAACAGTTGGCAGCTTGCACTGACATACGACTGAAACCCATCTTAATGTGGACCTGCAACAATACAGGGCACTCATCTTTACTGTGTAATAAAGGGTTTCCAAAGGATACTGACTATACTGTCCCGTCACTATTTTTTGATGCAAAGTTCCGGCCTAGAATCCCATCCAGAGAGGACTGGATGATGGATGCAGTTTTGGAAGTGGGAGATTTAAACTTCTTCACTGATGGTTTAAAACGGGATGGAAAAGTCGGGGCTGGGGTGTTCTGCGAGGAACTTATGTTAAACTTCTCTTTCGTCTCCAAGACTACTGTAGCAGTTTTCAAGCAGAAGTGCATGCGATAAAGGAAGTCGGGGCTGGTTGAGGTATAATGTAATATCGACTTGTGATATTCGCATATATACGGACAGTCAGGCTGCTATTAAACCACTTCTATCACACCTCCTCACGTCGAAAGTAGTCCAGAACTGTCTCTCATCTCTTAACGAGATGACAGATCAGTTCAACATTCATATTATATGGGTGCCAGGACATTTCATTAGTACAGAAAATATAAAAGCCGATGAACTGACTCGACGCGGTACAACGGACCAGATTTCAAAAAGCAGAAAGGATATTGACGTGCCTCTTGCGGTATGCAAACTGCCGCTTCAGGAGGAAGATAGTAAGTTGACGAATGACAGATGGTCAAATAGCACTAATCATCAAATTTTAGGAACCTATCTCCTTCAAAATCTTCGTATTTATATCAAAAATAATTTTCAGTTTGCGTTGTTTCACTTTGAGTCGCTATTTTTGGGAACCTAACTGCGACGCAAAACGGGGTCATAGTGTACTAGTTTTTGGTTTGTATTTGACCTGTTTAATGCAATTTGGTTTTGGCAACTTTGGGCTACTGGTATTTATGTGTTCCTGATTAGTTTAAACTGTTGTACATTAAGAGTTAAGCGGAATGGAGTAATATTACGAGCGAATTGGATTAATTAAGTATTTAACTTGATTTTAGAGATATTTCTGGAATTAACTAATTCAGTTATTATTTTGGAAATTTAAATTATATGGTTTTTAGTTTAGAAGATTTTAAATTCTAATTTTAGAGTTTGCTTAAAAATAAAGCAATTTTATTAAATTTTTGTGTTGGGATAGAATTGGTAATCAGGAGCGGATTAGATATATTGGGATTTTATTAAATTTTATTTGAATTATTTAATTTAATTTAGTATGGCAAGGGCAACTTTAAGCTATTAGTACTTAATATTATCCAGATTAATTTAAACTAATTTGCAGTGTTATTTTAGCAGAATGGAGTAACAAGCAACTAATTATTTAATTTTGATTTTGGTGGTAGTTCTAGAATTAGCTAATTAATTTGTCATAATTATATGGTACAAATAAGAATACATATGTATATACTAATGTTGATTTATACCCAAATTATTTAATTTAATTTAGTATGGATAACTTTTATTATTTAATATATTTAATGTGTTCCAGATTTAATTTTCAATTATTTGGCAGTGTGATTTTAAGCAGAATAATTATTGGTGTTGGTATTAGTATTGGTGTTAATGTTAATATTAGAATTAATGTTAATGTCAGTTTTAGTATTATTATTGGTGTTAATATATTGACATTGCTATTTATTTAATAAAATGGTTTTAGTTTAGAATCACCAGAGAAACCCGACCTAGATGGCACTGGCTGAGGCGATAGCGCGACGGGCGAGGTGGTAGATGGTTTAGTTAATGTTATACAAACTATTAATGTTGATTTATTTGTAGTACAAAAAGATTAATTTATATTTTATTTCAGAGAATTAAATTTATACTAAAGTAATTGTAGAATAGTTACTTTAATTGATTAATGCAGATTTTAAATTTAGAAAATTTTAGAAGAACCTAAAACAACTTTCCAGGAACTTAAGCAGTAAATGAACTTGAAATTGTTTTGTCTTGTGCTAAATATGTACTTTACTAAAAATGCACTATTAACAAATTTACTAACTATCAACTCCTTAGGTGTCTAGAACCGGGTTGATTCATTGTTATTAATATGCGTTTCCTTTCCTTCGGTTTTGTTATTTGTAAATGGTGTACGGAGGGCCCGGTGTCATCCGGGAGTCTTGGTTATTCTTGGTCATACATTCTGATCAATCAATCAATCAATTAGGAAGGAACAAAAATTTTATGAGCGTGGAATCATGCTACTGCCAAGAAAATGGCAAAGGGGATTCGATCAAACTGAACAATATTTAATTAAATAAAATATTAATTCACTATAAGAAAATCGTCTTTCAATTTTATAAAAAAAACGAAATTTCTTTCCGAACAACCCAATACAACAACAATTGCATTGTATAAAACCAAAAGAGAATTCGCTAAATCATTTTTGGATTCAGTTGTTGTTGTAATATCTTTCAATTTTTTTTTTGATTTGCCAAAGGAATACAGCAATAATTATATTAGCTTGAAAAGGATGAATTTAAAGTTAAAGAGGTGAAATAAATATTATGACTGCTATTTTTGCTATTGTATCTTGTTGGTCTACCTTTCTTGTGATCATTATTTTTGAGCCTTTTTTTGCTATAAATATTTTGTTATTTCTTTAGAAAATCATCATGCGCTATGAAAAAATATGAAAAAGTAAAAAACTCCTTCTTCTATTTCATAATAATTATGATTGTTATTTTTATTATTATGTTTCATTTTCAAGTTTTGTTATTTGGTTTTTTTTTCAGTCTATGTAATTTTGTGAGGCGACATGAAAATATCACGAAGATATTTTGCAAAAAGCTTCATTTGGCTGTGTGTTAACGTTTTACACAAACATGCAGGAAAAGCGGTAGAGAGTAAATATTTTATAGGATTTCCTCGAATACTAACAAAATAAATATTTTGGTAGTGGAATTTACACGATTCCAAACGAAAAGTATTTTGTTCATATACAAATTTATTGAGCAAAATACAGAGAACAGTTTTCTCTTTTCTTATTGTTATTTTCCTTTATATTCTACCTACTGACAATTTTTAAAACGGATTGTAACGAACACGAGCTTTTTTATTTGGGTTTTTGTTGTTCCATTTTCATATTTTTCCATCAATATTCTCCTCTTTAATTTTTTTAGTTTCAAGTCGAACTTTGCTTGATTTAAACCATAAAACATTGTATATTTTATTTATGCGTGACATCCAATTAAAGCCTGGTAAAAAAAAAAAATTGTGTTGTGTAAATTTATTAAATAATGCGAAAATAAAGAAACAAAGGGGCATAAAATTTTGTTAATATTAAGTGTGATAGTGTTTTTAAAAATCAAGTGGTTTATTAAATGAAAATAAAGCGACTCGAAAATTATGTGCAAAGTGATTTTTATTATTTCAGAGTATTTTTATGGATTTCTAAAGGAACAACAAATAGATGTAAATATGAATCATACATCTATATATGTATAAAATCAAAATCAAACACAAAATGTATATATATATATATATATATATATATATATATATATATATTAATTAGATATTTCTATGTATATACACACATACTACTTATCGCATTATTGCATGATTACATTTTTAAAATCTGTGCAAGATGCTCTATCGACCTACCTTACCAGTTTTTTTTTTTATTAAGGTCCGTCTTCCTGCACAAGTTATTCAGCTTTAAACAAACATTTTTACACAGGGTTCCTTAATAATTTCTAACTTGAGAGCCTTTTCCTGCAAATCGATGTTTTTGGTTATATTTTTTTGCACGCAATAAGCGACATTTAATTTTTTTTTTTATGTTTTGTAAATGAGCTGTACTCGTATACACAGTTTAATTACACTCACATAAGCATAATAACGAAGATTTAAATTATTCTAGACTTCTAGAGTAAAGGTATACCTTAATAAAATCATTTGAAAAAATAATGTTTTAATGATTTCTTTGAAATCAAATCAAATTTTTGTTTCAAATGAACTTTAATAATATGATTTAATTTTACTAATATTTCAATTATTTAGTAAGCTGAACTTTTAATTTTACTAATATTTGAAATTTTTATAGTTTCAAATGTTTTATAAAATCTGGGAAGGTTAGTAAAAATACACTTTGAAATACTCGTACAGTGTAACATTTATCTAACGTTGTTTGCTTATGCGTAATAGATAAAAATAATCAAAATTTGGTATGCCATAAAAGTAACGTAAATTCGAAAGCAATAATTGTTTTGCAAAGTTTGTAAGTACCTGAAGTATGTATATTCATAATCCATCAAAGTGCATGGAGAGAGTTATGTTCAGTTTGATTAGTGAACGTTTTGACGGAAAATTTTTATAAATACAAAATATTGTGCATCCACACACAATTTGTTACCTACTCAAATAAAAAAATATTGAAAATTTCAACCTAAAAGTACTAATGCATGGTTTTTGATTGTTATTTCTACATTAGCACTACAAAACAAAATTTCCTCTAGGAAAGGAAATTAATTTAACCATCCTAAATTGAATATTATGATCTACTTATACATTACACATTTATCACAGTATTGTTTTGATTAATGAGAATGTCGCAGATTTTTAAATTATTATTTCTACAATTTTACATTGCATGTGTGTATTACGACTTACGAATAGATTCGAGGAATTTCAGAAATGAAGCTGACCATAACGACATTGTGTGGTAGTTAAAATGTGATTTTGATCATTACAACAAACTTTGGTGAGCTGCGAGCTATAATTTATAGTGACCATCCAAATCCCCGCGAAAATACTACAAAATCACATCTACATATGTATTCTACAGTGTCATAATACAACGTAATGTATATATGTATGTATATTACCTAATTATATACAATATAAATTCTATAACTAGCTAATAATCTAATAAACCTTAATTATGAGTAAGGTCGGAAGTCACATCCTTGATGAACCTCCACGCTTCTCTAACCATTTTAAAAAATTATATTAAACGTCAAAAAGTACAAATACATACACAAAACAAATATCGACACAACCCTACAAAAAAATATTTCTCTTTGTAAACTACATACATAATATGTAATTACAATGAGATTTTCGAAAAAAAAAAATTGTCGAAAACGTTGTTTGTCACAAAGTAACAATGAAAAATAAGGAACTGAAATTGCAAGAACTTCCTTGTTAGTTTAAAGCAATTTTTTGTATGCGCTTACTCATATTTAAAATATGTTTTATTCTTAAAGCTTCTAAATTTTAAGCTTTGAATTGTTAATTTTATCATTTTGGAGTTAGACTTGCACATGTGTTGTTATTCTGGAGTCGTCTTCCAAAATTGGAACAGTTCAACGGATTGCGAATTCCTGATGAAATTTGTTTATTGAGAAATTATTCTAAGAATTTTCGAAAAAACCCAGAAAAGCTTAATTTAATTTTACACATTAATGGAATTACTTATTTCCATCATAAATTGTTCCAGTTTAGTAGCAGAAGAACATGTAATTTAACACTTTCCACATTTGGCTCAAATTTAGCTCTTCTAATGACTTTAAAACCGAATTGAATATTCTTTAAATTCTATAGGCCATTTATCTAGTGCTTCCCAACGTGTTTTACAATCCAAATACAACATTAAATATTTTCAATTGAATAATTTTACAATTTGACTAAAAATGTTGATTTTTGTTCAAAGTAGGTACTTATTTATGTTATTGGTTTAACAAAATAATCTCCTGTAATATATTATTCATCGAATTCGACTTCCTGAAAGTAATTTTTGTAATTATTTAATGTATTGTGTGCTTTCTAATTTTAAATAGGAACATTCCTGATTTTTTCAATAATTTAATAACCGCGAACTCGAACTGTGTTGTGTGATTGAATCAAACTTGAAAATATACGAGTAATATTGCTCCAAACTTGTGCTGTAGTAGCAATATTTTCCTCAAAACTTGCTTTAAATAATTTTAATTTTCGATTGACTGTATATGACTATGTAGATTCAACTTTTCAGCTGTTTACATTTTTCATAATAAATTTTTGTAGGAGCCTAGCCCGCTGGGCCCTATGGGCCGTAACTCAACATCAACTTTGGCTGGATACTCAATCCGAATTGTGCATTTATTTTTTTTACTATTTTTATGTAAAAATATAAATATTAGTCGATTCTGTCAACTAGTTTAATGCTTCCGGATAAACAACCCGTTCTCACTTATTATTTCTTAACTTCTAATTTTTTTGTTATCGCACATTATTCAGCAAATTTATTTTTAGAACCACCAGTCAAAACAAAATATGTCAGTTGGATCGTAAATATTGTATAAGTTCAAAGGTTTCACCTTCTGATTTATTTATTGACATAAATAATATGACATAAATTAAAGGAATATGGAAAATTGGGTCGAACAGAATTAATCCGATTAGTTTAACCGTTAGGTGCATCCAAGAATAACCTTTAAATGAAATGAATTGTTCCGATAAATGACCCATTTATTGATTCTATTTGAGACACATTGATCTTGATTCCTTGCACAACTGCTCGTATCCCATTACAAAATTTTTTTTCGACCGCTAACTTCATTAAAATTATTATGGTACAGCGAATTTTTATATTTTTTAGTTTAATTAAAACGATGGTAATCTTGAAGCACCAAATAATAAAATAAATATTGACAAAAAACCCTAATCTACGATGGAACAGCTGATAGGTTAATCAGTCCGAACAAGTATGCGGACTCTAGATACCAGGCATCCTCCGGTTTTATTTAGCCTTGCTATAGTCCTATTACCATTCCCAGCAACTCGTAAGATTAAAATCAAATCGGTAGACTGGGCAGGGGTAAAATAAATGAGAGTGGGATTACTCTCTCGAAGTCCTTGGGTACCAATGCTACCGTCTTTCTAGCAGAGATACATGCTATAGTAAACATCTAGGAGGGAGAGCAATGAGCCCAGATAGTTTGTATCGCGTACCGGCCGGCAGTATTTTCAGGTTCATTAAGAGCCTGAATATTGACTGGGCCGATAATTAAGCAGGGTCCAAGCACAAAAGATCTTTTAGGTGACAGTGCCAGGTGACTAACAGATGTCTCTACAGTAATATAGAGTAAGTAACGGAGACCCCTTGTTGAAAAACACTGTATGTTCATGAGTTTTAATAATTTTTCCGAGATTTCCGAGAGTTATGGTAAAGTTAATAATTAGCTAGCGAGGCTGTAGAAAGCTTTGAAAAAATAAAACAATTTACCAATGCAAAAAAACAAGGTTTATTATATTGTTTGTGGCGTAGTGGTAACGCATTGGACTAGAGAGGCAAACGTCTTCGGTTCGATCCTCATCTAATTTAATTTTTTTTAATTTTTATTATTATTTATTTGTAGTATTCATGTAATGACCAAATATTTTACTTTAAATTAAACATTCCGCTTTATAGTTATTACATTAATTACACAAGAAAATACGTGGTTCGCGTTTATGATGCCCCTAAACACTACAACAAATTATTTAAAAACTTTCATAAATTATAAGTTGTAGTAAGCCATGAGAATTTTTCGGTAAAAAAATGTTTTCCTTTCATAAACTTCAAAGCATGCTATGTTTGAAACAATTGAATATAAGAATGAAAATTAAATAAATTTCCTTAGGTTGATATGGCTTAGTAGAAATGTTTTGGACTAGAGCGGCTAAAGTCCGGAGTTCGATAGTGGTCATGGTCAAGGCATTTTAGTTTTGTTTTTCAATTTATATTTTTTTGACGTGATAATGATAACGTCTTACACCGCATGTTCATAAAATTGACAAGAAAGTTTTCCCTTGGTCGTGGGCATTTACTAATCAACTGTCAACAGCATTACCTTTAATTTAAATGTATGATTTCTTAGGTTGGTCCTTAGGCTTCATGCCTCTCACATAATATTATCGAATGATTTCGCGCGATTTAAATCTTTCAACAATTCTAGTTGCATAAAGAAACAATTTTTGCATAAAGGAACAGTGGTGGTTAATTTATTTTAAATTAAAATAATTAATCTACACATTAATTTTAATTTTAATTAAATTAAATCCTTAAAAGCCTTTAGTCTCGAGCTATTCCTATACTTGACTAAAAAATAACGTTGTGGCAGCGGCTGCTTGCCATCAACATTATATATAAATTGTATCCGTCCTAGGACGGACTCTACCCACTAGTTTAAAAGATAATTATGTAAAGTTAATATAAATGTAAAGTGTCTGTGTGTGTGTGCATGTGTGTACAAGTAAGTTGTTGTTCCGCCGGGATTAGTTTAATTGAGAGTGTGTAACGTGAAGGTTGCCCG
This sequence comes from Tipula helvola, assembly GCA_963556165.1. Lineage (NCBI taxonomy): Eukaryota > Metazoa > Arthropoda > Insecta > Diptera > Tipulidae > Tipula > Tipula helvola. The sequence goes on along the minus strand of OY744482.1, from coordinate 220,826,268 downwards.
TTTATCTCTAAGTCCGTGTGTGTTTTTGTGAAGAGAGATGGAACTCACCAAACGATTCCGTATAGAATTTTGCCGAACTACAGGGGTGTCGAATGTTTTTATAGAAACTTTTAGTTTTGCGTTTCTTTGGTTTATTTGCACTATTCACAAATATACCTGAAAATAAACAATTTGAAAAAACTAAACAGAAATATAACCCAAATTTGAGGCTAAAATGAATATCTCGAGTTATATTTTTTTTAATATGTTTCAAATTACATAATTATCATTACTGAATTTATCGATTTACCAAAGGGATAATTTCCGTAAGTTCGGTAATAAAATTTTACTCAATTTATTTTTGATTATTTATCATTAATTTTAACACTGTTTAACATTGTACACCATTTTCCGGTTCATATTTCTATTTGCGGACCTTTCCCAATTTTTTCATACACCTATGTTCAAAATTTACGGTTCGAGATAAAGGATTTTTTACCGGATGTTACTTAAGACTTTGACATCCAAAATTGTGATCCTGGATGATTATTTGTAACCTTGAATGGTAACCAGAAGAAACTTTATTAAAAATAATTCACCCATAATTAAATTACGAAATCGAACGTATATATACGAGTATATGGATATATGGTTCAAAATTAAAAAGCTTAATCTTTAAAAGCCGTTTGGCCAAAAATGTCAAATAATATCAGGTTTTGTTTTAGATAGTTTTAGGAGGAGTTGCAATAATTATATATGAAACCAAGCAAGAAATAATTATCTGAAATTTAATTAAGGAATTGGTTTAGAAGCAAATCAAAGAATCTGCCTCTAACAATTCTCGACCCGATAGCCCAAAACTCAGTTTACACAGTCATTTGCCCTATTGAAAATCGACAACCCTTACGTTACAAATTAAAACGAATTCTGAATAACGACTTGAACAAGAAATTTCTGATATTCATTTTAGCAATTTTTTGTAAAAATAAGCACATTACCGAAAATTACCGGTAATCGCAAATTATCGAATTAGCGGTTTTGGAGGCGATGCTTCGGTAATGAACTCCCTACCGACGTACAGCCTATTTGGTTGTGATTTGATCCAGATCTCTAGGAATTCAATGGTGATTTCTTGTGTTAGGGACCTGATCTCAGCATGTTCTCCTAACGCGATCTTTAAATTCTCCAAATGCTCTCCTTTTATCCCAGTTCTAATTCAGCTTTAGTAGAATATCGCCTAGTTATTGTTTGGGTCACCATTTGTCTTACGAAAAATGTTTGCGTAAGAAAGCTCTCATTGTTTTCGAACCACGATACCGTTAGATCTGGGATTTCTAAATTTTCTCGCTGTTCTTCTTCTCAGTGACTATTTTTCGAGTGCAGCAAAGAACTTTTTTGTAGGTTATAAAATTAACAATTTTTAGTTTAACCTACGTAGTTTTATGTGTATTTTGATTACGAATAACTTGACATTTTTTTGCAGGTCGATTCGATGAGTAGAAGCACTTTTAACAAAATAGTGCATATGAGGTTAAAATTGGTTGCAAACTGCACTAAAATCGAAAATCAAGTTCTTACGGTCAACATTTAGGGGCGACATTTTTTTTTACAAATTACTTGCAATGATTCAAAGCGATTAATCCAAAAACTAGCTGGCGCATTTTATTGTCAAAAATCGTACAAAATTTTTCACAGTGAAGTACTACATATTAATAATTTTTTAGTAAATCTTATATTTTTAGATATACATACTCATAGACCGACAGATATTATTTTCTTGATTACTTATTTTACCAACGTAAACAAAACAATCTATAGTTTTGCACTAAAACTCGGCCGGTTCTGATCTGCAGTACTAAACATACTGGGTGTAATTATAGCCAAAATTCATAATAGCCATCGACAGTGGATTTTTTTTCAACTTAGATTAAAGACATTTTTGTGTGATGATGTGTCCTGCTTTTTAATTTGAATTGAAATTTGTACAGCTGAAAAATAGCTGGCTTTCCTATGCAGCAGATGTCCTTGACTCTAATACTTTCAAATTTGTTAGATGTTTCGTTACTAGATTGATTGATGGATTTAGTATGTACGACAAAGCCTACGGCAAGTTTCCGGAATACGCCAGTTCCACGGTACACACATTTACGAATAACAAAATCGAGGGAAAGGATATAGGTACATATATTAGTAACAAAGAATCAACCCGGTTCCAGACACGTAAGTAGTTGATACAGTGGCGAATCTATAGATTTCTTTATGAAGGTACAATTTTTGAAATATAGTGGGAGACCATTTTTGAAATAACCGTATTTTCAATTGTTTCTAGAATTTTTGTCTACGATAGTTCTATCGATGATCATAAGGACAGTTATGTACATGCGCTTTTTGTACGAACGGCAAGAGATATGAAAAATAAAAACACAACCGTCAACATTTTTATGTCTAGTACGCCTAATATTTGTTATCGATAGAAAAGTGACAGATCGCCCACGCGAATTACACTAATACAGCTAAATTCTCTTACAAATTTTTCTTCGTCACATTCAGACAGCTATATTCCTATGTAGGGTTTGCAAAAACCCGGAAATTTTAAAACCCGGGTTTTCGGGTTTGGAAAATACTTAAACCCGGGTACCCGGGTTAAACCCGGGTTTTGTATAACTTCATTAAAATGACAAAAATATTTAAAATAAGAAGTAAATTAGAAAAATATGTTAAATTTGTTTAAATTAAATAAGTCCTTGATGCAAAGTTTTAATCGTAAAAAATGTTTTAAAAATACTAAAGCGTGTATTGCATTATCACCTAAGTGCGTTCTGGGTTTAGCACAAATATTACCTGTAATTAAGAATACAAGTTCTGCCTCAGTCGAAGTTAGCGAGTTTGATAGTAAAGCTCTATATAGGGCATCTAAGTTGTTGGTCCTTTCACCTAAAAACTCGAGAATAGTGCACTCTTTTTAAATAAATTAGAACTTTGAAGGATTTGCTTTAATTGCTGTAAAGAGGCCTAATTCAATTCCTCGGCCATTGATAGTTTGACAGGGACATCACAACATACATTTGGTAAAGCATCGGCGGTTGCTGATGTTTAACATTAAATAATCTTTTAAAAAATTTTCCTCCGTACTCCAATACATGTGGTTTTGTACTTTACGGAACTGCGTGTTTGTTCCAAACTTCCAACTAGACAGATAATTTATCAACACGTTAAACTGACATTTTTACATTCCATAATTATTAGTTTGGGCGCATCTAACAGTTTTAGTCCATATTTAAATTTAAATTTTCTTAAAGAAAATGTGGGATCCTCCCGTCCTAATACTTCAATCGTTAATTTAATTAGGATAGTAAATTTCGAAAATCGTTCAATAGACCTAAGTTAATTTGTAAGAGTTCTTTAAGATGATTAAGATTTTTTTAATGTATGTATTTGAACAGAATTTATTTTGAAAAATAAATCCGGGTTTTAAGTAAAAAACCCGGGTTTTCGGGTTCATCACATTTGATAAAAACCCGGGTTTTTGAGACCGGGTAAACCCGGTTTGCAAACCCTATTCCTATTTAAGCAAATTTTAACAATTAACAATATTTTTACTGTAATTTGAATTAATTAAATTAATTCGTGTAATTTCTAATTTGCAACCGATCCTAAGACCATTTTAATATGTTTTATTGAGTATTTCTAACAATTTTTCTGAAATATTAACTTCAATTAAATTAAAAATTATAAATATTGAAAACCTATGTCTATTTATGGAGTGACAAATAATTGTTCTTAAATACTAATATACTTCTACGTGTTATCTGTAAAAACGGTTGTATATTAGAAATTACACGAATTAATTAATTAATTCAAATTAGAGTAGAAATATTGTTAATTGCTACAAAGCACAACTTTTTCGAAATTAAAACCTATTTCTTTCAAATTTTAATTTTCTTTTATAAACACAAACCTGATTTTTTTATAAATTTTGACGAGTTAGTTCGTACCAAAAATTGGTTGTAGCATTTTTTCAATTTCGTCGGTTTCACGTCAAGTTTCTATATATACAAAATCTGTAATATTTCTATAATATAATATAATATCTAGTTTTGCAAAGAAACATAATATGACGCAATTTGAGCAGAAATGTAAATAAAATGTAAATTGTTATAAAAACATTCAAATATTCCAAAATTTTAATACAAAGTATTCCAATTAAAGAAAATGAATCACAAGTGGATTTTGTGAAACATGAGGCCCACAGTCCATTATAATTTTTAAAATCGTTTGCACTGAAGGCAGTGCAGAACGATCAAAAAATATCCAGGGTAAAAAAATATTACATACTTGTGTATTATCAGAGACAACCTATTTTACTATAGATTTGTCATTTAGTACAGAGAAAAAATATATATTTCTGGTATTTCCATCTCATCGTTTTATTGGTGTATAAATAATTATAATTTGTATACGGGTTTTACACGGGAACATTGGAAATGTCAGTGCCCGAATTTTGGTCGTAAAATAGGAATTGGGAAATGAGAGAATCATACACATACGTATACAAGGTTCATAATATTCAACTGTATTATTGTGTGATGTAATTTCTGTTTCTTTGTTTTTGGTGTTTTTTCACTGTTAGTAAAATGTAAAATCTGCAATAAACAAGTTCTCCTTAAATTATTTCATGCTGCGAGTCGAGTCAACTCGCTTTAAGGCCAACTTTGATCATTAAAAAAACATTCATTAAAAAAAAAATCGTATAATATGCTTTTGAATTCTTTTTTAGAAAAAAAAAATTTAATTTATTGCGTAACATGACGCTTTAACAACCAAAACAAAAATAAATTTGCGAATTGCTTTATATTTTGTTTTCATTAGTTTTCAAATCGATTCTTTCTAACTACTAATATCAACTCTTTGTATACTCATATTACTTTATAAGCAACTTCTCTAGAGTTTACCGTTAAATCGAATCTACAATTTTTGGATGAAGAATTCATGCTTAACTATAGAGGTTTAGTAGGTTCTGACACAGGGTTACATGGCAATTTTTATGGCAACCGTGTTCCGTTAAAACAGCTTGAGCGAATCTAAAATCGTACTCACTATGGGTTCTCAAACTATCAATCAAAGTTCCACATATTTACTTTTAGCTTTTTTCATAAATTGGGAGGTCCCAGTGAACTTTAGTGAAAAACGCGCAACCAGAAGTAGCCCCTCGCTTGGGTCAGAAAATGTATTTTGGAAATATCTCAAAAAATACAAGGTTTACAGAAAAGGGATACCATCATGTTCCCAAAAATAAAAATCCCCAAAAATGCAAAATAACTTTCCCAATTAAAATGGAAGACCCCATTAAATTTTTGTTAACTACAATATGAAAACAAAAGGAAGTTACATAATTTATTGTTATCCTGGCGCAGAAAGGACCAATACTAAACGGCTTTGGAGAGTTTTTTATTGTAGTATGTGAAATACAAACGTAAATATTGTTCTAAATGTAAATATATTTGAAATTTTTCTAACGTTTTCCTGTCATCCTTGCGTAAAGAGTCTAATGCTAAGTGGCTTTGGGTAGTTCTCTATTTGAGTATGTGAGTAATTATTTAAAAGCACACATGTTTTAAAAATGTTCCAATTTCTATGAATGAAAACGGGGGTTTGCTGGCGGCAGAAGGTATACAACGAATTAAAATAATATTTCAAAAATTTGTTATGTTTAAAAAATTTGAATTTTTGCGATTTTTTGTTTTTTTGGGATTTTTATATTTTGGATAACGATACCAACCCTACAGAAAAACTGGGATACCATCATATTCCCGAATGGAAAAATCCCCAAAAACATATACAGTAAACTGCCCCATCGATAGGGAAGACCCCAATAAATTGTTGATAAATAAAATATGAAAACAAAAGAAATCGGACATAAATTCATATCATCCTTGCACGGAAAGGACCAATGGTAAGCGGCTTTGAGGAGTTTTTTATTTTAGTATGTGAAAACAAACGTAAATATTTTTACAAATGTTAATATTTTTGAAATTTTTCTAACGTTCACCTGTCGTCCTGCGCAAGGGGTCCAATGCTAAGCGGCTTTGGGGAGTTCACTATTTTAGTATGTGAATTATTATTAAAAAAAAACAAATTTTTCAAAAATGGTTCAATCACTATGAATATCAGAATTTCAAAAAATCGTCAGGGCGGGGTGTTTGGGGGTAGCAGCTCCTATCCTCCAAGGTATAAAATGAATTAAAATAATATTTCAAAAATTTGTTATTTTTAAAAAACTGTTTTTTGGGATTTTTTTTTTTTTTGGGGATTTTTTATTTTGGATAACGATACCAGCCCAGAAAAACTATTATGTACAAAATGTTCCAAAAAAAAAAAGAAACAAAACAAAAAACGATAAAAATAAAAAAAGAAAGAAATACCAAAAAATAAAATAACAAAAGTTAAAAACCAATTAAAACAATATTAAAAAAAGAAATAAAAGAATAAAAATACAAAAGAATAAATTTGTAACAAATTGCTCGATAAGTTTTTCAAAACTTACGACGGAAATGCAGATTTTTTTATAACAATTTGTATTATTCGCACAAAATAAAAAATTGTAGTGTGGCCAACACACTTGCGAGATTAAGATTTATTTATTTTTTCCGTTTTTCTGTGAATTTTATATTTTTGGGATATTTGCAATTCTGGTTCAGAGTTATTATTTTTTTATAATTTTGTATTTTTTTAAATTTTTTTTTGTCTTTTTATTTGTCTTTTTTTTCTGTGGCTATCACACGAATTTGTTTTACGAACCACGAATTTTAAGAAAATTATTATGCTAATTTGTAATTTAAGATTTTTTGTTTGATATTTTTTATTAGCTATAAAACAGATAGCCGTTAGACAGATTTGTTGGATGCCACTGCTATCATTTTTGAAAGCTATTCCGAAATATGTAAGTCCTTCTTAAGCATTCAAAATTAAGTCAAACTAACAAATCTAGCTATGTAATTTTATCACGAAAACTAATTTAGGCCAGTTGGTTAACATTCACAAAATCGGCTGAGCAGTCAATATGTTAAAAATATTTCCGGAACGGGTCATTAAGTTTTTTGAATTTATTAATATAACGTTCACAAAATCGGCTGGGCCATCAATATGTTACAAAAAAAATTCCGGAACGGCTCATTAAGCTTTTTGAATTTATTAAATTCCTTCTTTTTCAACTATAAAGTAGAAATATTAATTTATTAAGAGTGTGCAATATGTGCTAACAGTTTATGGAATTTTTGTTGGAGGGATTGATTTATTTTAGTTTAAATTATTTGAAATGATCGGGGCTTTCAAGTTAATTTTTGAGATTAGACCAGGTTTTCGTGAACAGTTTTTGTATTGGATGAAATTTACGACAGATTGTTTAATATTTTTCGATTATTTTCGAGATTGTTGAAGATATTCGCCACTGTTTGAGATTATTTCGAGATAATTCAAAAGTTTGATGGCGTTTAGTATCATATTAAAATGGGAACTTTTTTTAATGCAAACATTAAGTTATTCTGGTATTTTCTAGATAGATACATTTGTTTACGAATTAAAAATTTCTTCCATTTTTACTTTTCCCACTATAACGAAGTTATATTGGGTAAGTATTGTAATCGCGAAAAAAATTTTGTTCCAGATTTTCACATTTCTCGACGAATTAGGTTACCAGGATCCCGAAACAACGGTCAGAAAATCGTCGTGTCCCTCCTTCCGTCCTTCCGTCCTTCCAGTCGCACATTTTTATTATTTTTGTTTACCTCCCATTCTCACAAATATTGATAGGTTTGGTCAAAATTTTGTACAAAGATAGATTTTAGTAATAAGCAGTTTGTGTTAACTTTTAGATCCATTCGAGTACAAAATAGACGGGGTTGCAGTGGAAGAGAAAACTGCCAAACAGATTTTCTCAAAAACGAGACCGACGATTTTTTTCTTATGTTGATGATAAATTTGACAATTCATCATCTACTATATAAAATGAAATGCTATATGACAAGGAGGTGGGATTCGGTAACAAATGATAATTAACATTAAGGCTGGCGACACACCAAATTAGTCAAAACGTTTTTGCTTTGAATAGGCAAGACGATTTGCCTAAACATAGCCCACATACAATCAAACAAATTGTTTTTAGTCAAATTGTTTCGTGTTGCTTTATAGGTGGTGTGAATTGGTTTGATAAAATGAATACAAAATGTTGCCAGCAAAATAAGAAAAAATGTTTCCCATCAACTAAATACGATTAAAAAAATATTAAATAAATTAAACAATTTTAATTAAAAATATTAGTTTCGCTAAAAATATTAAATTCCTATTTATTTTGATAATTATTTATTTCTTGCTTTATAAAACAGCGACCACGAAACGACGTCAAACACTGTTTTTTCTTGACTCATGCAGTTTTGTCTTGTTTTGGTTTGTTTTGTTTCAGTGTGAATTAGCCTATTTGAATCACTTATTTGAGAAACCCGATAAGTCCCATAAACATGGTTCTGAGAAAATAAAAAAAAAACTGTCAGTCTATTGAAAATTGAGCGTTTTTTAGTTTAGCTATAATTGATAAATGTTAATGATTTGTAGGGTTTATAACTCAAACGATGCGCCTTGCTATTAAAAGCGGATATTTCATAAAATGTCAAAAAACTCATAATGGATATATCGGGTTTCTCAATTAAGTGATTCATTTGTTTACGCCATGGTCGCCTTCAATCATGTTTCGTTAGTCAAATTTGACTTAAGACAATTTTGCTGTATTTTGTGTGCATGGACCCATAAGGCACAATAGAATGTTTGCCGTTCTATGTTTTATGAAACAAAATGTTTGACGTTTAATTATTTTGCCTGATTCAATGTGCATAACGCTATCCAATTTTATATATTTTGACCGCCAGGCGCTTTAAGACAAGAAAAAAACGTTTTGACTAATTCGGTGTGTTTCCAGCCTAATTCTGATTTTGTATTGTTTGTGTTTTAATATTTTGTATTTTCGAATGGTCCATAGTGATGCCCCGTCTAGATTGAAGCACTGAGTAAAGAATTACATCGACCAATTCTCACGTTGCTCACATAATATTGTAAATATAATAAATAATAAATTTTTCAACATTGTGAATACTCTCTGAATGGAGTAAATTAAATTCTTAAGGACTTTCAACGGTATACTAGAGATATATTGTTAAAGGTCGAAGATGAAAAATAGCGAATACGACTTTGATTGCTGCTCTACACGTGTCAGTTTTAAATAATCTAGCATTATTTGTGAGTCTGTTATTTGGCTGTATGAGAGTAGAAGATTTAAATTGCCGTGGTCAATTGTGATATTGGGGAAGAGGTCTCCAAATTTGACAAAAGTCGTGACATATTATGCCAGCCGAAAATAACGCCTGCCCAAAATAACGGAAAATGTTTGTAAAATATAAATGATTGGTTTGGTGATCTTAAACACAGGCAACCAAATAATAATGGATCACTACTATTATTATAATACTTCAAAGTAACAACTTATATTTAAAATTAAATAAATTTAAATTTTAAATCTAAAATCAATAACTTAAATTCAGTAATTTAATTAATATAATTAAACTTGATTTGCACAAATTTAATTTTGCTTTGTTTGTTTATGTGAAAAAAGTCAGTATAAACTTATAAATTAATGACATAACGTCCCTCTAGTAATGAAACAACGTATAAGAAAAATAGTAGTTTTAAAATAATTCGCATTTAAATGTTTATTGAAATTTTTTTTTAAAATAAAATCTTTTATTTCATGGAAAATTAAATTTTCTATAAAATAAAAGATTTTATTTCAAAAAGTTTTTTCAATAAACATTTAAAAATTAATGCGAATTATTTAAAAACTACTATTTTTCTTATACGCTGTTTCATTACTAGAGTGAGGGACGAAGATCTTGTTTTGTAAAATAAATACATAATTTAGTATAAATATTTATCGATCTTTACTATTTATCGACATTTTTTAAAAACAAAAATAATGATTTACATACATTAAAATTGCGATTTTAATTTTATTGTACACTTGAGGATACTTTGTACGGTTGTAATGTTCAAATAAAATCTACCTTAATTAAAAATAATATAATAATTTAATGAATAATATGTCATTTGTTTAAATCGCTTAAAGAATTAGTGACAGCTGCAGTTTACCACAAAAAGTATACATATTTCGGTTACTTTTCCTGTACGAATGAATAAAAATTAATAACCCTTTGATTTGTTTTTGTAAGGGTTTATTCTGCTTCCTAGTATTAGCATAGGCTCATAAAGCATAATGTAAAAATAGTATTATCGAAACAACCACCAAATATCATTCGAATAGTCAATTTTCTACACCTAAATTTAAATTTGACATGCTATTATTGCTCAATTAAATTTATTTAACGTGAAACTATAATTTTTAATTCAATTCCTCAGTGAAAGCTTGATATAAAAAATATTTAGCTCTACCGATTTATAAGGAGCAGCTATCGGGAGCTATTTTTATATGACGGCTCTCGATAACGGCTCCGGATAATGAACACAAAAACCCAATAACGTACAAACTACAAATTTTATACATACATATTGGAAAAGTCTTTGGAAGTCTTGCTGAAATATTGATTAGGTGTTATAAAATTATGTATGTTTTGTTTTCTCACCTTTCCTATTTTGATGTTATTTACCTTGATTTTTGAATGTTTCTCATGATTTGCCCCATGTGCAAGAAGCAAATATAATAATAGAAGGATAATAAATTTGATGACAATTTTGATTGATAATAATTTGACTAATGAAAGGCATATCATTTCTAAGAATGTACTTAAACAAATTGTTGTGGTGATATTTGAACGAATATAACACTTGTAATAATTGGCAGGAGTTGAGGAGAGTTAAGGAGATCGGATAAACACTCCCGAGCAACTGAATCGACTAGATAGACCATCAAAACGCATATTTTTTTAAAATGGCTGGATCGATTTTCGAGAAACAACCTTCTTTTGACAGCCTAGTATTTTATCTTTTCAAGGATACCTTTATCATTAAAACCCATACAGAACTTTTCAAATTAAAGCAGTCTTAGCAAAATGCGATGTTTCGGTGAAAACAATTGGCGTGATGCAATCTCCTGTATAATGCCACGTTGACCGATATTTGTCGTCACTTTTGAGTCAGACGTTGACCTGAACAAATCTCTACCAGTTTAATTCATTGTTTCCTTAAAATCGTGGATACCACTCCAGAAAAATCCGCACAAGTTGTTGCTTTATTGCAAGAGGGACGCAATCAACAAGAAGTCGCTCGTCAGCTTAACATGAGCCAATCTGCTATCTCAAGAGTATTCAGAAGGTTTCAGGAAACTGGTACCTTCAATCGAAGACCACAAACCAGCCGGTTTCGGTGTACATCAGAGAGGGACGATCGATTTATCGTCCTAACTTCACTGCGAAATCGCCATCTCACGGGCGTTGATGTGCAGCAGGAGCTAAGACAAGTTCGAGATGTAGCTGTTAGTCAATGGACAGTAAGAAGACGCTTAAAGGAAGCCAACCTCACTCCAAGACGGCCCGCTAGAGGCCCAAAATTGACAACACGCCACCGCAAACAGCGACACGAATTTGCTCGCGAACACATCAATTGGAACATCGAGCAATGGACGTCCGTTCTATTTACTGACGAGTGCAGAATATGTTTCCATGGTAGTGATATGAGAGACCGGGTCTACCGGCGTCCAGGAGAGCGATTTTCGCAATGCTGTTTTGCTGAAACAGTCTCATACGGCGGCGGTTCGTGTATGGTGTGGGCTGGCATATCGTTTGAGGGAAAAACAGATCTTGTTTTCGTACCTGGTGGAGGCCGTGAAGGAGGTCTGACCGCTGAACGATATATCGAGGGCATTCTCTTGGATCATGTAGTGCCCTATGCAGGATATATAGGGGAAGATTTTATATTGATGTATGACAATGCCCGGTGTCACACAGCTCGAACCACTCGACAGTTCTTTGATGAGGTCTGACTCGAGACGATGAGGTGGCCAGCACTCAGTCCAGACATGAATCCAATTGAGCATTTATGGGACAAACTAAAACGAAGGGTCCGAGCTAGAAATCCGATACCATCTAACATCAGTGACCTGAAGATTGCGTTAGAGGAGGAATGAGGTGCGATCCCCCGAGTATTTGTCAAAACCTTAATAAGGTCAATGGCGAACCGCATGCGAACCGTTGTAGACGCAAGGGGGCCATACTTTTTATTAACCAATAAAATTATTTTTGTTTTGCTTGAGTTTTTTGTTGTAATTTAATTTTAAACACCCCCAATATATTTTGCTTAATCATCAATTTTGGTTGCGTTTTCATTCAAAATTCATTACAAAAAAAAGTACTAAACCAATTTTCATAAAAATAGTGTCATTTTAAAGTAAAAATATCAGGCTTTCAAACAAATAATGTCTTATGAAAATCGGTTTGACCGTTCTAACAAAAATCGCCCTTATGTGAGCGCTTAAGGTTTTAGTCGATTCAGTTGCTCGGGAGTGTATTATACATAAGTATGTAAACCTACACGTAATGTTGTTCGACATTTTTTCATCTTTCATGATCTAATTATCCAATTCATTCCTGACTTCGGAACGCTTTTCTTATACATATTTCTAATTTACATGACGAATTATTATAATTGAGTAGCCTAAGTGATATACATACATATGTTTGTGTTGATGGATTAACAACAAATTTCTAAAAGAAAATGTTTCGAGTTCCATGCTCACTAAAGTGCGTATAAATTTTATGTTATTTTGATTATTTATAACGCCATTTCATTGTTTCGGTACGAATTAAAAAACATAAAATTTTGTATTTTAAAACCATAATATGTAATAATACCTTTTTTTACACTGGTAATCGTAGTTATTACAGTAATTACACATACAGATTATAGATGGTAAGCGTTTATGATGCGCCTAAATGTATGCAACGACTACTACAAATTATTATTAAAAATTATTATGAGATATAGCCCAAGAATGATATATTACAAGATTATTCAACTCTAAAAGCGTTACTCTCTTTTTTTCAAATTTAATAAAGCGTAGGGACCAGTCTCTATATCTTTCTTTTTTTTCGTATCGTAATACGATTTTATTACACTCATAGGAGCTGGTTCATCTATCATTTCGTTTATTCTAATCGGCTTGATTGAATGAATGAATGAAATACAAAATCAATAACGTACGATCAATACAAGTGCACGTGATATTATATGATATATAGCTTTCTTTTACTTTCCATAGTATTAAACATTTATAGCACTCTCACAAAATCATTATACAATTTATTTTAGTTTTGTTTGTTCTACAGTCAAAATCAAAATAAACGTTCTGCTCATAGTGTGATGAAAGCAAAACATTGTGCTTCAGTGCAATATTTAATATCACTACCGTGTAGTATATAAATGCAAATGAGAAAATAAAAATCCAAAGAGAAAATATAGCGTAGGGACCAGCATGCTTACTCTCCATAAGAGTTGGACAATCTTGTAATATATCATTCTTGGATATAGCCAAAACCTTCTACAATTCTCTCTTGAGAAAGCCTGACTGCGTTGTATAGCTCTCTTACACATACAGTTGCGGCAAAAATAATAGTAGTGCTACATCATAATTGCAACACATTCGAATTTTTCATACTTTTAAACAAAATTATGATATTATTTTTTTATTATGTAATAAATAATGGAAATTTGGAAAACAACATTTTTAAAAACTATACTTTGTTTTCAAGGCAGTTTGTATTGAATAATCTTGATTCATTCACTACTATTATTTTTGCCGCAGCTGTATTTAAAATATATACTGACAAGCGTATTGGTCTCTACGAGAAACCATATAAAAAAAATTCAATTTTTTCGTTTCTTACCACTACTATTTCTAGTTGAGATCTTAACCATATATATACGATGCCTTAGTATACATTTAGTTGGGCTTTCTCAAGAGAGAATTGTAGAAGGTTTTGGATATAGCATAGACATTCATACTAGTTTTCTCATTTCATTATGCTTAAGGCGAATTCACTGTTGTGTTCTTTCCTTCCTTCCTTCCTTCTGAAATTTTTTTAAACCAATTTCATTGGTTAAAAAAGTAGGAAACCCATTACAGGATGTAATCGCATTACCGGCATCTCAGCAATGCCATATTTATAATATCTACATACCATTAGGCACCAATCTACAATAAAGAAGTATAAACAAAACTTTTATATTACGCAATAATTGGACTTGCATGTAGTATAACTATTTCATATACATTCAAACAAAAACATTTTCATTCATTCATACAAAGGCAAAAAAATTTTTTCAACATATGTAGTATGTATTCTATTATGTACTTTTATGGTTTTTGTTTTTTACGTGAATGTATTGCGAAAGAAATCTTTAAGCGTCTATAACTTTGGAATCCGACCACCTAAAGATCTTAGCCATACCAATTTTTTCTTATCTGATCAAGGTCTAGAAGTCTGTCTTTGTTTCATGAAAATCGGATAAGTACTTCTCGACTTAATACTTGTTAACAGACATCAATGGCGGGGATATAAGGCATCTTTCTCTCTCTAGCGCTTCGCTTGAGTTGAGATGCCTAAAAGTACGTTATTTTTCGTTCTGGTTCCTTTGATTGGATAAAAAAACTATCAGAACGATGAAGGAACGAAACAACGCAACACTGAATCCGCCTTAAAGGCAAAAAATTAAACTTCTGATATTTCCAATGTTATTGTAGTATTGGTGTATTTTATAAGGCAATGATTTTAAAATGCGTTGCGAATATAATACGTATAGGCAATACACTGATAACATTGGAATGGAAAATTTTTATATTTTATTGTGTTTTTCGTAAAATGAGAAATTTATTATGATTCTCTATGGTTATAGTAAGCCATGAAAATTTGTCGGTAAAACATTTCTGCTTGTCATAAACTTTTTAGAGTAAGTACAATAATTTTGGGAAAAAACAACCGATTTTTATATAGGTAGCTATGATGTATTTTTATTCAATTTGGTTCTTTGCAATTTATTTGGACTAGTTTTAGGCATCTCAACTCAAGCGAAGCGCTAGAGCGAGAAAGATGCCTTATATCCCGGCTATTGATGTCTGTTAACAAGTATTAAGTCGAAAAGTACTTATCCGATTTTCATGAAACAAAGACAGACTTATAGACCTTGATCAGATAAGAAAAAAATGGTATGGCTAAGATTTTTAGGTGGTCGGACTCCAAAGTTATATGTAGACGCGTAAAGATTTCCTTTGTAATACATTCACGTAAAAAACAAAAACAATAAAAGTACATAATAGAATACGTACTATGTTGGAAAAATTTTTTTGCGTATGAATGAATGAAAATGATTTGGTTTGAATGTATTAATTAGTATGCATGCAAGTCCAATTAATATTGTTGGCTTTATTGTAGGATTGGCACCTAACGGTATATGTAGATTGTAGATATTATATAGACGGCATTGTTGAGATGCCGGTAATATAACCCCACAAAAAGAAGTTCAGGGGGTCAAATCTGAAGATCTGGGTGGCCAGTAAATGTCGCCTCTTTTTTTACATCAGACGTCCAGGGAATCTTCGTTGTATAGAAACTGAATTGTTTGATTTGCCGTGTGGCATGGCGCACCGTATTTTTGAAACTAGTAACCGTCAAGACCTTTTTCACGTATTTGCGGGCAGACATAATGAGCCAACACCCACCGATATCGATTTTCACCGACTATTTCGTTTTCTTTGACCGCTTCAACCAATTCATTGGAACGTCTTGGTCGTTATGAACGGCAAGTTAACGATCTCTCACTGTTCCGTGCTCAACAAAATTCGACACCAAACCAGTGTTGCCATGAAAAATTAAATAAAAACGTCTTTTTTCGTAAACTGAAAACGTCAAAAACGTCATTCGTAAAAATTTTCTTCTACACACATGTAAATAGATATATATTTATGATATCTGTAGCTCGTATTTTATAAGGAACAATTATAACAAATTCAGATTTCGTTCATGTCACAAATTAACAAGAAATAGTCATTTCTTTTTAAAAAAATAATTCTAAAAAAATATAATAAACTTATTGCCTAATTAATTACATAGTTATTAAGTAGTTATACATATCACCAATATATTTAACAAAATTAAATAATTAAAACTATAGGAACTATGGATTATCAAAATTCAGTCTTGTTGTTTCTTCGCTTCGAAATTATTATATAAATTATTATAATTAAATTTTTTAATTAAGTCCTTGTTAATTTGTAAATCAAAACAAGAACGACCGCTGTGTTTTAAGTAATCTTTCGTTAACAATATGCCATTTAATGAATTAATATTCAATCTATTCCGTGTCTTGGTTTTATTCAAATTAATTTGCGAAAAAGTGCGCTCAACACAAGCTGACGAATTTGGTAAACTTAAAATCTGAAAAATAAATTTTCCCATGAGTGGAAAGGCAAGTGATTTATCTTCACGTTTAATTTGGGCAATGGTGCTCCAAAATACTTCCAAATCTATCAAATTCGTAGGATTTCCAAAACTGTTTTTGAAATCTAAGTTTCGAATTTCTCGAAACTCTGAATCAATTAATTGAAGATTTTCGTCACGGATTAAATTAGGGAATTTCTCGAAAAGATCATACAGTGAGTTTATTTCCTTATTTATTATTTTTTGAGGATCAATCATGGCGATATATTTTAATATATTATTTTTAAAATTAAAACGTTTCGTTATTTGTTCACATAATTCTATATAAAATGCCAGGCAGTTATTACGGAATACTTTAAGATCATTTGCATTTATGTTCGATGTGGAAATAAGCCGTTGCACATCAACACCGAGGTAAAGTTTTGAATCCTCAATTAAATTATGTGGATGTTTGAAATCAATAAATTCTATTTCTCTGGATTTAATATATTGTGGTTTTAAGAAATTGTCAAAAATTGTAAGAACCAAGCGTTTTATTTCTTCATACATTACATGTACTTGCGGATTTTCGCTTTGGAAGAGTTTATTTAATTCGTTGACTTTCGGTAATATATATTTTAAAAATTTTAAATACAGTTCATTGACTGGATCTTTTAATTTTAGCAAGACTGATTGTGCTGTATCGATCATATCAGTTTGTGCAGCAAATCCGAATAAAATAAAAATTTAAAACTTCATTTATGATTTTATTTAACACTAAATAATTTATTATTTATATTTAATTTTTAGATTCACTCAACAACGATTATTAAAACTATTCAATGCACGTTTTTCAAATTGTTCAGATTTGTTATCAAAACTCAAAATAATGATGGCGTGCTCGGGTGTTCCTCTAAATAATAATAAATACATATACTAATATTGTTTCGAAACACATTCTGGAACACACTTATTTTATATGTATACAGTATATCGATAAAAAATATATACATACATACATACAAAAAAGGAAAACGTACAGTATTATACAAAGCGAAAGAAATGTATAGCGAGAAAAGTAATAAATTAATATACCTACAAGCGAATACAAAAAAGTAGTAGAATTACAGCAGATTTCGCCCTATAAACACTTTTCATGGAATTATAAATACACATTTCATGGAATTATTATTTTTCATCGATTTGTTTTATATTTCGGTTCAATTTTTTAAAAACGTCATTTTTATTCTACCAATAAATTGCAAAACGTCCCATCGTATTTTAAAAGATTTTCAATTTGAAAACGTCAAAATGACGATTTTATCGTCATAATGGCAACGCTGCACCAAACGACGAATATAGTGTTGTCAGACGGTGCCTGTTGGCCACGATATTTTCGACGATATGCTCGTTGAGTTAACACAACTGAACGACTATTTTCAATGTACAGCGTCACGATTTCGGCGCGTTGTTTCGGTGTAAAGCGATTTATGGTTAAAATTATACTGAATTGACGTTTCAAAAACATGTTTAATCAAATCAATCGGTTGACAAATGTCAAAGTTATTCAATGTTTACATACCTACATAAAAGATGGTGCACCTGTTATAAAGCATGCTATATATTTGAAACAATATAGCAATGAAAATTAAATCAAGTTTGTTGCTTGTGGCTTGGTAGTAGAGCGGCTAGGGTCTGGTATTCGGTTGTGCTGAAGGCATTTCAGTTTTGTGTATTCAATTATTCTTTTTTAAAATAAAACCCAGACTCTGCCAGTTTGTCGGTCTGTAAGGTTTTTGTGTGATGCCCTAACACATGTAAAATCATTCTTAAAAACCCATACTTTTTGGTTTGAGGTTTATTCTATTTTAGGTACAATATCTTTAAAAGCCTTTAATCTCGACCTACTTCTACTCGGTTAGCGGGCGCAAGACATCACCATTAGGTGCAATATCTTTAGCCAAACATTACATAACTAAAGTTATTCACAAAATTGTATCCGTCCTAGGACGGGCTGTATCCCCTAGTATTAAATATGATCACACGACAAATCATTTTCCAAAATAAATATTTTGAATTTGTGCAGTTATTTATTTATGCAACATTGGCATTGGTATCAAATACATCGACATTCACTTTCGCACGATTCTATTATTTATATGAATCTCAACATTATCAAAATGAAACATTAGCTGCATTTCTTGATGCATAGTGATCCGGATCAGATCAAAATTTATATGTGAAGCAACAACAACACATGATCCAACATTCATTTTGGATCACAAATGGTGATCTAACAATTAGTTCAGCTATTAAAATGTAGTTGAGCAGTATTTAGTAAAGCGACAAAGAATAATATGAATACAGTACGAGTATGAAGAGGAAGATTCAAAACAAAACGAGACAGAAAATTGAAATTTGATGTTTGTTTGTTTTACGCATTTTGGTGTTGTTTCATGAGACATGATCTGATCCGGGTCAGATCAAACGTCAAGAAATGCGGCTATTATTTTAATGTTTACTAAAAAACAATTTACATCATACTTAATATGTATCAAATATATTCAATAAGATAATATCTCTTGCTGTCAAATTGTGTTTCTGTTAAAAAAAAAAGTAACGGGGTTCAAGTTCCACCTGTACCGCAAATGTTTGGTAAAACATAAGTACAAAAATAGAGGTAAATATTGTGGCGATTTTGGCCATCATACAACAAGCTCATGAACAGCAATAGCTTAGATAGTTAAGTGTTATAAACACGACCGATGGCAAGCAGAGAAAGTTTTTGGTTTATTTTAAATCGTTAAATAAAGAAATAAATCTGTTGTCATAGCCACCACCAGTAGCAAGCGGATTCTGCCCGAAATAGTAAAGTCAAAGCAAATATCAAAGTGTATAAAAGTAAAGTCTACCGGGCCACAGCTGTGCCCAAAATTTAAAGCATCCAAAAAATTATATTAAGGGCACTAAAATTTTCGTTTAACCCTCTACTTTCGAATATTTAGTGCTGATTTTGAAAAAAAAAACAAGATGCCTGCTCAATATTGCGGCAAGAATAATAAACTCAGGAATAGATAATAAGGAAATTTAATTATTTTGTCTAGTTAAGTTAAAGATAGGTCAAAATTGAGTAAAAATATAATATTGAGTAACTGGTTAGAGTACCAAAGGGCATTTTCACCACCATGGCTATAGGAATTTTGGGAACCGTTCATAATGCCGCGTTTTAAAATGTCGCGTTTTAAAATACCGCGTTTCAAAATGCCGCGTGGTACAAAATGTCGCGTTTTAAAATGTCGCGTTTCAAAATGCCGCGAGGTACAAAATGTCGCGTGGTACAAAATGTCGCGTTTTAAAATGTCGCGTTTCAAAATGCAGCGAGGTAAAAAATATCGCGTGGTACAAAATGTCGCGTTTTAAAATGTCGCGATTGAAAATGCCGCGTGGTACATAATGTCGCGTGGTACAAAATGTCGCGTTTCATAAAACCGCGTGGTTCAAAAAACCGCGTGGTACAAAATGACGCGTTTTAAAATGACGCGTTTTGAAAAATCCCTTATAAATCAACACAATATGATGTGAAATAATAAATAATTTAATAAAAATTATTTGAAACAAGCAAATTGTGTTTAAAAACATATACATAGTAAAATTTTCCTTCACTGAATGGAAATTATTTATAAATGTAATTTTATGTAATTATAAAGTGGGTCTAAGAAACAGAACGCAAATGTTGAAATTTATTACAATATTCCTTCACTAAAATGTTAAAGTTATGTCCTTATATATCGGAAGTTGATATCAGATACACAATTTAATCCAAATTGAACATTTTGTACGTCGCGGCATTTTGAAACGCGACATTTTAAAACGCGTCTTTTTGTACCACGCGAAATTTTGTACCTTGCGGCATTTTGAAACGCGACATTTTAAGACGCGACATTTTGTACCACGCGAAATTTTGTACCTCGCGGCATTTTGAAACGCGACATTTTAAGACGCGATATTTTAAAACGCGACATTTTAAAACGCGGCATTTTGACCCGGACCCAGGAATTTTTATTAAAAACGCAAAAACAAGTTTAACAAAATAGCAACCTACTAATCTCCAGGTGATGACCGTTGGAGGTCTGTTGGCAGCCTCGCAAGAGGCAGCAAGGGAACATATAGTGTTAACCACCATACCCGCTCTTCTGCCAACAACGTCCACGGGTCCTAATAAACTAACACCTAAAACAATTGACTAATGGCAATAACAAACACCGCCAGAAGTCAATTTACGTTTAAACAGAGCTTCGAGTAGCTTTATGTTACTCTAAGCTAATTAACATTGTTTTCACCTCCTGTCTAGTTGCAATTGGCAGCTCAGGATTTGTGGAGCTTTAGCCCTACCAATCGTTCAATCGTTTCGTACCGATTTTGAGCAATTGCTCACTCAAACCCCATCCCAAACATCATGCGGCTAACTAGATCTTACTTGTGGGTACCATACTCACACCACATCCTCTACCTGACCGAGCTGCAGGAATCATGCCGCCGCGCCGGTACCCACCAACAAACAAGTAAGATAAAATTTCGATGTAACAAGCGGAATCAGGTTTTCAAGCTTATTTTCACACGAATTGTTACACAGTAACAAGTAGAGCCCGCAGTTTTGAAAAAAATAGATTGTCCGCAAAAAACTAACTTATTTTAAATTAACCCCTTAACGTCAAGGTAAAATATTTTTTTTTTGTATTTATAAAGTTTATTTGAACATATTTTAATTTATATTGAAAAACCAAAACTAACAAAACATAAAATGTTCAAAGGCAGAATCGAGCCAAAAAAGCTCTAAACTACAGCCCAATAGCAACATGTATAACAATGTTTTACTTACAAAAACTAAACTTAATAAAATAGATTTAAAAATAGTTGCTCGAGTGCACATTTCTGCAAGTATCACATGCTCGAATTATCTCGAGCGTGCGCGTTAATTGGTTGAATCGATAAGGGACAAGGTAAAAAATTGGGCAAAATGGACCGATTGTTAAGCTTAGCAAGTTAGCAATAAATTATTTTCCTTTAGAACTAAAACCGCAACATTCCGCACGCATACAAATTTAAACCTGCTAACCGCATTATAAAATAAAACCGCTTAACCTCAATATTAGGAACCGCATATTCCGCAACATTTGGTGTAGCACAAGTAAAACATAATGTTTTATAATTACTAAATTGAATTGTTAATTCACAAAAATATTGAATTTACATTTACGATTAGCTTATTGTAAAGCAAATAATTTGTGAAAACTTTTCTTTATTGTTCCAAAAAGTAAATAAATAATAAGATGTATAAAAAATAAATTTGACCGTCAAATCATTAATAAATTTACTTAAATTTTTACTGGGGCAAAGTTATAAGCCCCGGTGGCACAGTTGTTAGCATGCTTGCTTCAAGCTCCGGAGGTCCCGGGTTCGATTCCCGGCGGGTGATGAAAAATCACGGCTGGTTGATGTATGGATCAATGAATTAATCACTCATTATCCGTTGTAAAAATGATTACGAAACTTCACTATGAAGCGGCCAAGTCCCTCTATGGGATGTAGCGCCAGCGGAAAAAAAAAAAAAAAAAGTTATAAGCACATATGATTTGACTTAATTTCGAGCGTCTGAAAAATAACTCTCTTTATAAATTACTTTAAAATTTTTGAGGAGAGTATAAAATTCAGCAACATTTCTTGAGCTTAACATTTACATCATTACGGAAAATCCAACTTTAATCTAAGTATATCATTTAAAATTTTAATGTTTCCTTTTTGGCACTAAATCGACATACTTATGTATATAGTGAATATGAGTCATTTTGGTCCATAATTATAGAATGTTAATAACTCGACCATAGCGCCACCTATCGGGTCCAAATTTTGTGATTTTCTTTTTTGGCACTAAACCAACAAATATGAGTCATTTCGGTCCATAATTATAGAATTTGTTAATAACTTGACTAAAACACCACCTATCGGATAACAGCATAGCTGGGAATCATCGCCTCGACAAACAAATATATAATGCGAATATAACCTCAATCGGTGAAGTCGTTCAGAAGTTACACGATCACAGTCGCACCAACGATTATATAGATTTTAGCCACCATATTGAGCCGCCATCTTGTTTTTTCAAAAACGGCCCTTCGCATTCGAAAGTAGACGTTTAAACGAAAATATTAGAGTCCTTAAAATTTTTTTTGGATGCTGTAAATTTTCGGCATAGAGGTGGCCCGGTTGACATGAAACGTCATTATGTAAATTTTCCATATCAACAAATAATATATGGCAACATTGCTGTTGTCACCAGCAAGGAATAAAAACAATAAATTAAATCGCCTAAATGATCGACATTTGAATTAATTGTACCATTTGGTGATGTTGGATTGTCAAGTAATCCAACTGTGAGCTTTATAATGCCACAAATCATTCCATTATGTCCAGATTTCACTAAATGCAAACACATTGTGTGTTTCAATTTTTTTATAATTTTGTTTATTGGAATATCTACACACAACACCAGGTTAATAATTATAAATATTTCAGTTTTTAATTCATAATTTATATGTAGATATTACAGTTGCGGCAAAAATAATAGTAGTGCTACATCATAGTTGCAACACATTCGAATTTTTCATACTTTTAAACAAAATTATGATATTATTTTTTTATTATGTAATAAATAATGGAAATTTGGAAAACAACATTTTTAAAAACTATACTTTGTTTTCAAGGCAGTTTGTATTGAATAATCTTGATTCATTCACTACTATTATTTTTGCCGCAGCTGTATATAGACGGTAGTGTTGAGATGCCGGTAATACGATTACATCCTGTAATGGATTTCCTACTTTTTATTTTTTATATTGAAATTGCTTTTAATTAATGATTGTTAAACTGTTAACATGCTAGAAGAAATAAATTAAACATTTCATTTCACCGAAATGCATGTGCAGATTCTTTAAAGCCCTTTTTTTATTTGCTAGATAATAAATTCTGTGCTCAAAAGGTAAAACAGCTTATGACGATTTAAGCGGTTTTACCTTTTTTAACCCTCAATCCATGAAGGCATTTTAGGCACCTTAATTAATTCCATTAACCAGGGTCAACAATCTGAGCAACCTTCGGAAAAAATTACAAAAAGTTGTTTTGGTCAAACGAAAACGACCCTGGTTCATGGATTGGATGGTTAATATTCAACGTTTTCTATCTCTCCTCTAACGTCACTAAATTTGACTTATGTGGTAATGCCTTGTGGCTAAAGGCTGTGGTTGCAAGCCATAGCAACTTTAGTTGACATAAGTGAAAAATGAATATAATATTCAACTATATTTTTTTTATTTCAAATTTTGAATTACTGCCATTACTTGCTGATTCAAACACGAGAACTACACGTGGCTACTAATAAAAAAACATGAACGAAATGTATGACGTTTTGAGTTATTAAACTGTGTTTGTAGACAAAGGGATAAATGTTTTACTAAAACATTAATTAATTATACATAAGTTTTTCAGATTAAATGAAATCATTTCCAAATTGAACAAAACTTTTTACAATTAACAGAAACCTTTTTCAAATAAAACGAAACCATGTCCAAATTGATTGAAACGTTTTTTAATTGGAACGAAACTACATATTTACAATTGGAATAAACCTTTTATATTAATCAATTGGTGCTATGATACTTCAAAAATTAACACACAAAAAAGAATAAAAAATATATTATGTAATTAGGCTCTTGCTTGAAACGCTTGTAGTACAATTATCAGTAGAAGTGATAAGAGCGATACAATTTCTTTGATCTGTGCCTGCAAGGTTGGCGAAGCATTTTTCTGTTTAACGCAAATTCACAAAACTCTCCAATACATTCGTCGATGCTAAACTAACCCAACGAATTAAGTTAACCAAAACACAACTTAAAACATTTATTGTGAAAGTGGAATTGTCAGTAGAAGCGATACGATTGATATAATTCCTCCTGGATGGAGGAAACAAGGTTGTTTGATTTGTCAAACAAATTTTACCTTGACTTCAAAATTTAACTCACAAGTAGAATAAAACAAAACTTTAAAAAAAGATAGCGTTGCTATATAGTATCGTCCCTCTAGTAATGAAACAGCGTATAAGAAAAATAGTAGTTTTAAAATAATTCGCATTTAAATGTTTTTTGAAAAAACTTTTAAAAAAAAATCTTTTATTTCATAGAAAATTAAATTTTCATTCGTAATACAACTAGTGCTCAATTATTATCGATAATTTTTTACGAGTTGAAACCGTGCTGAAAATTCAACGAGTGCGCAGCACGAGTTGAATTATCTGCGTCGGTTTTAACGAGTAAAAAATTATAGATCATTAATTGCAGCACGTGTTGTATTTAGTAAGAGAATACAACTTTCCCGTCAGCGATTGAATCACAATTCATCCATTTGTGTCATGTTGTATGCAAATTATTTGACAAGCTTTTGTTTGCATGGCTTTTCCTTTGATGTGTGTATAAAAAATTCAATCATAATAAAAAAAATTTAAATACAATTACAAATTTAGAGATAATTGTTTAGTATTTTCTTGTTGCTATGGTACCATTTGTAAAATTATCGCGTTGCTATGGTGAAAATTGTAAAACTATCGCGTTGCTATGGTGAAAATCGTAAAACTACCGCTATAATAACGTGTTGTGGTACGTATTTTGCATGGCAATCTAAATACTATTGCTGTAATAATCGCTTTTTCGTAAAATTTCCCATGGCATATTTTGTGAAAGTTGTACTCTCTATAAAATAAAAGATTTTATTTCAAATTTTTTTTTCAATAAATATCTAATTTCGATTTATTTTAAAAGTACTATTTTTCTTATACGCTGTTTCATTACTAAAGGGACGGTATATAAACAAAAATTAATGAGCGAGAATAAAAAGCGCTACAGACGATCCGATTTGGTCGGTTCGATTTGGTTGGGTTGGATGTAAAATCGGATCATGTGTTTGCATGTCGGCCCGACAAAATTAAACCGGATGTGTCGGAGGAAATTCCATCCCAACGTCCGGCCAACCAACCAAATCGGATAGTGTGTAGTGATGTCGGACGATATTCTATAGTCGTTTGTTATGTGGTTTTCCAGTTGGCAAAAAAAAATCGGATTCGAATCCGAGTTGAAAAATGACAGTTTTTTGACATTTCTATTTTCCCATAGCAAACATTTTTTCTTAAAAACAATAAAATTATGTGTTAATTATTTTATAAATATATTTTTCCTTAAATTTTTCTTGACCTTTATTTGACATATGAATGACATATAAAATGTAATCGTGTTAGTAATCGCTCCCAAAAATTTGACCGAGCGACGAATGACAATTGTCAGCGTTGCCATATTGTCAGTTTTAACTGAAAATCACAGTTTTTTCATTATAATAAAAGTTTTTCAGTTTTTCTGTAAAAAATAAGTTTTTTCTCAAAAATTTCAAAAATTATAAGCTTTTAACATATATTTGCTTATTTTACTATAAATTTGTGTTAATAGCCTAAAATAATCGCATTAATGTAAGAAAAATTAATGAGCCTAGCCTAACAAATACGTAAAAATATGTGTATGGGGTTTATCAATTGTGATAAATTAAAAAGTTTTATTTTATTTTATGAGGACTACTTATATAGTATTTTACTTTGAACAGTTTTTTTTCCAAAATTTAGTGTATTCAGTTTTTTAGCCAAAATTCAGTTTTTTATTCAGTTTTTCCTAGAAAAAATATGGCAACACTTTTGTCACAAACAGCTGTTTTCGCTTCGATTTATTGTTTTGTGATAAATTTGTGTCAACTGGAAAACCACATTAAATTTCAAAGCGAGAACATAAACAAATAAACATAAGTTTAATCTAATGTTGAATTCTTTTCACCCAAAAACATCAAAAAAAATTGATGCACATCGAAAACTGTGTTCTTTCCATCAAATAACATCATTGTTTTTTCGATGTGCATCAATTTTGCGAAATGCACATTTTTTCATGAATTTCACCTTGTAGTTACTAACACCATTAAAAATAGAAACGTCAATTTTTGGTTGTCAATTTTTAATCATTTTAATTGTTGTGTTTAAATATTTTAATTGTGACTTTCCCAAATATAATTGCAACACTTGCTGACTGGCGGCTAAAATATTTCGTATGTAGTTTTATATGGTCAAAATGTGTCTTGAATGTTTTATTAAATTATTAATTTCGACTAAATTAACTTTAAAATTTGATATTTATTATTAATCGCAACATACTGAATTTAATTAATCATAAAAAAAAGTAGGGGGACATCCACTAATTTAGACAAGAAACTTGTATTTGTAAACATGATTTTACTTGTTTTTGCATGTAAAAAAAAAAAAGTAGTCAGCGCTGCCCAAGCGAGGGGACAAATGAACTAAAATCGATATTGGGCAAGTTTCTCATTGAATTAAATAAAGTTGTCAACATATTTTTGCACAGCAATTTTGTTATTTACAGGCATTTAAAGTGAGACTAGCAAATAACTTGAAAACGAACGACTCTATTGACGATTGTAAAAGTTGAGAAAGCGCCTCTCGAGGAAAAAAGTTAAAATGATGCACCTGATAAAATGACATTTGCCACAAATGCGATGAAAGAAAATTTAGCAATGCGGTAATTAAAAATTATTTTTATAGTCCAAAATTGGAATTATTTACAATTATTAGCAATCCGGTAAGTACAAATTGTGTTTATACATAGTTCAAAATTGAAATTGTTTACAATAATTTCGAAAGGTAGCTCAGTTTAAACATTTTCCACTAGTTGGAATCCGTGATGCTCCAATCGTCAATAGAAAAAGTCATAAGAACACATTGATTGGTTTTGCAAGGAGGAAATAATAATATGTTTTTTTTCTATTTTTGATTTGGTCCACCTTTTCAAGGTCAATTTGTTTTTCAAATGTAATTCTATATTTTATATTATGGAATTTTATTCTATTAGTTAAAAATTAAATAATTTTTATGAGAAGAATTTTCTTTTCTAAGGCGTTAATTTTTGATGATATTCAGCAAAATACCTAGAGATTTTTGAATTGTTAAGAATTGTTAATCCTAATCTATCAAGTTTGGGAAAATGTAATAGCATTGACACAGTGCGATTTAATAAATCGGATTTAGTGAATTTTTCGAGTTTAGCCGTATTGTGTCTGTCAACCCTAATTTTTGCTAATCGCGTTTTATTTTATAGAGTACCTGATCGAGTTTAGCTAAATCGGATTTATTAAACCGCAGTCTGGCAACGCTATTAGAATACAAAGTGCATACATTTATGCGAAGAACCTTGGAGAGGATACTTTTCAAACTATTTTATTGAATAACTTTGAAATTTTTCATTGTGTCATTTTCTGCAAATCTAGGTGGCACGCGGCTAAATGCTCGTTTTGCGTAAGTTACCTGCACATTACATTGCTTCATGTCAGCCTTTAGTACTGACATGAAAGGCGGGTCAGCCACAGAATATTGCTTTTCAAATTTATTATGTTAGTTAGTGTCTTTAATTGTTTAAAAAATGTTTAGCAATTTTAAAGTACTCCTCGCATCAGGTTCTTTGCATAAATTTTTGCACTTTGGATTGTTGCATTTTCCACAGATTTGATAGATTAGGAGTAAACAATTCTTAGAAATTCAAAAATTTCTAGCTATTTGGTTTGATTTTTGAAGTACAATAAGATTCCTTAATAAAAAATATAGGTTTCCATTTGAAAAAATGCAGTGTCCTTGAAATTACTTTGAAAAGGCTCATAAAATCTCGATTTAAATAAAACCATATGATTCCCCTTGCGTCCAAGTCCAATCAATGTTTTCGAGTTATTTGCTTTTCTCAACGTAAATTATGTGGTGGTCAATTTAATTTTCGACGATTGAACGCACCGTTTACGAATTTATGAAAATGTTTATGTCGAATATGTGAGATGTATTTCAATGGATCTGCACAATGTCGTCAAAAGTAACTATGTACACTAAACACTCACTCAATTTATAGTTATTTTATGTTTAATAATTTGCTTATTTTATACAAAATATTTGGGTTTTAACTTTTAATGAATAAGTTATAAATTCTTACTTTATTTCAAAATATATTTTTTTTTGTACAATATTTTAATGTTGCTTATTGAAGCTGTAATAATCGAATGTTGAGAAATCGAACATATCTTTTTTTTGTTCTAAAATCTGCAGTAGCAACAAACTGGAAAATTACTTGGAAAACAAGCGTTGCCCATTAGAAATTAAAGTTACGTTAAGTACGTCATAGACACAAGTCGATATGAATATAAATTTAGTGCTTTCCAAGTTCATGGGTTTCAGCTGCTGCGAGTATTTTTACAATAATTTCAGTATTGCGTAAACATTCCCGGGACCTTGAAATATGTAAACTTTTTCAATTAATACATTTTACTTATAGCTATACATACACATATTTGTTTATATTTATTTATCAAATGTTTCATTAATTAAATTTTTTATTTAAGTACATAATATTAATAAAACTACACATTATGATCATTTTAATTGAAGAAGATTGAAAAGTTAGCATTCCTCTGTTATTTTGCTATCATTAGTTTCAATTGATAATAAACTTATTTTATGTATAGCTCGTTTAAAAACGGAATGAGCATTTTTAATCGTAACATAACAATGCAGTTCTATTACTCTTCCTACAGGTCAATGCATAGGTGAAAGGTTGTCATCGTGTAGATGACCAAATCGTTAATATAAATATTTTTTGAAGGTTTATTCCATTTATGACGGTTTTGTAACTCTGATAAATATTCGTGATGCCAACTCCAAAATTGTTGTAACATTTGTTGCAGCACTTGATATCTAGATAACCTATTCATTTTCATAATAGTGGCGTTAGGTTCGGGTAATGCAATTAAAGGAGCTCCAATCAAAAAATTGCCTGGCGAAAGAGCTGTCATATCCAATGGATTACTTAACATGAGTGAAATCGGACGCGAATTAAGATATGCCTCTATCTGAACGACGACGGTATTAAATTCGTCCAACGTCCAACAATGCCTTCCAGCGGGTCGACGTAGGTGAAATTTCGCACTTTTAATTGCGGCTTCCCATAACCCTCCGAAGTGGGGAGAACGAGGTGGTATAGTCAACCATTCAATATTGTGGTTGGAACAGAATTTCATTGTTTCGTTTTGACTGGCTTATGAAAAAAATATGTCTCTTAGTTCCTTTAACTCTGACCGTGCTCCTACAAAGCTGATGGCATTGTCGGAATACATTTTTGTACACTTGGGTTGTTAGATCCGGAACTATTTCAAAGTGCACTGCTTTTACAACAAAACAGACGAATACCCAAATATATATTTTAAATTTTACCTTTGATCGGACTAAATGTTTCATACAAAAAAGACCCACAAAAATCAATGCCCACTATCGAAAACGGTCTTGCAGATTGTACTCTATCCAGTGGCAAATAACCCATAACTTGATTTATAAAGTTAGGTCGGGCATGGGCACATCACACACAATCATTGCATATCTTTCTACATAAGTTTAGGCCAGAAATAATCCAATACTTCAATCTGAGATGGTACAAAAGTGCTTGAGGAGCAGCATGTAATATTGTTTTATGGGCTTCAGGGGCTATTAAAATGGTAAAATAATGTTTTGGCGGAAGCAAAATCGGATATTTTTTTTGTTGTACCATATTTGTATTTTTTAAGTGACCTCCAACGCGAATAAGCCCATCTATATTCAAAAATGGGGAAAGGGACTTTTGTGAAATTTTATTACTAATACAATTTTTGTTTCGTAAGGATATAATATCTCCAGTAAATTTTTCATACTGTACGATTTTCAAAATGTTTTTTAGAGCGCGGAAAAAGGATGCTTCATCAATGGCTAATTGATTTAAAATTCTAGTAGCGAGGTAAGGAGCACTTGCAGTTCCGTATGTAATAGTGCGAAGCTTGTAACACTGTAAAGGATCAAGCTGTGAATTGCGCTACCAAATGCGATGAAGATCTTGTTGATCGTCATGTAATAGTATTTGGCGGTACATTTTGGTTATAGCAGCCGAAAATGCCACTTAGTATTTATGAAACCGAAGCACTAAAGAATCACTGGGCCAACCATCATACAATCATTCAATGAGATTCGCGAGGATGACTTATGTGAAGCATTAAACACAACGCATAATTTAGTGGTCAAACTAGATTCTTTCATGACGAAATGGTGTGGAAGGTAAAATGTTTTGTTATAAATACATTCGTTGATGTTGGGATTATCAACAATCTCCATATGATTTAATTGAATAAATTCTGCCATAAAATCTTTGTAATGTTGATGTATATTTGGATTCTTGCATAATTGCCTTTCAATATTGAAGAATCGCCGTCGAGCACTTCACTTGAAGAACCAACCTCCTATTTTTGAATTTAACTGGTAAAGCAACTGAATATCTCCCAGAAGGTAATCGCTTGATATTCTTAATGAAATGATCTTCGCATAATTTTCCTTCTACCGAAAAATTGGTTTTACAAACGATGGTTTCTAATTCCCAAAATTTTTTAATTTGCGAATCCAATTCTTCTACCGAACATATAGCGAATTTTCATCTTGGCTTAAGACATTTGACGAAGGGTTTATATTTCTTTTCCCACTGATGATATAACCAAATATACTATCGTTAAACATGGGAAGTACATCTATTACTTTGAGGGATTTTCCCGTAAACAGCTCGCTATATAGTTCTGCCCCGATTAACATATCGATGCGATCCGCAGTATTGAAGTGAGGGTCTGCTAGATATACGTTTGCCGGTATAAGATCTTTATTGAAGTTAATTGGCATCAACCAGTCATTTTATGTTAATATTGTGTTCGAAAGTTCGCGATGCTAATCATAAATATACTTTATGTTTCAGCGAAGTAATTTTGCCTCCCATTCCAAACACTTGTTTCGATGTCGGATACAATTTTAAATTCAATAAAGGATAAAACCTGTTATCCGTGATGAAATTCAGGTGCGAGCCACTGTCATGTAAGACCCGTGCAAAGATATGCGCACCGTTACTAGAATAAGCTTTAGCTATTGCCGTTCCAATCATTATTTGATTTCGAGACGAAGATAGTTGTACTGGATTGTGAATATCAATTGAGGCATTTAAATTTCTGCTAAGTGGAACTTCATCAAGAGTACCCAACATAACATGTTCGTGGGATGTTTACTCCATGCTGGCATTTTGTACTGATGATTGGTTTGCATTAGTCTTAAATTGCATTTCATTTGTGGTGTACCACCAACATTATTTATCGTGCTTTGTGATTGAGATACATACGATGATGTACTTGGTTTACGATCAAGATTGAAATGCAAAAGATTATGATACTTTAACTTAAATTTACTGCAACCAGGGCTGGTACAATTGCGAACAATATGCGATGAACTCAAACAATTTATGCATACACGGCCTCTAATATATTCATATCTCGTTTTTGGCGTAAGCTTGGTATCACCAAAATCTGGACAGGAATCAATCATATTGTTACCATTGCAGTAGATATGTACAAGACTGAAGACCCGACACCAATGTGGATGTCCTTTTGAGTGGTTGAAAATTATTTAAATTGGGTTTCGATGTTACTTTTGATGAATTATAATATTTCAGAGCCCCTAATAACCGAACACGAGCTTGTAAGATTTTAATAAAACTGTCGAAGGTAAGCAAGGTTTGATCATTAGACTCCTTAATTACATCTGCACGCGACGTATTATCCAGATTTTCTGACAAGTGGTGTACTAAAAGTAAATTCCAGCACCTTAAGAGATTTTAATGAATTATAGTGCTTGACAGCTTGGTCTATAAATACCTGCAGAGATTCAGAAGAATTTGGTACCGATGGTTTAATGTCATACTCTGTCTGTTTAAGGTACATCCTCTGTATTCTATTTTCGTTATTGTACTTCTTGTATATAGTATTCCAAACTAGAGTATAATTTTCAGATGTAACTGGTATTCCTTCGATCCACGAGTAAGCAGTACCACCACTTATGTGGGAAATAAGATATTCAAATTTTATGGTGTTACCTTATGAATTAATTCTGTAAAAATATCGCGAAACCGTAACCAATCAGTTTCTAAACCACTAAAGCACGGAAGTTTTATCTCAGTCATCCGCATTTCTAATGATGCTGAAGAAGGATTCGGAATATCTAGCACGGAACTATTTTGAAACGATACATTTGAAGTTTCTTGTCTTTTAATTC
The DNA here is from genome assembly GCA_963556165.1 of Tipula helvola. Lineage (NCBI taxonomy): Eukaryota > Metazoa > Arthropoda > Insecta > Diptera > Tipulidae > Tipula > Tipula helvola. The sequence goes on along the minus strand of OY744482.1, from coordinate 220,793,532 downwards.
CGTGAATATTATTTAGAATATCACTTTGAAGATTTCTGTACTCGTCTTCAAATAATTCTCTATCATTAAGTGCAGAAATATCTAACAACTCAATTTTGGGCTGAATGTCGCCATATCGTATTATACACATCACGTATTCTATGCAGTATAGATTCGCAAGATCCTATAGTCGTAGCACTTCCATCGTCATATTTCTTTTTCAAAATTGTGATTTGCCCTTTATAAGGCCCCCCCAAGTTCGTCTTGTGTAAGCAACATTTTTGTAACCAAAAGAATCAAACTTAACAAAATTAACGCGTGATATTTCAAAAGTTGAATCCTAATCGTATGATATTTTTGAATTTGAATCATTATAATTTACAAAACTAAACTAATAATCTAAACTAAAATTTATCAAATTAAGTTTACCAAAAATGTAAACTATGTTGGTGGTCAATTTAATTTTCGACGATTGAACGCACCGTTTACAAATTTATGAAAATGTTTATGTCGAAGATGTGAGGTGTATTTCAATAAATCTGCACAACGTCTTCAAAAGAAACTGTACTAAGCACTCACACAATTTATAGTTATTTTATATTTAATAATTTTATACAAAAAATTTGAGTTTTAACTTTTAATGCATAAGTTTATAAATTCTTAACTTTATTTCAATATATATTTTTCTGTACAATATTTTAATGTTGCTTATTGAAGCTGTAATAATCGAATGTTGAGAAATCGAACATATCTTTTTTTTTGTTCTAAAATCTGCAGTAGCAACAAACCGAAAAATTATTGGAAAAGAAGTATTGCCCGTTACAAATTAAAGTTACCATTCATGGGTTTCAGCTGCTGCGAGTATTTTTACATTAATTTCAGTATTTCGTAAACACTCAATTGCCGCCTCTGGTATATTAAAACAATTTTTTTTGTTTAAATTAGACGAAGATGTCATACTGCATTTTATTAAATACAATTTTTTTTATCTAAATAATTTGTTTATTTAATATATTTAATTGCGTGAAACTGAGTAGAGAAAGTTATACATGTGATTGCAGGAAAAATTTGATCGCAGAAAAAAATGATTTTATTGTATTTTCCATGTAATACAAACAATTTGAAACAAAATTGTTTATAACTGGAGCGCTCGAGTTGTTATCTTTGGCCAGTCTCGCTCATGCAACGAAATAGTACTTTGTGTTCTAGATACACAAATAATAATCCCAATAAATTATTAGTTAAATAAACGCCCGAAAATTATTTCAAAATTATAGGAAAAACGAAATCCGCCCTTAATAAGAATTTTTTGTGCAAATATCGAATTGTTGACGCCGGGCCCACCGTACACCCTATTTTACATTTACTTGAAAGGAATCGTTAGGATTGAGATCGACCCGATTACAAACACCTTGGCAGTCAATTGTTAGTAGTTACATTTTTCTCTAATAATTACTTTACTACATTTATTCTAAAAACTGCTTCCCAACCTTGCCATCCTAAAGTCAATATTAATTAGTTATCAATTACCCCTTTTATATTTCCCACCACCTTACTTCCTCCGGCCGTTTTTAATTGATTGCTTGATTTTTAAATAACTAATCATACTCTCAAACAATTAAGTTTTTTTTTTGTCTCTATCTCTGCAATATTTTTCTGTGGCTCTAGGCACTCCCAACTCTTTCGCAGTTCCCTTTTAAGTCCTTACCTTACGCCGTTGTCAGCCAACTCGAGGACGTACGGCTATAGACCCGATTTTGTTTAAACCACCTGCATATTGCATTGCTTCATGCCAGCCTATAGTACTGATATGAAAGGTCGGCCAACTGATTCCGCACTCTCAACAGGGGGTCATAGATGTGTTCATCGTCATCATTGATCGTAATCAGATGTTGAAAAATCCCTTTTGCATCCCGCCCCTATAGGGATTCGAACCCGGTACCTCCCGATCCAACCGCCGTAGCTTTAACCACTGCGCCGTTTGGTCGGTGACAATTAAGTTTAAATTTAAGTTTAATTACTTCGGTCTAAAAAGACCAAAGTATTGAAATCCTGTCAAAAATGACGAAAAATTTTGTTGGTCCAAAACCACTTTTCTCGACGTTTTGAAAGTCCCTGAGTCCGAAAAAGCAAACAAAAAAATGTCCGTCCGTCTGTCTTGATGTCTGGACGTTTGGATGTCTGGATGTCTGTACCAGTCGTATGTCGACAACGGCTTGTCCGATTTTGAATTTTTTTTCGCCAATCTGTTTCTATAGTCAAGGCGGAGATTTGAATAGCTTTTGGAGACTGCACGTCAAGAGGGTGGGGTACCTGCCATACGAATTGACCCAAAATACCTGATTTTATAAATATTTACAATTTTTTTATATGCTGGTTTGATTATTGAACTGGGCATTGAATTTGGAATTAATTTGAAGGTTAAGTTAGGGGTCAATTTGCAGGTTGAGTTGAAGTTGAGGTGGAGTTGAGTTGGGGTTGCACTAGGATGTAGTGATTAGTTAACAAATTTTTTATATGATGGAACTTGCCTATTTATCAACTGATTATTATGAAATTTGACATGTATGCTGGAAATGAGAATCTAAAAGGATTTTTAGATAAAGTTCTGGAATATGGCCAAGTATGATGGAAGTAGGCTATTTTTCAACCGATTAAGATAAAATTCGACATGTGCGTTGGAAATGGGATTCTAAAATGTTTTTTGGATGAAGTTCTGTAATATGGCCAAGTATGATGGAACTTCACTATTTCTCATCACATGTCCGTTGAAAATGGGATTCTAAAATTGTTTTGGATACAATTCTGCAATATGGCCAAGTATGATGGAACTTGCCCATTTCTCAACCGATTACGATGAAATTAGACATGTGTATTGGAAACGAGATTCTAAAATGTTTTTTTTTGATTGAAGCTCTGAGATTCCAAAATGATTTCTGGATGAAGTTCTGGAATATGGCCAAGTATGATGGAACTTGCCTATTTCTCAACCGATTATTATGAAATTTAACATGTGTATTGGAAATGGGATTCTAAAATGTGTTTTGGATGAAGTTCTGGAATATTGCCAAGTAGGATGGAACTTGGCTGTTCCTCAACCGATTATAATGAAATTTGATATGTGTGTTGGAAATGGAATTCCAACGTGATTTTTGGATAAAGTCTTGGAATATCGTCAGTTGCGCGGTTAGAAATATCAGTATAATTTTGTATACTACTTTCGGCATAGAGTTCTAGAATACGATTTTAAATTGGATGTGTTAAATTGGATGTCTGTACTCATGTTACTGAAGCTTTTGACCTGTTTGGCTGTTGTTGCATAAGTAAATATATGTTTGTTAAAATAGAAACCAATACTGTCCAAACTGTTACACCAACTTTCCAACTTTATGACACAGACGAATGGTATCCCCATTGAAAATACCAAAGACCGAAGTTCTGATCACATCGTGAGGTTTCAGCCCTTTATATTTTAATTTCTATAAACCTGTTATGAATTAATTTTTAAGTGCTTCATACAACCTTAATGATAATGTTAGTGTCTGTTTCCCTTGGTTGTTTAAGCTTCCAGGACCTTTGTTGTTGCAATATGATTATAAGCGCTGTCCAACTCGAATTATTAACTAACTATCTAAATTTAATTTTATATTAAAAACCGCTTTCTGAAATCACATTTATTAGTTTACTGGGTTCGAATTCTGGTCACTTCTGAAAATTGTAATAATTATTAATTTAAATTCCACTTAAAAGTTATAAAACAGCACCTCAGAGATGACCTAATACAATAAATATAATTAGTCTCAGATACTTATTTAAATGATTTCCGCCATACTGGTCGCTGTCGCAACTTGAAACTACAGTTTAACCTAAACTACTATTTTAAATAAAGCATTTCCGAGAACCTGCCACTAAGATTATAGAAGTTTGGATGGACGCCTTCCTGTATCGGATTACAATTAATGCCACAGTGACCAAAATCAAAATGATAAGACGTTAATTAGTTTCTGAAGTCTGAAGTCCGAACTGAGATGTCTGTACAGAAGGCAAAAATCAAAGCAACCCAATTTCTAAACTAATGCTTAATGTTTTCGGAAATCCGGTCATGTTTCTCACGTGTTTCTAATCTAAAATAAATCTATCGATTATTTTATTACGGCGTGGCATTATATTTAATAACCAACTGGTTCGTTTCCTATTCTATGAGACTTAAATCCTAATTTTCGTAACTGCCTAAAAATAAATTAAATTACTTTCCTAGAGTAGGCATTAAGACAGCAAATTAATCACAAAATTTGACAAGCCTTAAAATAATAACCTGCACGGATTATAAATTTGTATCATAGGTATTCCAGCATAGCAATAAAACGATGCAGCTTCAATCTTTCACGAGATACATACACCTAAGTATTGAATAGTTAGTATTTTGTTATATGTATAGTGTTGTACCACAAATCCACTAGATGCTTGAAGATTCTGGAAGGTTGAGTCAGGTTACACGGGATTTCCTAAAAATCGAAGTCGAAATCGTGATTAATTAGTTACATAATATTTCTAAACTTTACTTACTTAAATAGATAAAATAGAATTTATTTAATTTCAAATTTGGATATAAAATCAGAATCTAAAAATTAAATTTAAATTTTTTCAAGTTTACGACAAATTATAAATCAATATACAGATTAATTTATTTTAATAAACCCTGCCAGAGACCATCTCCTAAAAGCGCTCCCGCGAAAGCCCTCCCTCCCCCTTCCCTCCTAACTAACCGCATTCAACTATTTGCTTTAACTTTAAAATTAAAAATTTAAATTTGAGTATTTAAAAATATTTTCTTTTCTTTAAATCTGAAACCATCTCCATACATTTAATTAAGATCCCACTCCAACCTCTCTGTAAACTCTGGAGCCCTATTTACAAATATTAATATTTATCATCATTCTCGTTTCAATCATTGTTGATACATAAACAAATAAAATAAAATTTTTTAATAATTTTAATATGGTGATAAGTGATAATAATTAAAATATCTGATAAGATTGGACTTTTTACTTAAAATACAATAAATTTAAAGTTACAAGGGCTAAAATAGTTGTAAATTATAATTTAGTTTGTAATAGTATAATTATTGTAAGTTATTTGTTGACGTAATAAAATAAATTGTAAATTGAATCTGTGTGAGAGCGGTTGCACCAATTTGTTTTTATGCTAGTATAAATTTACTAAATATCAAAGTTGGTGCTATAACAAACAATAACCAAATATAGCTTTTATATCTAAGCACTTTGCAAGCTCCGTGAATTAATGAACAATTTTTGATGTGTTTGAATATACCAAAAAATAAAAACATTGTTAAATTAAAATAAATTAATTAAAGTGGCGTAGTGTACAATCCTTGACTCATTTATTGAAGCTGCTTATACTATTGTGTATCTTGATCTGTTTTTCTTCATAGCCATATTCCCACATTGTGGCGAACATTTAGAAAAAGTTCGTAATTTGTTCTTATTTTAAAGAAGTTCTTTTCGAAAGGAGCTGTGTCAATTTAATTAAATATATGCGATCAAATTGTGAAGTTAATGAGCCAACTAATCAAGTGCACTATAATTTTAATTTACTGTTGGTGCAACAACAGTTATATGAATAATTAATTGCTGCTTTAAAATGTCTACTTGCAAGTTGTGCAACGAAAAGGTTACCCGCAATAATAAAAATGATAATATACGATATAGTCAGTGCATCTGTTACTATGATATCAGTAGTGCCAATTTATCAGTAGCTGTCTTGAAGGAATACTTGCAAGTTGATTGGTATATTTGGAAATGTGAGCATTGTTGTGAAACTGATTTGGGGGCTGTTTCCACAAAATCGGGGATCAATTCTACACTTTTAATTATGAAAGCTGACTTGGATGCATTCAAATTAAAACATACTGAATTTATTAATCAACAAAATGCATTTAATGACGTGTTAACCTCTATAAATTCGAACCTTGTGGAACCCATTAAAATTGAGAATAAAGTTAGCGAAAATGAGCGTCGAATAAAAGCTATGCAATCAGACATAGAGGGTGTCAGCAAAAAGAATGATCATTTTTTAGTTGAAAATACTCAGCTGATAAGGGTTTTACAGACCGTAATTAATAATTCAGAGCGGTTGGAACGTTACTGTTATGGATCTAACCTTCAAATCTTTGGTGTTCCTGAAATTAAAGAACAAAAATTTAAATGATATTGTCGTTAAAATATTTCAACATGTTGGTGCACGAGATCTAGGAATCACTGATGTCAAGTAAGCTCATAGAACGAGATCTAAATCGAACGTAAAACCTATTGCTGTTGAATTTTTCTCAAAATTTAAAAAAGATTTTGTATTAAACTGTGCTAAACTTAAGAAAACATTTGATGCATCTGATGTTGGATTTACGGAAGCTTCTATCATATTCTTAGCGGAACATCTAACTTCGACTAAAAAACAATTGCTGTATGATGCTAAGAAACTTTTACAAATCGAGAAGGCTGATCATCCGTTTAAATATGTTTGGGCGGCACATGGCACAGGGCAGGATATATATTGTAAAAAATCCGATAAGGATAAGATAATAACTATTTCATCTCAAGCAGATTTGATGAACTTAAATTGATAATACTTTATAAACTTTTTTCATTTCATAATAGCTTCAACTTTTTAATTATAGTTCTTCTTTTTTCTTATTTAATATCACGTTACTTTATTTATATTTTGTTATTATGTTATTTATACCTTTTTATTTAATATTATCATAGCCATCTTACATATATCATAGCCGTAAAGTAGAAATAGAAGCTTTCTATATGAGGTGAACATTTTTCTGTTTCCCATAAGAACCAACGTAAAATTGTTAGTTTTGATTTATAAGTTTATTAATGAAAATTCAATTAAATGTAATAACATTTTTGTTAATTTGCATGTTTAATATGTATCGTAGATATGGTTTTAAAATCGTAGAAGAAAACATGTCTACATTTTCAACAACTACACACAAACCATTAAATTCTTATATAAAAAAAAATGGGCTGGCAATAAACCGGCACACAAAAAATTAATATTTGAGATACAAAAAAATAATAAAACGGCACAAATTAATGAGCAACAAACAAAAATTTCTTGGCATCATAATAATAATTTGGCAACATTTATAATTTTTTGGCACTATTGGAAGGGTACACAAAAATTATTTTTTGGCATCGAAATAAACATTTTGGGCGACAAAAATAATTAACTGGCAACAAATTTATAAATAAATAAATTAAAAATTAAAAAAATTAAATTAGTTTTAAAATATTCTGGAAAATGGAGATCACTAATTTAACTTAGAATTGTAGAGGCTAACGGCTTCGGTAACTCTCACGGGCACGCGGAAGGTTGCTTCGCTCCCCCCCGCTTAGCCCTCCGAGGGGCTTTAGATTTAAACTTCGAGGGACGCAGGAGCCAGGATAAGCAAACATGTCGCACTGCGTGCCGCACGTAGGAGCGGATTATATAGAATCTATTAATGACACTGCAATATTTTATATCGATCCCCCATCAAATATTAAATAATTTGTATCGATTAAATTTAATTTTTTGTCTCGATTTTTCTTTTTTTTACTACTAAAAATTATTTTTTTCTGTTCCAAATTATTATATTTGTTGCCAATTTATTAATTTTGATGTCAATGTTTGTCGCCACAGTATTTAATAATGTCCTTCAAAAATATTTGTTTGTTTTTTCATATGTGGTGCCAAAATATTATTTGTGATGCCAATTTATTATTTTTGATGCTAATGTTTGTCGCCAAAAATTTTTTCTTGTATACCCGTTTAAATTGTCCCAAAAAAATGTAAACATATAATAAATATCATCCTTGTCTTTTCAATATAAAATTAACAAAAAAACAAAGAAAGCGTAAAAGTAAAAGTTCGTAAATATAAAAATAAAAACAATATTTAGATTGTCTTTGTCTTTTCAACATAAAATCATTAAAAATGACAAAGGACACTTTAAAGTAAAAACGGGCAAACACGAAAATATAAAACAAAAAAGGTATAGATATCTTTGTCTGATCTACATTATAGAAAACAAAACGGCGACAACACGATAAAATAAAAATAAAAACACGTGTAAAAATACAATAAATAAGAACAATAGACATCCTTGTCGTTCTAATAGTTATCCAATATATTAAATATTATATGAGTTGTTTATTTTTCTCGTTTAAAAAGCTTTTGTAGTTTTGCATGTAGTTGTGAAATTAGGGAAATTAAAATTGTATTTTACGGATTAATTGATAGATTCCGAGTTTGGTTTTCATATATGTCTAAATATGATTATTCACCTACAAATGGGTGAAATAAAATTGCCGAAAATAAAGAGTTTTCATTCAAAAAATGTAAATTTAAAAAAGTCTTTTTTACACCGGCTTACATGGAACATCACAAAATGTACACCTCTTATAGAAAGCACGTTTAAAAAATGGCGGCATCATTAGGGCTCTTATATATACAGAGGGCTCTGATATTATACATTAGGCCCGATTCAATGCAAATCTTCTATTTTTCTTTTCTTCTATTCTTGTAGTATTTCAAGGAAAACTCGATATCATTTTCAAAAAAATCCACAAAAATGTTTAGATGGTTTGAAAGTCGTATCTAGTTCTCATAGAAATAATAGCAGAATAGAAGAAAAGACAAATAGAAGATTTACATTGAATCGGGCCCATTATTATAATTCCTTTTTCTTTTTTCCTCGTAGATTTCAACTAGCTTTGATAAGTTTTGTAGAATGAAGTTTATTGAGCTATACTACCAGAATACCAGAGGATGGAAAACAAAGCACCATTCATTTAATAATGCTGTTCAAGCTTGTAGTTGATTTAATTTGCTTGACTGAGACATGGCTGAACAGTTCAATTAATTCCTCTGAGTTATTCGATCTAAGATTCAATGTTTTTAGGAACATGTCATAAAAAGCATGACGGAGTGGTGCCCTCATTGCCATTAATAAGGATCTACATGCTGTAAGATTATTAGGTTTGGATCGTTGCAATATTATTGACGACGTCTGGGCTAAAATCTAATCGACACCCTGAAATTGAACCTTTTGTCTCAATATAACCATGTAAAGGCTGATTTACATTCAATCTTCCGTTCTTTTCCAAAAGATAAAAGATTTACAGTTTTAGTATGATTTCCTTGTATTAAAATCAGAAGGAATACTTAAAAAGTATTATTCAATACTATTTACTGCAACACTCAACTTTTTTTGGTGAAAAAGAACGGAAAATCTGAAAAAGATGAACTGGTGTTTCTTTTTTCGTAAAAGTTGCTCAAAAGGTTTAAAATCCAAGTAACATTTTGAAAGAAAAAAATGAAATTTTGAATATGACCGTTCCATTTTTATATATGGGTAAAATGTATTTGCACTTTTCTTCGTGATTCTATTTTTTTGAAAAAGAACGAAAAGATTGAATGTAATTCAGCTATAAGAAACATTCAAAATGGACTCCTAGATCTTTTTATTTCAAATTTAAGTTTAAAAAATGTTTCATTAAAGAAGTATGATTATTTACTTGCAAAAGTTGATAGTTACCATCCACCGTTTTCTGCATCCATTTCATTAGAAGTTGATAGAACCCTACCGTGTTATTTAAGTTCGCATATTAGTTTTCAAAAATTATATTGAATTGGGGGGAAAAGTTAGCATGTGTTGATTGGGAAACTTTACTTCACACAACTTGCGACATGACATGTTTTTTTTTTTTTTTTTTCGCTGGCGCTACATCCCATAGATGGATTTGGCCGCTTCATTTTGAAGTTTCGTAATCATTTTGTTAATGGATAATGAGTGATTAATTCATTGATCCTACCTTTAATCAGACGTGATTTTTTCATCACCCGCCGGGTATCGAACCCGGGACCTCCGGAGCGTAAAGCAAGTATGCTAACCACTGTGCCACCGGGGCGGCACATGACATGATTTACAATACTTTATTTTCTTTGATAGAAAATGCTGATAAAGTTGTAATAAAAAGGAAAAAGTTTCCTAATTGGTATTCGAACTACCGCGTGTTCCTAATCAAACGTAAAGAATGTGCTCTAAGGCTTTTTAGGTCGTACAATAATCGGGCCGATTATTCTATGTTCTCAGAGTATAGAAGGAAGGTCATATGTGAAATTAAAAAATGCTGGAACTCGCATGTTTCAAGTATCGAGAGTGATTTAAGAATTAACCACAAATTATTTTGGAACTATCAGAAGTTACTTCGCACTAAATCAACCTATCCTAGCAGGATGTTTCTGCAAAGTAAGTTATCCCAAAAACAATCCGAAATTTGTGAGCTTTTCGCAAACATTTTAAATCAGTTTATGAACAAGAGTCGATCTCTCATACATTTTACAGTTGTATTTCAATATACAAAAGAAACCTTTATTTCTAGTAAATGAGGTCCTTGATATATTAGAATCGCTAGATGTAAATAAAGGGGTTGGTCTAGATCAATAACCTAATTTATTTTTAAAACGTTTGAGCCATGTTCTTGTAGTTCCTATACCGTTATTATTCAATTTGCCAATTAGTCACTCTATCTTTCCGTCTAAATGGCAAGCATTGTTTTTGGTGCCCATTCATAAAAGTGGAGACTTGGCGAACATAGAAAAGTATAGGCCGATATCTATTTTAAATACACTTGCCAACATTTTTGAAAAATTGGTTTTCAAAATTCTGTTCAATCAGGTTTAGAAATGAGATTACACCAATGCAGCACGGATTTTTCCCAAACGATCTACGTTATCTAATTTAGCTGAATTTTTGTGACTTAGCCTGCAACACCATAGATAGTAACGGACAATTTGATTGTATTTATACAGACTTTTCGAAAGCTTTTGATAAAGTCTCCCATTACATTCTACTAAACAAGCTTGCGTCTTTTAACATCTCACCGCTCCTGCATAAATGGATTCACTCATACCTAACTGTTAGAACTCAATTCGTCAAATTTAATGGGATGATATCGGGTGTGTTTGAACCTACATCGGGAGTTCCCCAGGGTCCAATTCTAGGTCCCTTATTGTTTATATTGTTTATTAATGATATTTCACAGGTGACTAAATCGCAACATTTATGTTATACGCTGATGTTTAAAAATATTTAGGGTTATAAATTCAGTATATGACAGTTATTTACTACAAGCGGATCTGAATTGTATTTGGAAATGGTATGTTGATAACAAATTACCGCTAAATGTTAGTAAATGCATCTCTGCAACTTTTTCCAGAAAAAGGGAACAAATTGGGTTTTGTTATAACATTGAAATATCAAACTGAATAATTGGTGTGACATTAGATTCAAACTACGCTTTGATTTACCCGTTGATATTTTATGCCGAAAGTCTTTCAAAACTTTTGGATTTCTATTTAGACGAGGTAAACATTTTAAAAATCCGTCAACTTTCTTAATATTATTCTTTAATCTGGTTCGAACTAACTTAGAATATTTATCACAAGTATGGACTTCCTTCAAATCAGAATATAACAATACACTTGAAAGTGTTCAGAGAAGATTAACTAGGTTTTTATGTTCGAAGTTTGTACCATCGAATAATTTTATGGCTTACGAAACTCGTGGTAATAAATTTAACTTGATCACACTAGAAAATAGAAGGGTCTTACTTGATGAGTTTTTACTTTTTAAAATAGTTAATAGTCATCTTGACACAACTCTACTTTCTAAAAGTAATTTTTACGCCCCAGGTTACAGGACCCATCTTATGCAATTGTTTCTGCCTTCGCTTTCTAGAACTAATCTAGTTTTGTCTTCAATTATTAATAGACTGGAATCCAACAATATGATGTACTTTTCAGATCTCGACCTGTTTAACATGTCTCTGTCGGTATTTCGGAAAAGATGTAAGTCTGCTTTCTTTGTCAATAGTACTCCGACTTAAAGATACCGTTATTTTATTATTTTCCATAGACTTAACATTGTTCACTCCACTGGTGTTTCGGTGTGGTTTGTAACTTATTTCTGTAACAAATAATTTTAATATAGTGGAAATTGTATAATTATTTTTTGTATTACTATTATTATTGCTATTGTCTTCATTTTTATATACCGGGTGTTTCTTTTAAACTGAGACGATCAAATATCTCGAAAAATAGCCACTCTACGGAAAAAATGTCCATAATCAAAATTTAATCATACCGCGGGGGAAATACATTAGTGCAAAAAAATAGTCCCCCACCCCCCGCTTTGTAGGTGGGGCGGGGGTAACTTTTAAACTCATAACTATTCTTTTAAAATAATAATGGTGAACCATCAATAATCTGACAGAACATCATCACTTTTATTTCAGTTCCAGTTGTGAATAGTGCAATATTATAATTCACAATCATATTATAAATAGTCACTTCAATCGATTATAACAATTATATTAATATACCGGGTGTTTCTTTTAAACTGAGACGATCAAATATCTCGAAAAATAGCCACTCTACGGAAAAAATGTCCATAATCAAAATTTAATCATACCGCGGGGGAAATACATTAGTGCAAAAAAATAGTCCCCACCCCCCGCTTTGTAGGTGGGGCGGGAGTAACTTTTAAACTAAGATAGGAAGCCATATTTTTTATTGCAGATACGGATTTTACGACTAAAAGTACGTATGATTTGAATGAAATATTTTGTTCGGTTCATGATAGATGGCGTTGTAATCGACGAAATTCAATTTTTTCAATTTCTTCTTCTTAGAACATACGCGTTCGATTCTGCAATACGTTTGAAATAATAAAACATCACGTTTTCATTGGAAATACTCGAAATTCGTCATCAAAACAATTTATTCAGTTTTGTAAATCACATTTAACGTTTGTATTATTTCTTATCTTCATGTTTTTCGTAATTGCAAAATAAACGATAAAATACTTTAGAATGGACCGTTTAACTGTGCCAGAGAAAATTGAAATGGTTCTGGTTTATGGAGAAGCTGGCAGAAATCTTGAAAACGCTGTTGCTATTTACGCTCAACGTTTTCCGGATAGGATTCGTTCACGTGTTTCATTTGGCCGTACTATCAAACAATTTATTGCTGATGGAAATGTTCAACCGAAAAAGAGGACCCGTAGAGCAACAGTCACTGGAGAAAATAATGAAATTGCTGTATTGGCTGCAGCGACTCATAATCCTCATGTTAGTACACGAGAAATAGTTCGCGATTCCGGATTGTCCCTCACCAGTGTTTGGAGAATTTTAAAACGGCACAAGTATCATCCATATCATGTGTCTTTACACCAAGATCTTCATGGCGCTGATTTCCAAAATCGGGTAACTTTTTGTCAATGGGCACGTGAACAAATACAACAAAACCCCAATTTTTTTCGTTGCGTAATGTTCTCTGACGAATCGTCTTTTACAAACCATGGAACGGTTAATCGACACAACATGCATTATTGGAGTGTTGAAAATCCACACTGGCTTCGCCAAGTTGATCATCAGCGCCCTTGGACTGTCAACGTGTGGTGTGGAATAATTGGCAACCAACTCATCGGCCCCCACATTATTGAAGGCAACTTGAATGGTCAAATGTACCGAAACTTTTTGGAAAATGAACTGCCAATATTACTTGAAAATTTGAACTTAGAATTGAGACGGAACATGTGGTTTCAACATGATGGTTGTCCTGCGCACTATTCGTTGGTAGCACGTGAGGTACTTGATCGTGATTTCAATGGTCGCTGGATCGGTAGAGCTGGTCCGATAAATTGGCCCGCAAGGACCAACAACACGTGAGAACATGATTGAGCGAATCAGAAATGCGTGTGCTGAAATTCAACCAAATACACTTCTCAGTTGTGTACAATCATTGGAAATGCGTATTAATAAGTGCATTGAAGTCGCAGGCCATCATTTTGAACACTTATTTTAAGCTAAAATTATTTTATTCACCTGCCATTTACATTAATAAATTGTTTTGATGACGAATTTCGAGTATTTCCAATGAAAACGTGATGTTTTTTATTTCAAACGTATTGCAGAATCGAATGCGTGTGTTCTAAGAAGAAGAAATTGAAAAAATTGAATTTCGTCGATTACAACGCCATCTATCATGAACCGAACAAAATATTTCATTCAAATCATACGTACTTTTAGTCGTAGAATCCGTATCTGCAATAAAAAATATGGCTTCCTATCTTAGTTTAAAAGTTACCCCCGCCCCACCTACAAAGCGGGGTTTGGGGGACTATCTTTTTGCACTAATGTATTTCCCCCGCGGTATGATTAAATTTTGATTATGGACATTTTTTCCGTAGAGTGGCTATTTTTCGAGATATTTGATCGTCTCAGTTTAAAAGAAACACCCGGTATATGTATTATTATTATTTTCAACTCTTTTGTAATTATTGTTTTATCTATTTATTGATGAAATAGATTCTTTCTTTTGAAATGTGGCAGCATGTAAATGGGTTAATTCAGTATACTGCCCAGTTGTTAATAAAAAAAATAAAATAAAATAAGATTAATATCTCCGACAATTCATAACAAATTTAATCAGTTAGCTTTAAGTCATAAACCGAGCAAAAAGGTATTTAAATTTAAATTTAGACTCTGAAACAAAGTATAAATTAATACCTCAGTAAACCAAGTTCCACAATTCCGCATTCGCCAACTGCTTCAGGTTCAAGGTTCTTATTAAACAATTCACCGAAAGTTATCTCTAAATTTCCATTAACCGCTAACCAACCGCGACACGTAAATTCAATTCACAAACCCGGTAGCGTTCCATTAAATCTCAAGCCAGAACTAAACTAGGTGGATTATTTATGCTTACACCTAATAACACTACTTAGAATTCCAAGATTCAATTGGTTCGGATACATTTTAATTTGCCACTTTACTTGTACACTAATATTTTATTAATACACGAAGTATAACTTTCACAGAATTATTTATTGTAAATTTACATAATTTATTTTAATTTATAACTACTATTTTATGTGAAAATTCTACACAGTTGAGTTTTTTAACACAAGCTAATTATTTATGTTATATATATAATGTGAAATGTACACAATCACCAAAACTCAAAAACATAATTATTATTTGCCAGTAATGTACTAAAACTGATCAAAGATCCTAAATTTATACTAGAGTACCATCGCAAAGTACTTGCAAATTGCGGGCATCTTTGTTTATACATAGTAGCCATGTAGTACATTATTTTATTCTCAGTGAAAGCACAATCGATGCCGTTAACAACTTTCGTGTGATTTTAAACAAAAAAATTAGCGGCAAAATTGGTAAGATAAAATTTGGGTGATCCTTCATTTTAGGTTTGGGCGATGGTACTGCTTTAAATATGAGCAGTGATTCATTTATGAAAATCTCCTAAGACACAAAAATGAAGAAAAGAAATGTTGGGTGATTATTCAAAATGCATAACCAGCCAAAAAATAAATGAACAAATGAATAAATGAAATCACCCAAAACCCAACAATTTCCCGGTTTGTTTCCTAAATTAAATTTACCTTTTCCAAAATTTACACATGGGCGAGAAAATTTAAAATTTAAAGGAAAGTCGAAGCAAACCACAGTGGTGATATTTTTTATTTCTTAAATTTTTACTTTGGTAGGGTAGTAAATTCTAGAAAGGGAAAAATTTAATTTAAAAAAAAAAACAATAAAAATGTTCAAAAATATGTGTTCTAACTAAACCACGTTTTAAGAAAACACAATCGTTCAAAAAATGTTGTGTGTTTTTCATATTAGGTGTTGCGTGATTTTGAATTTCTTGCTTGGGCGATTTGGCGTATCGCAAAATCTTGCAAAAAACCGTCAATTATTTGAGCAAATTTTAATTTTTTATTTTTGAGTGATTTGGTTTTGGGTGATTATTGATGACGCCTTCTAAACCCCAGTCAGAGAACGTAATCCGCAAACTTTGCACAAAATTCTCCAATTCGAGGTGTGTGCGTAATTCCAAGTTCCTGTATACGATGGGGAATCGAGGGGTTTGGGCTAGCCATTTGACTCATACTTAACAATCACGCGGCGAATTTAACGTAGTGGGCGATAATGGTTGTCAAAACTATCACGTAACGTAAACGCACTGAATAGTTCCTAGCCAATGTTGAACCAGACACACGGCCATTTCACGATTAAAAGGCAAAGCTGACTGAATATTTATGTCACTATAAATGTCATTTCGCAGTTAGCATTCGTAATTTTGCGGCTCTAAGCCAACACGCACGCCAAAACGATGCGAGATTCGAGTGAAAACGAGTTTTAAAGCGAGAAGCGCTAAAATTGAACGTGTTGAGTTTTACATCGATATTTCGAATGGAGTAAGCGTATTTTGGAAGCATTTTGAGAAGCTGTACTAAAAACGATAAATATTATTAATTTAGGTAAAACCTCGATTTAAGGGACCTCGAATTAATGGGGATTTATGCCAAAAAAAGCCAAAAATCAGATTTAAAAAACTGTCAAAACTAATACATCGAATAATGGGACAAGCGAAGGTAAAAATAAGAAATACGTTTACCGTTATTTTCAATGAGGAGTACGAAAAAATAAAAAATAAATATAAGAGATGAATTTTGGGAACTATCAAAAAATGGTTGTATTATAATGGAAAGACCAATATTTATAGAAAGAGAAGTTTAGTTGTGTGTATTAAATCAATAAGATTCTTTCGGCTTTTTATAGACACAATATATTAATAATAATGGCATTCACAACATTTTCGACTTGTCAATCAGAAAAATGAAGAGGCCAGTCATTTATAATATATCTACCAAAAAAAGTAGAAATATCAAAATCCCCCCGTACTTTAACCCCAGAGTTAATACAAAATGTATTTTGACTCTAAAAAAGAAAACCTTTCCTTGCGTTTTCGTGGGTAGTTTGGTCTCGTACTGATAATCTCAAAACAAAAAGTTCGATCTACTCATCAGGTAGCTACGACCAAACTACAAAAATACAATTCCAACTCCATACCTTAAGTATGAAGCAAGAGTGTAGTTGACTGATAATTCGCTAAGTCAACTACACTCTTGCTTCATACTTAAGGTATGGAGTTGGAATTGTATTTTTGTAGTTTGGTCGTAGCTACCTGATGAGTAGATCGAACTTTTTGTTTTGAGATTATCAGTACGAAACCAAACTACCCACGAAAACGCAAGGAAAGGTTTTCTTTTTTAGAGTCAAAATACATTTTGTATTAACTCTGGGGTTAAAGTACGGGGGGATTTTGATATTTCTACTTTTTTTGGTAGATATATTATAAATGACTGGCCTCTTCATTTTTCTGATTGACAAGTCGAAAATGTTGTGAATGCCATTATTATTAATATATTGTGTCTATAAAAAGCCGAAAGAATCTTATTGACCAATATTTATGTACATATATGTTATGTGTACATACACCTCCGTTCAAAAGTTTAAGACCACTGCAAAAATATGCCGATTAATGACTTTTCAACAATCTTGTTCTAAAATTGGGTTTTATATTGTTGAAAAAAACATGCATTTTTAATTTATCAAGCTATCACAAAAAATAGTATTGATTTTACATTTGTTGTCAGCAAATGCAATGTGAATTGTGCAATGTGGTCTTAAACTTTTGAACGGGGGTGTATATATGTATGTGGGCTTATCCATTAATTGTTATCGATCCACCGAGATTTAGCTATAACTTTTTCAGGAAACGTAGTCGAGTTTTCCAAAATTTTACCATTTTCTGACTCGTGCTATGAGTTTTGAATTTAAAAACTTGTAAAGTTACAAAAAATTTCTAAAGTTACATTTGTTTGAACATTCAATTTTTGGAGAAAACATCATATTGACACCTCAGTAACTTTCGTCTCCTTACTCCAAACGGCACCAACTTGTGGAAGAAAATTGTTTGTTTTCTTCTCCAACACCGCCCGAAATACTTTTTTGATTTATGAGATCCTAACTGCCTTATAACTTTTTGAAAACAACTAATAACTCGTTAAAAAAATCCGAAGTGTTAACGTATAAGATTTATTCAGTATTTCTCAAATATCTCAGCTTCTGTATATTGCATTAAAAAAACAAGTATGTGCCACTTTATTCATGAGTGAATAAGAATTTCAAAGCGGAAAGCTATAAAATTGAACGTGTTGAGTTTTGTCTCTAATTTTCGCCCGAGTTTATTGATATTTTGCGTGGAGTAAGCGTATTTCAGAAGCGTTTTGAGGAGCTGTACTAAAAACGATAAATATTATTAATGCAGTAAAACCTCGATTTAGCCGACCCCGATCTAATGCGGATTTAGAGAACACAATTTTTTAAATTTTGTATTTTATTATTTATCATTTTCCACACTATCTTTGTTTGTTTCTTAACCAATTATGGTGAAATTCAGCTTGTACGATCGAAATGAAGGCGAACTCTGTTCTTTCTTAACCGATTTCATGTCATACTTTTCAAATTTCATCATAATTGGTTAAAATGATAAACACCGCATTTCTTCCTAATTGGCCAGATCCCAGAATTTCTAAAAAATCGCTTTATATTTTCTTCTCAAGTTTCCTCGTCTTCTAAAAATCATTTAGAATACCGTTTCTATTGGTTCTATATAATATAATCAAATTTCCTATATATTCGGATTTAAGGGATAATCGGAAATAAGAGACAGGTCAATCCCCAATTACTCCCTTAAATCAAAATGTAATTCTAAATAATAGATAATAAAAAAATACTTAACATTTTTGGTGTTTATTCGAGTAGTAATACATATCACTATAAAGATTTTATATTAAAACACTTGTCACTTTTTTATTGGGATATTTATTTTATTAAAAAATCGAAATTACGATCGTTTCGGATGTTACTCCTTTGTCAAATTTTAAACACGTTTTGTTAGAAATTTGATAAAGGAGTAACATCCGTAATACCCTAGGCAGATGGATGCTTAATAAATCCGATTTAGTTAAACTCGTTAAAGTAATCTATGCAAAAAAACGGGATTAGCTAAAATCGAGTTTGAGATACTAGGACTGATCTCGAAAAATTCCGTTTAATTAAATCCGTTTTATTAAATCGCAGTATGTCAAGCGTATAACGATCGTAATTTCAATTTTTAATGATATATATAACACAATAACAAAACCAATGTGACAAAACAATAATAATTTTGTTTTAATATAAACAACATGGAAGAAGATAATAAACATCGAGGTAAAAAACTATAAATTATAAACAGTAGTTCCAGAATCGCTTATATTACATCCACTTTGAACAGTACGACTCTTATCGCGCACACTGTGCCCTCAGCAATGCCTATTTGTTTATAATAAGAAACGATCTGATGTATTTATAATCCTATCCCAAAACTCTAACCACAAAACGCTTATTTAAATCTAATCATTTTGAAGGAGTATTTCTATTTCCTACACCCTTGATTACGAAAGTTTTATTTTTCACATGTACTTACGAGTACATACAATGTTAATGTTTATTTTGTATATGTTAACGTTTCTCAAATCAAAATAAAATTTTAATTAAAAACACACTTTTTTTTGTTGTAGTTAATTAGTTAAATTAAAAATCGGTTAAGCACGTAAATTATTTAAAAATGTATAAATAAGTACTTATTTGTATAGAATAATGCGGATACATGAAGACGTTTAATATAAAACAAAGGAAATCCATATCTACATAATAAAAGGAAATAGCAAAAATTAAAGTAATATTTCTGTAAAAAAATTAATCTCCTTAACCCGCGGGCAGTTGGTTGATTATATTCTTAAATTTCTAATTAGTTTTATATGCATACATACATAGGTACTATCTACATTTTGAAAATAAAAAATAATTATTTGTTTCTAGTAGATAGAAACTGTTCCAAATTAACTTCAATGGAATAAGGGTTTCGTTTATGTATACCAAATGTTTTATTGTAACTAAATCTGACATGTTCGTATAATCAAATTAAGCAAATCTTCTAGCGCATACCCCTAAATTCCTAACAAATAATAAAATTTAATATAATTATTTTGCTTTATAAGGTGGCATGGAACCTCACAAATGTTTAGTACATTCATAGTACCTAGAAATAATATAGGTCACTGAGTTTCACTGTATTATGGTTACTATTTTTATTCCCCTATATCTATCTTGTTGCATACACTCATATTCTCCTGTTTTATACAAATACAAATGCAGTAGTACAATATTCCGTAGAGAGCGAAAATTTATACAAATACAGATCGTAAAAACACCCCAACCCATTTGAAATTTTCTTGCGCAAACACAATATTTTTCCCAAAACTTCGAATGGAAAATTATGTAGAATAACGAAATAAAAAACAAAATTTGAATGTACTATTTATGAATGTGAATTTATAACGAAAGTCGTTTTGCTACGATTATAATATAGTATACGAATAAGGGGTATGTGTTCCTACTTGAATACGTATACACACACCAAAATGTATGACGAAAACCCTTCGATGTATATAAATTTATTTGTATAAAAATAATTATTTACTCGATAGAAATGGAACGAAGGCTACCTAGTATATGCATACATGATACATATGCCTACGACATACAACAATAATATTTTAATATTATTTGGTCCACCGAATTTGTCCGTAAATATTATAATTATTACCTATCGACGCTGTACAAATTACGGCTGAGCATCGACTTATTAGACTAGATTATTTAAAAGCAGATTATTCTAGGGGGTCATGCCGAGGAAATATGCATAAACCGTTATTTAGGAAACCTCTTAAATAACTAAGTTAATCGAACTTTATTTGTAAACAAATTACTCAAATAAGTCTTACACTAAAATAAAGTAGATATTTCACATTTGTCGTGCCGGATTCAAAATGTCTGACTAAAAATATGTAGGTAGTCTCACCTCTATCTACATTTCAAAGCATATTTTTTGGGTTGTGTCGTCACAATTTTTTTTTTTGACATTTGACTTTATTTAACCGTTGACAGACGAAAGGCCTTGCTGAGAGAATATCATTGGTATACCAATAAAAGCTCTCGTTCTTTAAGGATTAAAAGGCAACCGTATTTTGTATAAAAACTTACATACGTAATAAATCAATAGAAGCAATTTAAATTATAAAATATATTGTTACATAATATCTGTTTTTATAAGTGATTTTTGGAATATTTGAATAAATAGTCTAATAGCCTATCTCGTTAAAATACTCTAATACTACGTTTAAACCAGTAGCATAAAAGTATGTAGCAAAAAATATCATAATGTAAACACAAAGTATTACTTTATCGCATATTTTTTTGCTATTTCATTATAATAGCAATAGGTATCAAAAAAGTATGCCACGTAAAACATAACAAAACAAGGCTGGCAATAAACCGGCACACAAAAAATTAATATTTGAGATACAAAAAAATAATAAAACGGCACAAATTAATGAGCAACAAACAAAAATTTCTTGGCATCATAATAATAATTTGGCAACATTTATAATTTTTTGGCACTATTGGAAGGGTACACAAAAATTATTTTTTGGCATCGAAATAAACATTTTGGGCGACAAAAATAATTAACTGGCAACAAAGTTATAAATAAATAAATTAAAAATTAAAAAAATTAAATTAGTTTTAAAATATTCTGGAAAATGGAGATCCCTAATTTAACTTAGAATTGTAGAGGCTAACGGCTTCGGTAACTCTCACGGGCACGCGGGAGGTCGCTTCGCTCCCCCCGCTTAGCCCTCCGAGGGGCCTTAGATTTAAACTTCGAGGGACGTAGGAGCCAGGATAGGCAAACATGTCGCACTGCGTGCCGCACGTAGGAGCGGATTATATAGAATCTATTAATGACACTGCAATATTTTATATCGATCCCCCATCAAATATTAAATAATTTGTATCGATTAAATTTAATTTTTTGTCTCGATTTTTTTTTTTTTTTTTTTACTCTAAAAATTATTTTTTTCTGTTCCAAAATATTATATTTGTTGCCAATTTATTAATTTTGATGTCAATGTTTGTCGCCACAGTATTTAATAATGTCCTTCAAAAATATTTGTTTGTTTTTTCATATGTGGTGCCAAAATATTATTTGTGATGCCAATTTATTATTTTTGATGCTAATGTTTGTCGCCAAAAATTTTTTCTTGTATGCCCGTTTAAATTGTCCCACAAAAAAAAAAACAATAGAAATCTGAAATGGCATTTCTTTGTTCATTTTTATCGAGATTTTTCGTGTAAACAAAACAAAATAAGAACAAAGAAATATATGTAAATCAAAATAATTTCAGCGCACAATGAAATAAATGACTTCTAGAAATCTAGAAATTATTTCTAAATCAAATAAATAATGAAGTATCTGTCAAAGCAAATAAAATACCGGGGAATTCCATTTTAAAAAATCCACTCAAATAACTGTCAGGGGAAGACTAAAGTTGCACAATTTTTAGGGGGAAATCAAATGATAATCTTAAATTTGACCTTGAGGCGAAATTTCAAGGTCATTTCATGGTTAAGTGGGTTTTTAAAACGGGAACACCTATTTTTGACAACGGATTCGAAAAGCGTGGGAATTTTACGTCCGCATATGTATTTTCCGTGACCTCCCAAGAGCACCTGAAGGAATATATTTTAGTTATAATGCTTTGATTTGCTATGAAAATTAAAAACAAAAATTCAAAAATATAAATTTCTTCATTTTTAAATGTTTATTTTTTTGTTTTCTTTTAATTTTCATACCAACACAAGCATTATTATTATTATTACTTTTTTTTTTTTTAATGTTGCCTGTAGACTTTTTTCTTAGTTGTCAAAAAATTGAGTTGTTGTTAGTCAAAGATATCTGTAGGCCAATGTAATATTACATTTTCGGCGAAGCAAAATAAAAGTGATTAATAAAACTAAAATAAATTGAAGTGATTGCAAATAACATTTAATTAAATTTTTAATTGAGATTTTTGTTTGGTATTATTTTAAAATGGTCTTAAATGCTGTGTAATCAATTATTACCAGAGAGCGGGCAATAGAATATAATTTTTTCGATTTCCGGCTATTCCGAAAACTCGCTTAAAAATAATATTTAAAACTTGCCGAAGAGAGGCAAAGGGCTGGTTGAAGGTATTCAATGGAAAACATTTCAAAGTTCCATCACTGAAGTACACTACGGTAGGTCGAGGTATTTTCTCTAGAAGTAGTACTAGTATTAAAGATAGATTCTAAGAGCACAATTAAAGAAGCTTTTAAAATAGCCAGATTGGTCAATTAAACGTCAATTAAAAATATAAAATCTCAACTGGAACCAATCCCATAGAAAATAATTTTGCGAGTAACTGGAGTCATAAGGCAGAAGTTTTTAATAATGATGAACCGTCAATCAATTACGGCCAATTCCTAAAAGAAGTAATGGATGGAGTGAATAAAAAGAAGTAAGTACTGATAAGTTACCTTTATCGTAAAAGGTGCTACTTTACCTGAAAAAATGTAAGTAATACCTATAAATAAGTAATTCTTTACTTATTCTAAAGGTAGTACTTCTGATAATTTAATTCTATTTATTTATCTCAATATACTCAACTATATTTAGAACACCACAATCAAAATTTCTTCTTACCATCACCGGGATTCGTCGGGAATAAAACACAAAAAAATCCAACCTGAGAATCTTATGTCTGAGGGCGACAAACCTTGATATCCAGGATCACTTAAGTAGCGTAAAAAATTAAAATTTCTGATATGAATCCAGAGCTTCACCAGTATGATCGAATTTTTTAACCCAAAAATATCCCTTAAATTTAAAAAAAACAAATCTCCCCGGTATAATCTTTTTATTTTCAACAATCAAACCTTAAAATTTACCTACTTTTGGTTGCTAGTATCCAACCTTGTAAAGCATCAAATAAGTATACCGAAGAAGTTAAGAATTAGCTTTTTTTATTCACAGCTTTTTAAGTATAGGTACTGGAAAATTTTTAAGTGCGTTTGCTTATAGAAAAATCAGTCACTTTAACTTCAACTATCCACTACTCCATGAAGAATATACTTAAATTTTATTCACCTGTTACAAGTACATACTTGAAAAAACATAAGTTAAATCACTTACTTGTTTTTATTCACTCCACCCAATGAAAACATATATGTACTTCGACTATATGGTGAAAATATCTTGTGCAGTGTTTAGTTCGAACCCATCCATATTAGAAATTCGTGAATAAAAAATTACTTTACATTACGCTAAGTCTTATTTCTTAATTCGATATATTATGTATATTGCATAAAATCACAGCTTCTATATGGTATGATCATCATCAATGAAATATTCCGCTAATATCTAACTATAGCTAACACATTGAATTAAATCACATTTTTAATTTATTGTCTCACAATATTTCAAGCTTCTGCATGACAGTGCCAATAGAGTATTAATGGGGATAGTTAATAAAATCTTAGAATAAACAAAACGGTACCAAACCTGCGAGGCAGGTGCAATGTTAGTTTATTCATGCCATCATCATTATGGACGTGTGGTGAATTTTACGCCTGGGAATGCAGCACTTATTAAGAATTAGTGAGTTTCAAATTACAAATTTAATATAAAACGAATTACTTTGCCAAATTCGAGGAACCCATTTAAAAGCTTTTTTCCATCTGAATACTGAACTCAGCCGGTTTGGAAAAAACGTAATTTTTCTTACTTGTACGAAAAATGTCGGATAACTTTTAGTTGTAATCATTAAATTATTAAGTTCTCTCTTATAAACAACACAAACAAATAAAAAATAAAATTGTGAACCAGAAACTAAATACGTGTAGTAGGGTATATTTACAACAAAACAGGATCAGCAAATATGTTTTTAAATTATTTAACGTCATAAAGAAGCATTTTGAAACCCTCCTTTTACTAAAAGTAACCCCAATTAAGATTTGAAAAGAAAATATTTATTTTCAAATTTTTTAAATTCTTTGAGTTGAGTCACTTGCATTGGAAATAATGTATCGAAACCACACACTATGCCGTTCGTCCTATAGAAAAACGGTAAAAACAACGGAACCAATTTGTTCATCTTTTTGGTTGTTTAGAGTTATCGAAAGAGAACAAACCAACAATTAAAAACGTAATTTCAGAATTTGTGTCGCTTGAGCCCTATGTTTCCATAAAAAAAATTGTTTGACTCGACCCGAGTATTTTTTATGTAAACAAAAATAATCAAAATGGCGATTTGTGAAATTTTTATAGAGCTTTTTTATTTTTTAAAAATTTTAATTCATAATTAAAATTTACGTTTGGAAAGTTTTCATTTTAGCCAAACAAGTCGTAATTTTGATACTTTTCTCTTTTCATCGCATGAAAATTTTTTCTATTGCGTGTAGCTCTAAGTCTCCAACAAAAAAAGTTGGAAAAACATTGTTGGAACGTGTAAATCACGCATAATACCAGAACCATCTTGATATGAATAGAGCCGACACAAGATATACAGAAAATAAGGTATAATATTGCGCATGCTGTTGCTATCCTTTTTTCACAATTTGACGTCACGTGAAGACAAAAATGCTGATATTTATATGGAGTTTCGTGATATTTTTATTAATTTTTTAAATAAATGGAAAATAAATGAATTTTTTTTTATTTTTGCCATTAATTATTTTTCGACTTTATGTTAAATTTAAACATTTCAATTTTGATTTTAGTTATTATACTGCAATACTTTCGGAATTAAATCGCGAAAAGAGGCATGTTTTAATATTCGTGTCTAGAGCAGACTGTTTGAGCACATTGCATAACAAGTTTTGGAATTTATGAGTATAATTTTTCTGTTAAATGCAGAGAACGATTTGATTTTAATTATTTAATTCAAAAATTTGGGAGTGTTCGATTTTAAATATACTAAATTTGAATAATTCCTATTACAACAAAACTATCAATTGTACTTCTGATAAGAACACATATAGAACACTAAACAGTGAATGGGTGGTTTGATTTAGTTGTAGCGAAAACCATAAGGCAATAAATGAAATAAGCCAGAGATTTAATTTTAATTTATAGTTTTATTTAATTTCCTTTTTTTACAATTTATATTTTCTATTAACTGGGCGTTTAATAATTTGTGAACTGAATTTTTATTTAATATATTTTTCCATTTATATTTAACGTTGAATATGAACATAATATTTGAATAGGTACGTTGATACCAATAATTTGAAGCCAAATAAAAATAGATTGCAAAAATTTGAGTACACAACGTAAAAAACTAAAACTTTTAACAATTGGTACGTAAATGACCAAAAACATTTAATAATTTAATTGTTTTATGTTATATATTCATAATTTTGTTTACCTTTTTTCCATTTATCTTAGACATTATACACCCGAAAGAATTATTTCTCAAATATTTGGACCATAAAAAAAATATAAAGCATAAAAAGGGTCTCGGTAAACTATCATTATCAATTGTAAATACGGTTTGTTAAAAAAATTACGATTATTCTTGATTTATTTAAAAAATTAATCAAAAAACCGCCAAATTTCATATAAATGTCTGCTTTTTTGTCTTCAAGTGACGTGATGCGCAAAGAAAAACGAAAATGAGACACGGGAATATACTACCTCTTTTTTCTGTATATCTTGGAGCCGGCATATGAAAAATGAACTTAAAATAAGGGATATAGAAACACTAAAAATTCATTTATTTTCATAGTGTTTATATGAAAAAACGCGATTTCGATTGACGATAAAATATGAATTAAAAGTTAAACCCAGTTAAATAATTTTTTAAGAAATCGCTAACAAACAACTCAATGTTTTACTCATTTAAAACACAGATTCTCAAATTTCCCTATTTTCCAGCAATAATCAAAAGAAAATAAGGGAAATTAAATTAAAAAACATTCTACAACAACAACAATGTGTATTAAAAAGAGAAAATTCAGTTTAATGTCGTCATCATTTGTCTACATCTAAACCCAATGGTAAGAAAAAAGACAACACGCCTCCGCTCAACAATCAAAATTTAAAAAAAATCAAAAAGAGCCAAACAGAATAAATTTAATCAATACAATGAGTGCGAAAAAAACAAAACATCAAAACAATCTAGCATGCTTTATAATTCAAAATAACTATAGAAACATATTCGAATTCAAATTGGAATGGAGGCAATGAAAGAGATGATTATTGTTTTGTTTATAAATTTCTAGTTATGTTGGTAATGTATAGTGTTACAAAAATAACAATATTTTAAATTTCAAAAGTACCTTATTTTTCATGACGATTTTCACTTAGAAATAAACATTTTCAAGACTCTATTTTTCAATCAAATAATATTACATGTTTCATGAACATTTTCATATAAAAACAAAACAAAAGCTCACATTTCTAATAAACTAAATCTGTCAATGAAAATAAGCGTTTTCCCATATAGTTTCATAGTAAAGAAAAAATTGTTTGTACCTTATTTTAAGCTTAGTAAAAAATACAGTCGATACTGGAGGCTCTTATTTATACAGTAGGCTCTGATAATACATACATAATAAAAAAATAAAAAAAATAAAAACATAGCAAACCCATTAGTGATCAAGTTTAAATATATATTTTTTTGTGAATACAGTTCAGTAAAAGAACCAACGAATATGGTAACAATATTGTTATCGAATTGGTGCGTTTATTCAAAACCAACAAAAACAAGTATTATATACTTCCTCAATGGTTACCTATACTGCAAAGTATTTTCGCTTGGGTTCATTGCATGAGTTCTCTATTTGAAGCGCTGGTGGATCCCCATAACTGAATACCATATCTCTATATGGGTTTGATTATCGCTTTGTACAGTAAAACTTGGTTGGCTAATGGCAACTGAGATTTTCTTCCCATCAGCCAATACATTTTGGAAAATGTAATTTTTATTTGGTTGCGCTTTGCTTCAATATAATTTTTCCACGTTAACCTTCTATCCAGATGTAAACCTATGTAAGTATTTGATCTTCGTTTGTTGAGGAATATTTTTATCGTTTAATTTCACTGGTGGGCAGGTACGTTTGTTCAGCTTGAATGTGACGTGAGTTAATTTATTTTCGTTCACTTTTATTCGCCATACTTTTAGCCAGTCCGCGATTTTGATTAAATGATTCTGTAACTCCTTCCCCTTTGAGGCAATTTCGGGGTTATTGTGAGAAGACAGGATGGCCGTATCATCAAAACATGTTGATATTATTATTTTGTTGGTTGGTAAGTCGGCTGTATACAACAAGTACATTATTGATTGGGCCTAGAAGGCTGCCTTGCAGGACACCTCTATTAATATCATTTAAGAAAGTACTGTCTTTGAACCATGTACTGTCTTTGAAGAAGATAGTTTCCTAAAACTGAGTGAAATTTGTTCGGTAGAAGCTCTTTAATTTTGTATATTAGTCCATCGTGCCAAACTTTATCAAATGCTTGTGCTATATCCTAGAAAGCAGCAGAACAATATTTCTTTTTCTCGAAGGTGATTTTGATTGCATTTACAATTCTGGGTTCTTGCTCTGTGGTGCCTTGTTGGTTTTGCAACCCAAATTGATGGTCTGGAATAACGCGTTGTTGTTCCAATATTGTTTTGTTCCAATATAATTTTGTTAGTAACATTTTTTAAAACAGCTTTCAGATTGTGGGCAGCATGCTTATTGGGCAAACATATCTTCAATTTTTGAGGAATATAACTGGTTCGCATGTTCGCATTGAATATGAATGTTATTAGTTTTATTCACTTGCCTGTAATTCCCTTATCATTTTTCCAGTAATGAGATTATGCCTTGGTGCCTTTTTCGGGCTAATACAATTTTTAATTGTATTCTTAATTTTGAGGTTGGACGTGTAATTGAGTTGCAGATTGCACTTTATCTGTTAATTTATATGTTATGTATTCTCCCCTTGGTTCTATGCATATCATCGCTAGTTTGTGAATATACATTTTAAAGCGGTCTCCTCATAAAAAATGAAAGAATTTGTAGCAAATGCAGCTTAAAATTGAAGTTGTAGTTTTACCAAATCCAGCTGCAACACCATATTCAACACCGTCAATATCAACAAAGTAGAATATACAAAAACCAAATAGAAACTTAATGAACCACTTCCAAAGTATAACACATTGTAAAATATCCATCAAACTTGTAAAATATCCGTTAAACTAAAATGTTTTCGAGTTTTGTTTTCCCACATATAAGTTTTTTGTAAAAATTATTGTAATTATTTCTTTTTCTATTATTTCTTCTCTAATGTTAATTTATTATCCAAAGAAAATAACAACTTTTGCGCTACAGCTCTTCTTCTGTTGACAACAATGATCTAAGAAAGTGACTATAACTAGTGGTCTAAGTGATGCAGATTTAGTTTGGTATCAAAACTGAGTTGAAACAATAGTTAACTAAAAAGTATTTTCTTTCAATTTACTGGTTTGGTATAAATATATGACGAATGCATAAATTTCAATGTTCCAACCTTGACCTTGATTTGCCCTTGTGTGATTTAACGATTTCAGAACTTGTCCTTATTTAAATCAGTGGTTTAATAGCTCTAAGACTGTAAATCAAATTTTCATCCGTTGTAGTATCTAAATAACCTTTTTGACAACTTTTAGTTAGAAATATTTGTTATTTTCCATTGTGGCCAAATCGCTAACCGGACATTCGGGAGTTCCATTTATTTGAATCTTTAGTAAAATTTTCTTTAATTATGATACCTAATCAATTTGTGAAATTATTATTATTACGAAAAATTCATAATTTTCAGATTTGCAACCCACTGGTGGTCAAACTGTAACCTCAATATTTCATTGTTTGCCCTATTTTTAATTGTTTGTTTATTGTCTACGAAAATCATTAGGATAATATCTATTCAATTATTTTTCACCACAAACATAATTATTTTTTACATAAAAAACACATTTTTTCAACTTTGATCTGCTGAGTAAACTAGGGCAAGTACAAACTTTTACATTTTTCTAAAAGCCTGCTGCTTTATCTGTTAAATTATGTTTTGGGAATATTAAGATTCACGGGAAAATGCCATCTATCGGCCAAAATATAAACGTAAAATATAATAATTTAGGCTGATACTAATACTTTTCTAAAATGGTTTGGCTTCTGATGGTACTCTACTTACAATTAGAACCGAAAATGTAACATTTTATTTTCACAGGAATAATATTATAAATAAATGCCATTTTCATAGGTAAGCCAAAGATTGAGGACACATTTTTCTTTTACTCGGTCAAGTGGAATATCATACGGAAGGGCACTTTGGAGATTTCATGACAATGTTTCGTTTTTAAGATAGAGCAGTTATTCACATATTAGCGAAAATGTTAGCTAAAAAGAACGTCCCTTCCCTTTATTTGCGAATTTCCTAGTCCAACAAATTTGAAAAAATTTACAATGAGAAAGGGTCTTGTATAAAGATTAAGGGAAAGTAGTGCGATATGCCAACACTTTTAGTTTTGGTGAAAAAATAATAACAAACAACTTAATTTTGCGCTGGCTTAAGAGCACGCATCTTCCATTCGGTCGCAAATAAGCTATTTATTCTAGGACAGACGTGTCCAAGAATTAAGAATTTATTATTGTCTCGTGAATAATTCGAGGGTTTTCGATTCTTCAGTAATGACTGTTTTGCTTATATTCACACTGGCAGCAAATTGTTCTCTGGTGCCTTTGGTAAGCTTGAAGTTTTGGCATCTGAAAAATTCGTATATTGGTTAATTATAACCCGCCTCCTGCTTGTTCTGAGGATATTAATAATTTACAAATAATTTTTTCTGAATATTTGCGACAGTATGAAAAAATTATTTGTTGTGGTGATTTTAACTTTCATATGTTGTTTAGCAATAAACTAGGTGCTTGCTTGAGTTTACATAATTTATTTTATTTACCTTATAAACCGACTAGACTGGATAGCACCCTATTGGATTTGATAATTTTGTATGAGTCTGATAATCATAATATTATTTCCTTTGGGTAGCTTGCTGTTCCTGTTATTTCTGATCATGACTTGA
Source organism: Tipula helvola (assembly GCA_963556165.1). Lineage (NCBI taxonomy): Eukaryota > Metazoa > Arthropoda > Insecta > Diptera > Tipulidae > Tipula > Tipula helvola. The sequence continues at coordinate 220,762,535 of OY744482.1, read as the reverse complement.
TTATGCCTGCTATAAGTTCAGTCGTACCAGAGATAAAATTTCTTATACTGTTGTTCCTAATTATAAAGCAATCAATCATGAGTATTTTATAAATTATTTCTTTTCGTTAGACTGGATAAATCTTTATTTCTATCCTGATGTGAATGATATACTGGAGGAATTCAATTCTAATTTCTTAAAATTAGGTACTATTTGTGTGCCTCGTAAAACATATATTTTGAGTTTAATGCAACGTAGAGATTTGGCTTACAAAAAATACAAAAGATTTGGATTAGAGCTCGATTTTCAATCATTTAAATATTTTAGTAGAAATAAAACCAACAAATGCATCAATCAAGCTAAAAATACATTTTATTTTGGGAATTTGCACAACGCTAAAACAACGTGGATCAATTTAAAAATACTTGGTATTCCATGTAAATCAACCGGAGCAGTCATTGACTTTTCTGCTGAAGAAATTTTGGCAGGGATCAGTAATCTTAACGAATCGTTAGGTGTTTTGCCTTTACCCGATTTTGGTTTTATTAGTTATTACAGTTATGGTTTTGCTTTTGATTGTGTCGATGAACTTATGGTATTGAATGCAATTCGCACAGTTAGGTCGGATCCGATTGCATATGATATGGTCAACTTCAAAGTATTAAAATTGTTGATTGATTTGTTTCTGCCACAAATCACTTTCATCTTTAATCAGTGTTTGACGAAATCGATGTTTCCTGATGTGTGGAAAGTGGCCTCGATTATTCCCCTACCTAAGAAGGACGTAATTTCTAATATACATATGTGACATCCGCCCGATTAGTATTTTGCCTGCCCTATCTAAGGTCCTGGAGAAAATTATACAGCTACAAATTCTTGAGCTCCTTAGTAGATATAATTAACTATGCAAATTCCAATCTGGTTACAAATCTGGCCATAGTACTACTAATGCACTTGTGCATATTGTTGATGATATATCTGCTATATTAGACAAAGCTAATTCGTTTGGAATTTTGGTCCTATTAGACTTTTCTAAAGCATTTGATTGTGTTAATCATATCATATTGCTTCAAAAGTTAAAGTTATATTATAAATTTTCCAATTCTGCTATTTTGTGGCTTCATTTTTATTTGAGTTGGTTGATGTTCCCGCGTTTTCGCTCACATCCTTACGCACACTACTAATGTTCACATTTGAGTGGCTCGTACGCTGTCTGCTAAAACGCTTTGCATCTCTTTAACAACACAACTTTGAAGAAATGCTGCAGATAAACGTCTCAGTGTTCTTCCATCCGGCGCTTTTATATAACGATATTTTATTCGAAATGATCTTTAAGTGCAAACAACCGAAGATTTATGTTCATGAAACAATTAAACCATTTCTGCTCAGTCTTTTGCTCCCTAACAAATTATAAGCGTCTGTAAACAGCAGCGTGTCTCAAAGTATCTCAAGCATCTCTTCAAAATTATTTGTCAGATCCAACACCTGTAAACTTGGCACCTTTCCGAGTGTCTAGAAGCCATGCAACTATAACTGTAAATATAGCTCAAAAAGAACATATTAGCAAGATTAGAGGTGAAATGAAACATAATTGGAATTCGGCTAACGTAGGGCGATCTTTCTGGGTGGTTGCTTGTAAGGTTGAGGAATATTTCCTGAATTATAGAAAAGCTAGTCTTCCCCCTCTAAAAGATTTAAGTAACATTTATGCATCCGCTCAAGAAAAGGTCGACTTTCTCACCATAAAATTTGCCGCAAATTCTAACCTAACTGTTGCAAATTTTCAGCTAAACCCTTAATTTTTCTGTTCCATTGGTATCGTTCCATGGCTTTTGGCGTTTTATTTTCTATCTGGACAGTCGCTAAAGTTCATCCCATTTCCAAAAAGGACAGTAAATATGAGTCTTCTAAATATCGCACGATTGGGGTTGTGTCTGTCCTTTCAAAGTGCTGGAGACAATAATCAATTTTAAACTAATGAAATATATGGAGGAACACCAGCTTATTTGAGACCGTTGTTATGGGTTTCAAAGGAGCCGATCGACCGGTGATTTTATTAACTTCATCACCGAGCAATGGAACAGATGTACATATTCTCCAATTTGATGAATCTCAATCATCTGGTAAATTATTATCTTGTATGTGGCACAAGAGTTTGCTATGTAAGTTAAGCTTAGCAATTGAACTTTCTAGTTCGCCGGTTTCTTGATTTAAGAACTTCCTGTTTGGTCAGAGATTTCAAGTGGTGGTGGGTGGCATGACATGAACATGATCTCATTTCAATTTTAAAATGGGGTGAGGCCAATAGGATTGAATTCAACTCAAACAAACTTCAGACTTGTACGTCCACAGAAATAAACGAAAAATATTCACTATCGTGAACACATCTGAATCTGTTGGCATGCTTGTTATAATAACAAATAATTATATCTCTTATGGCCCGCACTAATAAATAAGGCAGCGGTTGGTACAGCTTAGTTTCTTGGTTATTCACGACGATGTGCATTTTATTTTAACTCATTGGGTTTTATAAAACATGTATCAGACCCAACTCGGCCGAATTCAGAACCGAGCTATCCTAGATTCTCATTGTCTCCTAGATTCTTATATATGTTCTACAACAATTTTCAAGACAAGTGTTCGGTGGAGCTTTATGGACTTCTGCCGAATTTATCCAGTTCAACACGCACATTGAGTCGTATAATATTGGTACAACTTGGACTCCGCTTTGCAATAACCAACAAATTTCAAAACTCTTTTTTCGTTAGGAGTAAGCGTAAACGATCCAAGTTTTACCTAACCGAAACGATCCAAGTTTTATGATGAAATCATACTCTAAAAGCAACAAATCAAAACCGACTGTACTAAAAATAGCTATTTGGAATGTAGACAGCCTTTTATATACGACAAAGCTGAGCTACAAGTCTAATATGAGAAACACCCTTCACGAATTTTAACTTTTTTTAAATTTACCGGTATTCAGTATTCGACAATCAACAGCGACGGAAAAGCAACCGGTGGCACTGTCCTGTCGTCTTGATCAAACAAAGAATAAAGCAATATGAACACAGCAAAATTGTAAAAAAACTTATCCAAGTAACTAATATTTGCTAGTTGAATGGTTTGAAAAATTTGTAATATGGGCGGTGTTCCTGATTGAATTGGCTTCTATGTAACTAAATTAAATCCACGTATGTAAGCGAAGGCCACCACCGATTGCTATGATCTGTCGTCACTCACAGGTAATAGCAACAGTACCAACGCCCTATAGGGACTTACAAACAAGCAAACTAATTGGGATTAATAAAGGAGACTAGTCGAACAAAATTGTCTGCTGAATACTGCTCTTATCATACCAGCAGATATTGATGTAGCAGCAGAAAGTGTGCGAGTGCCCTCGAATTATCAGCTGAAAAGCCTAGGAACTAATCCAGGAAAAGTTTAAAATTCGCCGGCAAAGTTAACAAACATAATCTCCGCTATTTTAATGGAAATAAAGTCGAGATATAAAAACCCTAAAATTTGCAATGCGCTGAGAAGAAACCGAGAGCGTCCAGAGTTATTTAAGTGAACTCTCGGCAACCAAGAGGACGGATTATTATTTGAGGAGGGCAACAAAAAATTTAAAAAGGCCAATAAACTCGAATCCACTAATTAGACTACCCACTGTAAATTTGGCGAGATACGATGAAGAGAAAGCCAATGCTTTTATGGCTCGTCTAATGCAGTATTCGCACCATGAGAGGAAACAAATAATTTCGTGCTACCCGAGAAAATTGGTAATGGTTTGTCCTTCAAACCTATTAAGTATAATTAAAGGGAATTTAAGAATACTATTAAAAATAGCATAAGCCCGAAAAGGCACCAGTCCATGATCTTATTACTGGCAAAATGATAAGGAAATTACCAGACAAACGCATAAAAAATTATAACATTCACATTCAACGCGACAATGCAGACCTATGAATAAACACAACTAAATACGAATTTCATAATATACCTATGTATGTAGTTCAATAAGCATGCTGCCCACAATCTCAAGCCTATTCGAAAAAATGTGATTAACGAAATTCAAACCACTATTAGAAAATTGGCACCTTATTCCATACCATCAATTTGGGTTCTGAAACCAAATGGTACAGAGCAAGTACACAGCAATGAAAAAAATGCAATCAAAAGCACCTTCGAGGGAAAGAAATATTGTTGTGCTGTTTTCGTGGATACCGCACAAGCCTTTGATAAAGTTTGGCACGATGGACTAATATACAAAATTAAAGAGCTTCTTCCCAACGGTCCATCAGTTCTCGGGAACTTCAAACTGCAGCCATTAGGGGTGAGGCTGCCAGCTCTCTGTTAAAGGAGTAGGCTAAAGTGGTAGGGCTACAGGGGTAGCATTGATTTGACATTAAATTAATTTTTTTTATCATTACATTAATTACTTTACAATCTAATAAAAATATTGTGACGCTCAGCTGAAAAGATTTATCGAACCCACGGGTTACCGCACTCGCTACACCCGTCCGGCAATTTTTCGTATTTGTCCGGGAAACAATATTTTTCGGTCTTGTATCATAATAAGTATTTTCGTCCTATTTGTTTTTCATCAAGCAACCGCACCAAATATTAATACGGTCCGAGAAAGCTAACTGCTCGGACTACCTGTCTCAAACGAAAATGATCACTTTTCGATACAATCGAATAAAAAGATATTATTTTGTTGGTACATACAACCTTTTAATTAATTGTAATCAAATCTGCTTAATTAATTATAATTTGTGAAATTATTTTGTTGTTGTAGGAGTTTTTATTTCATTTTTATTAGCCGTGTATTCGAGAGAAGAGAGCTAAACGCTAATTTGTTGTGATGATATGGTTGTTTCCATATTTTCTTTAACTGGTGTTTTTTTAATATTAGATGAATTTTTTTTTCCACAGTAGCTATTGATTATTTTTCCAATTTTTTATACATTGTTAAATTTTGACCATGTTTATTGCTACCATACGAATCAAAATAGTAATTGGTTAGTTGTTAGTTATCTTTTATTTCGTTTCGTATATACATACATAATATATTATATTAAAAGTATTTTTATTAGATTTTGGTTTTTTGGTTAACTAAATCAATAAGAAGGATAGTTTTAAAAGTTTATTATTATATTTCAATTTTTCCATTCGTGACCAGTAAACCCCTGTTATTTACGTAACATTAATATATCGAGCGTCTAGGTAAAGATAAAGATAATGGTGAAAGTGTAAGATAATATAACGCTAACCAAACATTAACGTATTATAAGTTCAGTCTATAAGCAAATCAATACCTATCGCACAAGTGCTATGCCCATTTTTACAATTTGTGGTAGGTACAAAATTAAGATGTCAGAAAGGTTTTCTTTATCATTTATATGTACCAAAATTAGATCTTTTGTGTATTTTATCAGGACTTTTTGATTAATTAAATCACTCATGAATCAACCATAAGGTCGGTTATTTGCCCAAGGTATTTAATTCCGTGCCGCTCCTTAACCAATCAATCACTTAAATAACCAAAAAAAATGTGATTTAATTCATTTAGGAGCTTGGAAAAAATACGGTAGAAATAGGTTAAAAAACAGACCTCATGAATCAACCATGACTATGGTTTAAGTTTAATTGAATAAGAAACTTGGAAAAATATACCCAAGGGTAAAAAACCGACGCCGGATCCACAATCAGTGTTACATTTTGCCTATCGTAAAATGGGGTGATTAGAAACAGCGATTTGAATAAAAATAAAACTTTAAAAATAATATAACTGGATAATTATTTATAATGCAGACAAACAGCTTTAATATTTTTAAGTTGGTGATGAGTGAAAAATAGAAATACATAATAGGGATTTTTGGTTCAACACCTACAGTTTTAAAGAATATATTGGTAAATATACATATAAATCAACATTTTTTGATTAGGGAAATAATATAAAAATCTTTGTATGTAATTGAGACATATTTAGTTATATAATACAGATTATAAAGAAACACTTTATTATGATCACAACATTTATTTACAAAATTTTTAACAAATTTTACAAAAACTAATAATAATTTCGCCATCTAAGATGGCATTCTCAGAGTTTTTATGATAAAAGTACTAAGATTCAAGACATCGTTGTTTATATTTATACTACAAAATTATTTTGTTTACTTGAATAAAATAGAGTGCATCGGTCCTTGTTCCGCATTCATTATTTCTCCTCCCAATTTGCTAATCTCCATACTCTCCAAAACATCTAAACGTCGTCGGTCATAGCATTCATGTATTAAGTAGTCTAATTTTTTGTGTGTTGAAAGAGTGGTTGTTGTCTCGCATATGATCGGCGACGGCTGATTCTCTTATTCTTCTATTTACCACTGCATTTAGGTGTCCTTTGCATCTCGTTCTCAATTTACGCCTTGTCTGGCCTATATATTTTTTATTACAATATTCACAAATGATCTCATATACCCCTGATTTCTCCGTTGTCTCTACTCTGCCTTTTAGCTTTGTTGTTAATGTAATTAATTTTTAAGTGCTTTTGTTTGCCATTTCAATATTGTGTTTTTAAAAGTTGTTCTTATTTGATTTGTAAGGGGGGAGTATTCGATCGATATAAATTTTGTATCTCTTTTTTCGGGCCGATGTGTTGTTTGAATATGTCGATCATGTTGTTTTTTTCATTTTCGCGTATATATTGTCGACGAAAGTACTGTTGTAACCAATTGTTTTCGGCAATTGTGTATATATTTTTGAGTTCACCTTGGTAATCGATCTCGTTCATTAGAATATTGAGTAGTCTAAACACCATACTATTAAATGCTGCTCATTTATGTTGATGAGAATGATGTGAATTTACGGGAATATATCTTAGTGTAGTGCTTGGCCTATATAAGTATGCTGAATGTTAAGTTATTGTGTTTGGTTCTTTGAATGGAAATATCTAGAAAAGGGATTTTGCCATTTTGTTCTTCTTTCTCGTGTGTGAATTTTATCGTCGGATGAAACGAATTTAGCGATCGCAGGGTTTCTTCGAGCTTTCTTCTGTTGACAGTGCAGATAATGTATCGACATATCTATACCACATTTTTGGGAATTTTTTGTCAGTCAATATCTCAGTTTCGAAGCGACTTAAGGGGGTTTTATACGATACTACATGTCGTAAGACAAAGTACGATGGCAAACTAACGGTACATTTTGATTTGCTTTTACATTGAATAACATGTTGGATAGACTTCATTATTCATTATTCGTCAAGCAGTAAACATGTGAACAAGGGAAAAAATCAAATGCCCGAACGATGACTTCCGCATTGGTTGCAGCTTTTATAATCCATTATTAAAAATGTCATTACTAAAAATGTTTGTAAAAACTTGTTTGTTTTTAATTATGCCCTGCGATGTGAATATGTCAAAAAAAAAATTGTTGACAAAATTTACCAAGTCCGACATACATTCGTTTACATGGTCCAACATACCAGACAAACCGTCAAAAAATCAAATAAATTTGATTTTCATCGGACATGTCCATTAGACCGTAGTTTTTAGCTTTTACACGATCGAACTTTCCGTCTTGTCGAACATGTCGTCCAACATGTAGTATCGTATAAAACCCCCTATATGAACAGGTTAGCTACGAAACTAGAAATTGGATTTCCCATGGCTACTCCATATTTTTGTTTGTAATATTTGCATCTAAAGGATGCCATCTTAGATGGCGAAATTATAATTAGTTTTTGTAAAATTTGTTAAAAACTTTGTAAATAAATGTTGTGATCATAATAAAGTGTTTCTTTATAATCTGTACTATATAACTATTAGTTGAGATCACAAGTCAGCGAAAACCAAAATAACGTTTGAGACATATTTAGAGTAATATTGGAGAAAATTCATGTACTTTGTTCAATTATGTATATTTTTTACTTGTGTAGTTAAAAATGTAATTTTACCTTATTTAGTGTCATAAATTTGAACGTGAAAGAAGGTGGGGGGAAATAGAAACAACAGAAATAGTGTTTCTATTCACATTACCAAGTTTTGCTTAGTTCCAAATTACTAAATTTCCTTAATTTTAAATTATTATAGTATACGTTTCGTTTTTTGATTGCTACATACTATCAAAAGGCCCAGACAATACAAGTCGAAGTGTCAAAAACATAAACCGCATGTAAAACGCATCCTCTGATATTAAAACAAGCAGTTGAGCATGTTAAAAGTAATAAGTTACCTTAAAGAAATCATCGGAGAAATATGGTATACCTTTACACTAATTCGTGATATACTGCCATTTAAAAAAAGGATATTCTATAAAAAATTAGACAAACCTGCTAAACGAAAATGAAGAAAAAATCCTTGTGGACAGATTGATCATTTGTCCAGAATGGGTTATCTCATTGAAACAATAACATTACGAATGAGTATTCAACAATTTTAAAAACGCAAAGCGGGACAGGTCGCAAAATACAACTTACCCGGCAAAGAATTCATCTACTCGTTTCTGAAACGCCACAAGCAAGAATTTTCGTACAGGTTATGCCAAAATATCAAAAAAATCAGACTGCTGTTTTACCAGAAATCATAAATGACATAAATAAACATATGAATAGAAAGAAACCGAAAATGACTGGATCAGATGCTTTTCACCACAAAAGCAGGTGAATAGAAACAGTCAGGTTTTTTATAGAAAGTCCGCCATACTCATTTCTAATAGTTTCAAGTACCATATTTTAAGATATTTCTTATTGACGATTGTAAAAGTAGGCTGAACCCCTCTAATGGAAAAATTGCTTATTTAAAAGAACCATCCATATGAAGTTTGTGTGGCATAGATAAACAATATAGGAAAAATTGAAACAAGGAATTGCCGCCGTTGTTTCAGCAACGAAATACAATTTTAAACGTCAATGGATAGATAGTTTTAGTATAGAAAAATTCCGCTACGTGGAATCCGTGATGCTTCAATCGTCAATATTAAAAATAAATATCCCCATAGCAGTACAATCTTGTAAACTTGAAAAGTGTTTCTAGTACTCCGTTTTACGGTATAAGTGATTTGAATTATAAGCAAGTGTTTATTTATGACTTATTTTCCACATTTATTTTTCCCATTAAATTTTGTTTTAGGTGACACACGACCTTTAAACCTAGAACTACATTCGTCTTTGCTTTAAATCAACAGGTTATATCTTGCTTAATCAAAATAGCAGTGTTAGTTTTAGAAATAGACTAGAAGAATAGGCTATACATATAAAAATTAATAGCTCAGGAAAAGTAAATTAATTTAATAACTTAATTAGCAATGATTTCTGGATATATATGTACATCAAAGACTGGTGTGAAGTTTATGACAAATTGACAAAAAACCTTACAACAGCAAAAAAGTGTAAAGGCAAGTACTACACACTAATAAACGGAGAATCTCAAATCGTTTTAAGTGACAGTACCAAAAATTTACATTTTCATAATTAAACAACCAACTTCCTTACTATGCTAAGTAAAATTTAAATTTTAGATTACAAAATTTGCATGAGTTTAAACCAATTTTATAAGTTCCTTTTAAAAAGTGTAGGCTGACATTGAGTGAATGACGATAGGAAATCATTCAGAATTCTAAGAAAATGTGAACACTAAGTCATATTATTTGTCCAACAATCGACAAATTTGTGAAAAGAGGTGCTTTAGCTCGATTTTAAAGGCTCAAACAGAGAGGAATCGAATTAACAAGAAAACACTTCGAAAAAAAGTGTAGGTGGAAGTTCGATGGCCAATGGCAGGCAATCGTAGAGATGGCTAAGTAAATCTGAGTATACCACCATGTTGTATGTCTCAACGTTAATATTTCCTATATTGGGTATAATAGCGCGACCCTCAGAGGGTAAGTTATCGAATTATCAAAATAAAACACTTCGAAAAAAAGTGTAGGTGGAAGTTCGATGGCCAATGGCAGGCAATCGTAGAGATGGCTAAGTAAATCTGAGTATACCACCATGTTGTATGTCTCAACGTTAATATTTCCTATATTGGGTATAATAGCGCGACCCTCAGAGGGTAAGTTATCGAATTTTCAAAATAAAACACTTCGAAAAAAAGTGTAGTTGCAAGTTCGATGGCCAATGACAGGCAATCGTAGAGATGGCTAAGTAAATCTGAGTATACCACCATGTTGTATGTCTCAACGTTAATATTTCCTATATTGGGTATATTAACGCGACCCTCAGAGGGTGAGTTATCGAATTTTCAAAATAAAACACTTCGAAAAAAAGTGTAGTTGCAAGTTTGATGGCCAATGACAGGCAATCGTAGAGATAGCTAAGTAAATCTTAGTATACCACCATGTTGTATGTCTCAACGTTAATATTTCCTATATTGGGTATAATAGCGCGACCCTCAGGGGGTAAGTTATCGAATTTTCAAAATAAAACACTTCGAAAAAAAGTGTAGTTGCAAGTTCGATGGCCAATGACAGGCAATCGTAGAGATAGCTAAGTAAATCTTAGTATACCACCATGTTGTATGTCTCAACGTTAATATTTCCTATATTGGGTATAATAGCGCGACCCTCAGAGGGTAAGTTATCGAATTATCAAAATAAAACACTTCGAAAAAAAGTGTAGGTGGAAGTTCGATGGCCAATGGCAGGCAATCGTAGAGATGGCTAAGTAAATCTGAGTATACCACCATGTTGTATGTCTCAACGTTAATATTTCCTATATTGGGTATAATAGCGCGACCCTCAGAGGGTAAGTTATCGAATTTTCAAAATAAAACACTTCGAAAAAAAGTGTAGTTGCAAGTTCGATGGCCAATGACAGGCAATCGTAGAGATGGCTAAGTAAATCTGAGTATACCACCATGTTGTATGTCTCAACGTTAATATTTCCTATATTGGGTATATTAACGCGACCCTCAGAGGGTGAGTTATCGAATTTTCAAAATAAAACACTTCGAAAAAAAGTGTAGTTGCAAGTTTGATGGCCAATGACAGGCAATCGTAGAGATAGCTAAGTAAATCTTAGTATACCACCATGTTGTATGTCTCAACGTTAATATTTCCTATATTGGGTATAATAGAGCGACCCTCAGGGGGTAAGTTATCGAATTTTCAAAATAAAACACTTCGAAAAAAAGTGTAGTTGCAAGTTCGATGGCCAATGACAGGCAATCGTAGAGATAGCTAAGTAAATCTTAGTATACCACCATGTTGTATGTCTCAACGTTAATATTTCCTATATTGGGTATAATAGCGCGACCCTCAGAGGGTAAGTTATCGAATTATCAAAATAAAACACTTCGAAAAAAAGTGTAGGTGGAAGTTCGATGGCCAATGGCAGGCAATCGTAGAGATGGCTAAGTAAATCTGAGTATACCACCATGTTGTATGTCTCAACGTTAATATTTCCTATATTGGGTATAATAGCGCGACCCTCAGAGGGTAAGTTATCGAATTTTCAAAATAAAACACTTCGAAAAAAAGTGTAGTTGCAAGTTCGATGGCCAATGACAGGCAATCGTAGAGATGGCTAAGTAAATCTGAGTATACCACCATGTTGTATGTCTCAACGTTAATATTTCCTATATTGGGTATATTAACGCGACCCTCAGAGGGTGAGTTATCGAATTTTCAAAATAAAACACTTCGAAAAAAAGTGTAGTTGCAAGTTCGATGGCCAATGACAGGCAATCGTAGAGATAGCTAAGTAAATCTTAGTATACCACCATGTTGTATGTCTCAACGTTAATATTTCCTATATTGGGTATGTTAGCGCGACCCTCAGAGGGTGAGTTATCGAATTTTCAAAATAAAACACTTCGAAAAAAAGTGTAGTTGCAAGTTCGATGGCCAATGACAGGCAATCGTAGAGATAGCTAAGTAAATCTTAGTATACCACCATGTTGTATGTCTCAACGTTAATATTTCCTATATTGGGTATAATAGCGCGACCCTCAGGGGGTAAGTTATCGAATTTTCAAAATAAAACACTTCGAAAAAAAGTGTAGTTGCAAGTTCGATGGCCAATGACAGGCAATCGTAGAGATGGCTAAGTAAATCTGAGTATACCACCATGTTGTATGTCTCAACGTTAATATTTCCTATATTGGGTATGTTAGCGCGACCTTCAGGGGGTGAGTTATCGAATTTTCAAAAAAAACCGCTCCTAAAATGAGGGTCGCGCTAATATACCCAATATAGGAAATATTAACGTTGAGACATACAACATGGTGGTATACTCAGATTTACTTAGCCATCTCTACGATTGCCTGTCATTGGCCATCGAACTTGCAACTACACTTTTTTTCGAGTGTTTTTTTTTTTTTGAAAATTCGATAACTCACCCTCTGAGGGTCGCGCTAACATACCCAATATAGGAAATATTAACGTTGAGACATACAACATGGTGGTATACTAAGATTTACTTAGCCATCTCTACGATTGCCTGTCATTGGCCATCGAACTTGCAACTACACTTTTTTTCGAAGTGTTTTTTTTTTGAAAATTCGATTCCTCTCTATTTGAGCCTTTAAAATCGAGCTAAAGCACCTCTTTTCACAAATTTGTCGATTGTTGGACAAATAATATGACTTAGTGTTCACATTTTCTTAGAAGTCTGAATGATTTCCTGTCGTCATTCACTCAATGCCAGCCTACACTTTTTAAAAGGAACTTATAAAATTGATTTAAACTCATGCAAATTTTGTAATCTAAAATTTAAATTTTACTTAGCATAGTAAGGAAGTTGGTTGTTTAATTATGAAAATGTAAATTTTTGGTACTGTCACTTAAAACGATTTGAGATTCTCCGTTTATTAGTGTGTAGTACTTCCCTTTACACTTTTTTGCTGTTGTAAGGTTTTTTGTCAATTTGTCATAAACTTCACACTAACACATCAAAGTCAAAATTAAAATAATTTCTTATTGCTCCGTACTGTTTAAATCCCTCTATAAAATAACTTTAAATAAATTGGTTTCAGTCTACTAACGAAGAAACAATTGCATAATACTAAAATTGGTATTAAGAGTCAGTACGAATCCTTGCCACTCTAATTAATTGGATAAAAATTCATCGCGGTAGGTAAATTAGTGATAAAATGAACACGATTTTAGTACTAATCGAAAATCCTTCGGCTAATTTATATTTTGTGAATCGAGGCATCATTCTGCATTAAATAATAATAATAGCTGAAAGGGGTCCATACTAAATTAAAATTATCCAAATTCTAAAAAATCTAACACACTGTCTATAAAATGTTCATTTTCTAATTAATAACTTAAATACCTAATCATTCCAGAAAACACCTCTAAAATCTAAATTAAAATAATTATTATTCCATAGTGCTTAAAAGCCCACTGCAAAATAGTCTAAATTAAATCTGAATACATTAAACTTGAAAGGATTCTTATACTAAACTAAATTAAATAACTTGAGTATACATCAATAATTAATACATTTTTACTAGAGTACACACAAAATAATTAGCCACAAAATATTTTCCCGATTGAAAATGTTATGAATAAATTATTTGAATTTTGAAAATTTTTGTATTTTGGACGGTTAAAAAATATAAATTTTATTTTATACCATATCCAAACGTATTTTTATTTGTTTTACTTATTCACTCAAAGTGTATTCCACTATGGCACATCGTACTATGAACGAGTATTTGTGCGATCATTCAATTTTATTATATTTAACTAAATAATACTTATAAAAATTACTTTCTTTGGGAGATAAAGAGTAAATTGAGAGAAAGAATTATAACAAAAATGATTGTGGTAAGAATCTAAATTACTTCATTCAGAAAGCATCCACAATGTTCAAAATTTATTTTCTCAAAATTTGCGCCGTTTATTCAGATGACAATATTATGTGAGCAATGTGAGAATTGGCTAATATAAACTCAGTGTTTCCGTCTAGACGGGCCATCGCTGCGGATCGAGAATACAAAGTAATAAAACACAAATAATATAAAATAAGGGTTAACGTAACTTATCTTTTGTAACCGAATCCCACCCTCCTTGTCATATAGCATTTCATTTTATATATCTCCCAACGCGTTTCTCCTAAACTTGCTCCACTCTTATGGCGTGTAATATTATTTTAAAGACGTCCCATAGTCATTTTTGCTATTAAGAATTATATACGATGCTTAATATGTATTAAGCAAATTAAATAATAGTCAGGTCGATTCAATGAAATCTTCTATTCTTCTTAAAAAATCTTCTTCAACTAAATAGAAGAAATCAAAAATAGAAGATTCTTTTATTTTGCTATTCAGTGTAGCAGTGGGATTCTACTCTTCTATTTTTATTATCGAAAGTTCAAAATCGAATTGTTTTCTTCTATTTCATGTAAATGTTAAAAATTTATTATTACCAAAAGGGACCAGCTGCGAATTTGTGATATATTTAAATAAGAATTTGTGATATATATTTAAGTTATTTTAAATAAAAGCGAAAACAAATTAATTTAAATAAAATGTTAATTAAAAAATTGAATTATTTTATTTTTACAAATGAATACGTATTTATTTTATTGGAATTTTAATTGTTTATTACAAATTTTGTAAATTACTCGCATATTGGTCTCGAATTTGATACCCTAAATTGCGCCATTTTTTTTTTTTTTTTTTTTTTCGCTGGCGCTACATCCCATAGAGGGATTTGGCCGCTTCATATTGAATTGAAGTTTCGTAATCATTTTTTTAACGGATAATGAGTGATTATTTCATTGATCCTACATTAACCAGCCGTGATTTTTTCATCACCCGCCGGGAATCGAACCCGGGACCTCCGGAGCTTAAAGCAAGCATGCTAACAACTGTGCTACCGGGGCGGCGATAATGGTTATTTGGACACCATCAATAGCACCGATTATAAACCTCATTGCATATTTATCCTGAAATCTATGATAGTTTGTAGTTTTTTCCAAAATAGTTGTCGGAAATGTTATGTGCTTTGGCACTAAATATTTATTTATTAGGCAAGTTACATTTTCTATGCACCTAGACACACTAGGTTGTGACAGAGGCCCAACACATTGTTGCTACCAGGGGTAGTATGACAGGTTCATTGCTCATAAAAATGCAAAGTAGCAAGCACCAAAGAAATAAGATTCAGATATGTACCTATTGTAGTTCTATTTACATTTTAAAATAGTTACATTCAAATTTGTAATTTAAATGGTATTGAGTGGAAGCTCGATTTTGCTGCTAATTCGGATATCATAGTCAAAACATTTCGCTTTTGTAAACGAAAATACTTGTAGAATAGACTATTAGGAAGGTCGAAGGGATCCTCGTCCGTTCTTATAATTAATTTTTCTTAAATAATTAATAAATTTATTTACGTAGCAGTTTGGCGATTTCTTTCCCTTTGCATCAAATAAAAATCCATTTTTTAAATTCTTTTTTTGATTTAATAAGCAAAATCAGAACACAATCCACTTTTGTTAGAAATGTAACAAAAAAATTATTTCTTCTTGTCATAAAAGTCGCATTTTTATGTCTTCTATTTTTAGTAAAAATCTTCTAAGCGAAAATATCAAAAAATTAGCTTTCTTTTAATGCGGAATAATTCTTCTATTTTTTCCTTCTATTTTAACGTTTAATAATTTTCATACAAAAGTATAGAAGAATAGAAGATATACATTGAATCGACCTGAATATTTCAATTCACAAATAATATATCGATCAACATGTCGTTGAAATTTCAATCATTAAAATGTCATGAAATGTCAATAAATCGTCATTGAAATATTAGCGTCACAGAAATGGGAATGTCTTGCTATATTGAAATTGATAATTTATTTTTAAACGTCGACAATATTTGTCACCAGCAAAGTATTTTAGATAAATTTAGAAATTTAAGTTTCATATTATACGGTATTCTATTCATTTTGTCTTAAAGACACCTAGGAAACAATTGTTGGAAGTACTTCGGTCTAAAAAGACCAAAGTATTGAGTTCCTGTCAAAAATGACGAAACATTTGGTTGGTCCAAAACCACTTTTCTCGACATTTTGAAACCCCTGAGTCTGAAAAAGCAAAAAAAAAAAAAATGAAAAAATGTCCGTCCTACTGTGTGGATGTCTGGACGTCTGGATGTCTGGAACTCTGGATGTATTGATGTCTAGATGTCTGTACCAGTGGTATCTCGAGAACGGCTTGTCCGATTTTGAATTTTTTTTCGCCAATCAGTTGACCATAGATCAAGGCGGAGATTTGAAAAGCTATTGGAGACTGTACGTTAAGAGGGTGTGGTACCTGTCATACGAATTGACCCAAAATACTTGATTTTATAAATATTTATGATTTTTTTGTATAATATGCTGGTTTGATTATTGAATTGGGCATTGAATTGGGAATTGATTTGAAGGATAAGAAAGGAGTCAATTTGCGGGTTGAGTTGAAGTTGAGTTGGAATTTGACTATTTATCAACTGGTTATTATGAAATTTGACATGTGTGTCGGAAATGGGAATCTAAAATGATTTTTGGATAAAGTTCTGGAATATGGCCAAGTATGATGGAAGTTGCCTATTTTTCAACCGATTAAGATAAAATTCGACATGTGCGTTGAAAATGGGATTCTAAAATGATTTTTGGATGAAGTTCAGGAATATGGCCAAGTATGTTGGAACTTGACTATTTGTCATCACATGTGCGTTGAAAATAGGATTCTAAAATTGTTTTGGATGAAGTTCTGCAATATGGCCAAGTATGATGGAATTCGAAATGTGTATTGGAAATGGAATTCTAAAATGTTTTTTGGATGCAGTTCTGGGATTCCATATTGATCTCTGGATGAAGTTCTGGAAGATGGCCAAGTATGATGGAACTTGCCTATTTCGCAACCAATTATAATGAAATTTGACATCTGTGTTAGAAATGGGATCCTAAAATGAGTTTTGGATGAAGTTCTGGAATATGGCCAAGTATGATGGAACTTGCCTATTTCTCACTCTATTATTATGAAATTTGACATGTGTATTGGAAATAGGATTCTAAAATGTTGTTTTGATGAAATTCTGGAATATGGCTAATTGGCCAAGTAGGATGGAACTTGGCTATTCCTTAAACAATTATGATGAAATTTGATATGTTTGTTGTAAATGGGATTCTTAAATAGTTTTTGCATAAAGCTCTGGAATATGGCCAGTTACACGGTAAGAATACGATTTTTCGTGTTAAATTGGATGCCTGTACCCATTTTACTGAAGCTTTTGATTTGTTTGGCCGTTGTTGTAAAAGTAAATATATGTTTGTTAAAATAGAAATCAATATGTACTGTCAAAACTGTCACACCAACTTTATGATACAGATGAATGCTATTCCCATTGATGATACCAAATACCGAAGTTCTGATCACCTCGAAAGGTTTCCTCCCTTTATATCTTGAAATGTGTATTAACCATCGAAAAATATTTTTTTTGAACAGTTCTACATTACCTCAGAAAACAGATCAACAAATTTATATTACTCCTTTTTGTTGAAATAACCTCCACGCATGCTGCAATCGACTAAACATTTATTTCGAGCAAAATTATCAATATTTGTGCAAATGGGAGGTAAAACAAAAATAATAAAAATGTATGAATGGGAGGACGAAAGGACGGACACGACATTTTTCTAATCGAAGTTTCGGGATCCTGGTAACCTAATTCGCCGAGAAATGTGAAAACGATTATCAGCGACCTAAAGTTTTTATATACCGAGAATCGATAATTTTTGTCAAATGTCACTCATGTAAATCGCAATTTTTTGGAAAATACAACTATTGCATTTGCACCCGTTGCATTTTCGTGGTTGGTATTCACGTGCATGACATTTGAAAAAATTAATAATTATCGATAATAAGCATACTACCAGTTAAATTTCTTATGAAAATGATCAAGTTTTCATAAAAAACGAGGAGAAAGAGAAGCTTGTTTTGGTTGAATAGATGAAGTACTGAATAAACTATGATATGAAGTTCAACAACTTATTACTGCTTGTTTATACACGCGGCTCGTGAAAGGTATACAACCCCTATTCCTGTATCTTTAACACGGCGTCTACACTAAGCAAATTCACTGATATTTTCTATCAGCAATTTTATGTTTGTATATGTTTTTTTCAGTGTATTGACAAATATTTGTTCAAAAAATATCATAGCTGGGCATTTCAGTATCATAATAATATCTTCAAATGTCAAGCAAAATTGTTTTATTACTATAAAAAAATTAGTGGTTTTTTAACACTTGCCACTTGTGGTTAGGTTAAAAAATAATTAGTGCGTTTATACTTAGGATTCAACCTAGAGTATTTTCTCCTTTTAATTATTACCTATAGATTATGTATAATTTTGCAGAAAACATACATAATCGAAAATTATTATTTCTACACTATTTAATTCAATCGTACCTAAAAAACACAATAATAAATTAGTATGAGGATACTAAGATAACACGACCCCACTCTAAGATAACACGACCCCAGTATAAATGTAGTATAAATTTGTTTATCGTCAACAACAGCGCTTCCAGATTTTTTTCTACTTTATTTTAATTTTTTATGTTCGTCATATCCACATAAGCGTATTACATCTACAAATCGCTAATGCTTTAGAGGGGCATAGATGTCTTTAATACTAATTTTGGTTTAACTTTTTTATAAATAAAGTCCTTTCCCCAAAGTGTGGCAAGAATTTTATTTAAAAAAAAATTAAGTCAAATTTAACATTAACAACTTTACACGTCCCTCCAAAAAATTAATGATTTGTAGATGTAATAGTCTTATTTGGACACGACGCTATGTACTTCGTAGATTCCTTATTTTTTTTCTTTACATCTTTAACATTTACGTTTATTTCATCCGCTATTTGTTGTAAATCAGAAGCTTTTATGTCGACCCGTCTGTAATTTTCATGGGTTATCTTCCATAAAACTTCATTTTTGCGGTAGAAGTCGATTAATCGCACTGTACTTTCGCTATTAAAAGACAAACAATTGTATTTAGGTTGTAATTTTTTGTTATAGTGCGATGTTTCAACTTGAAAGAACAATTTCAAATGGCAAAACATAACCTTAAGCATTAATTTTTTATGACATTTCACAATAATTTACTAATAAAATTACGTGAACTAGCCTCCTGATAATTTGCTAATAGTGTCAAAATGCGTATAATATACACACACATACATTAATAAAATTTATATCATGATAGAAAATATCAGTGAATTTGCATAGTGTAGACGGCGGGTAAAATAAGCCCAATTTTATAATTTTTGAATAATTATCTTTTTCTCAAGTAATAAATACAATACCAAGTGGATGAAATTTTTAAATATTGAACATCCTGTCTCTTAAAAAACAACAATAACAACAAAAAATGATGTTCCATAAATTGTTTATTTTACTCAGTGCTACCAGAGCCTACTGTATAAATAAGATCCTCCGGTATCGACTGCATTTTTTACTAAGCTTAAAATAAGGTTTTTACACTTTCTGCCGTAAGGCAATATAAGGTACACACAATTTTTTCTTTACTATAAAACTACACTTGGGTGCAAAAAAATTGTACATTGCTCAATTTTCCACAAAAGTGCGAAAATATCAAAAAATCCAATATTTGTTTAATTCTTTTTAATGCAGGTTCAAAGTCTATTTCAATACCTATCCAGTGGTATCTTTTTTTATTTATACGTGAAATCAAACTGATTTTTGGGGGTAAACATCTGAGGTACACGTTTTTGTGAATTTGTCAGCATGAAAATTAGTAGTAAAAATCGAATTAAAACATGGAAATCAGAAAAAATATTTTTATTAATAACGAGTATTCCCTCCTCTGGCCCCAATGCTTCCATTCGATGAAGCATTGATCTCACCAAAGTTCTCACAAAATCTTGAGGTATCGTTGGAGCAACATCTCTGGCTCGAACTCTTCTTTTCAACTCGTCCCATATATGTTCGATGGGATTGGGGTCTGGGCTTCGAGCTGGCCACTCCATAACTTGCACATCCATCGCTTGAAGGTACTGGTATACTACACCAGCCGTATGCGGTCTCGCATTATTCTGCATGAACAGAAAATTTTCGCCAAAAAACCCGGCAAAACGTACGACATACTCCTCGAGTACTTCCTCAATGTACCGTTGAGAAGTCATTCCTCTTGGCCGACAGCCAGTATTGGCTGGGGTGATGAATACATGATCTGCCTTCACCTCTAGTGATATGCCTCCCCAGAACATGCACGATCCACCGCCATACGAGACACGTTCTTGGATGCAACATTGTGCATATCACTCTCCTTGTCTTCTGTGTACTCTTCCGCGTCCATCGGTGCCATATAAACACATGCTGCACTCGTCAGAGAACAGGAATCTTCTCCATTCTTCTTCTGTCCAATTCAAATGCTCTTGACCGAACTCACGACGGGCTCATCGCTGGGCTTGTGTCAATTTCGGCCCGTTCGCTGGTCTGTGTGGAGGCAGATTAACTTCTCGAAGTCGTCTTCTAACGATCCACCGACTGACTTCGACTTCACGAACTTCTTGGAGCCGCCGTCCCAGTTGAACCGCATTCATAGGACGATTTCGCAACGAAGTTGTTACAAGAAAGCGGTCATCACACTGTGCTGTAGCACGAGGTGTATCCTTCTCGCCGTCTGCAGCCACCAGTTTCCTGATATCTCTGCCACACTCGACGAACGGAGAAACGGCTTAAATTTAGTTGTCGAGCAACTTCTCTTTGGTTCTGGCCCGCTTCAATTAGTGCAACCACTTGTGCGGCTACCTCTGGTGTGGTATCCATTTCTTTGCTCCGTTTGAAGATGTCATTATTAGACGACCGTTCAGACTAAGCGTCGATATGCGAATAATGACAATTCCGAGCGAGATATTTCATGGCATGCTATTGTATTGATCTTGTTGAATTATTTTTAGAATTTAATTCGAAAGCCTGCTGTATGCTTTTGACAAAAAATCACTTTGTTGCATGGTACAAGTACAAAAAAGGTACCACTGGATAGGTATTGAAATAAACTTTGAATCTGCATTAAAAAAAATTGAACAAATATTGGATTTTTTTGATATTTTTGAACTTCTGTGGAAAATTGAGCAATGTGCGATTTTTTTGCACCCAATTGTATATGGGATAACGGTTATTTTCATTTACAGATTTAGTTTATTAGAAATGTGAGCTTTTGTGTTGTTTTTATATGAAAATGTTCATGAAACATATAATATTATTTGATTGAAAAATCGAGTCTTGAAAATATTTATTTCTTAGTGAAAATCGTCATGAAAATTAAGGTACTTTTGAAGTTTTAATTATTGTTGTTTTTGTAATACACGTCATCAACATAACTCGAAATTTATAAACAGTACAATAATCATCTCTTTCATTGCCTCTATTCAAATTTGAATTCGAATAATCTATGGTTGTTTTGAATTTGCAAAGCATGCTTTTTGATTTTTTGTTTTCTTCGCACTCATTTATTTGATTTATTTTTTCTGTTTGCTTTTTCTGATTTATTTTAGTTTAATTGTTGAGCGGAGACGTATTGTCTTTTTTCTTACCATTGGTTTTAGATGTGGATATATGGTAGCGTCATTAAACAGAATTGTCTCTTTTTAATACACATTGTTGTTGTTGTAGAATGTTTTTTAATAATCCCTTATTTTCTTTTGATTATTGCTGGAAAATAGGAAAATTTGAGAATCTGTGTTTCAAATGAGTAAGACATTGAGTTGTTTGTTAGCGATTTCATAAAAAAATATTTAACTGGGTTTAACTTTTAATTCATGTTTTATCTACAATCGGAATCACGTTTTTTCATACAAACACTATGAAAATAAATGAAATTTTAGTGTTTCTATATCCCTTATTTTAAGTTCATTTTTCACATGCCGGCTCTATTCACATCAAGATGATTCTGGTGCTACACATTCAAATCTAAAAATTAAAACATGACTTCCAAAAAAATGCGACTTGACGAATTTTCCACTATAAATAAAAATGAATGAGCGAGAATGAGAGAGCGAACAAAGTTAAACACGTAAACAATTTTTTACACTTTTTATTTCTTCTGTGAGTTAATTTTTAAAGTAGCCCCAGTATAGCTATCCACCAGGGCTTTCTTCGCTGCCAGTAACCTACCAATCAAAGTAATGAGAATTATGTCAATTATATTTGAAGAGTTTTGTTTATCAAATACAGTTGATAAACTATTACATTTGAATTATTTTACGCCATTTTTTTAAGTTACGATAATTCAACAGACAAGACACAAATATCTGAACAGAGAAGCTTATGTTTTGTATATATTGACAATAGTGCAGGCTTGCTGGTTTTACTTCGGTCTAAAAAGACCAAAGTATTGAAATCCTGTCAAAAATGACGAAAAATTTGGTTGGTCCAAAACCACTTTTCTCGACGTTTTGAAAGTCCCTGAGTCTGAAAAAGCAAAAAAAAAAAAAATGTCCGTCCGTCTGTCTGGATGTCTGGACCCATGGTATCTCGAGAACGGCTTGTCCGATTTGGATTTTTTTTTCGCCAATCTGTTTCTATGGTCAAGGCGGAGATTTGAAAAGCTTTTGGAGACTGTACGTCAAGGGGGTGGGGTACCTGCCATACGAATTGACCCAAAATAACTGCTTTTATATATATTTACGATTTTTTTATATATGCTTATTTGATTATTGAATTGGTCATTGAATTTGGCATTGAATTGGGAATTGATTTGAAGATTAAATTAGGGGTCAATTTGCGCGTTGAGTTGAAGTTGAGTTGGAGTTGAGTTGGGGTTGGATTTGGATGTGGTGAATAGTTAACAAATTTTTTATATGATGGAACTTGCCTATTTATCAACCGATTACGATGAAATTCGACATTTGTATTGGAAATGGGATTCTAAAATGATTTATGGATGAAGTTCTTAGATTTTAAAACGATTTCTGGATGAAGTTCTGGAATATGGCCAAGTATGATGGAACTTGCCCATTTCTCAACCGATTACGATGAAATTCGACATTTGTGTTAGAAATGGGATTCTAAAATGATTTACGGATGAAGTTCTGGGATTTTAAAACGATTTCTGAATAAAGTTCTGGAATATGGCCAAGTATGATGGAACTTGTCTATTTATCAACCGATTATTATGAAATTTAATATGTGTGTTAGAAATGGAATTCTAAAATGAATTTTGGATGAAGTTCTGGAATATGGCCAAGTAGGATGGAACTTGCCCATTTCTCAACCGATTACGATGAAATTCGACATTTGTATTGGAAATGGGATTCTAAAATGATTTATGGATGAAGTTCTGGGATTTTAAAACGATTTCTGGATGAAATTCTGGAATATGGCCAAGTATGATGGAACTTGCCTATTTATCAACCGATTATTATGAAATTTAATATGTGTGTTAGAAATGGGATTCTAAAATGAGTTTTGGATGAAGTTCTGGAATATGGCCAAGTAGGATGGAACTTGCCCATTTCTCAACCGATTACGATGAAATTCGACATTTTTATTGGAAATTGGATTCTAAAATGATTTATGGATGAAGTTCTGGGATTTTAAAACGATTTCTGGATGAAGTTCTTGAATATGACTAAGTATGATGGAACTTGTCTCTTTATCAACCGATTATTATGAAATTTGATTTGTGTGTTAGAGATGGGATTCTATAATGAGTTTTGGATGATGTTCTGGAATATGGCCAAGTAGGATGAAACTTGCCCATTTCTCAACCGATTACGATGAAATTCGACATTTGTATTAGAAATGGGATTCTAAAATGAGTTTTGGATGAAGTTCTGGGATTTTAAAACGATTTCTGGATGAAGTTCTGGAATATAGCCAAATATGATGGAACTTGTCTATTTCTCAACCGATTATTATGAAATTTGATTTGAGTGTTAGAAATGGGATTCTAAAATGAGTTTTGGATGACGTTCTGGAATATGGCTAAGTATGATGGAACTTGCTCATTTCTCAACCGATTATAATGAAATTCGACATGTGTATTGGAAATGGGAGTCTGAAATGAGGTTTGGGCGAAGTTCTGGAATATGGCCAAGTATGATGAAACTTGGCTATTTCTTAACCGATTATAATGAAAATTGATATGTGCGTTGGAAATGGCAATATTTGATATGTGTGGAATATGGCCAAGTAGGACGAAACCTGACTATGCCTTAACCGCGGGTATCATTGTGTTAGACATGTGCGTTGTAAATGGGATTCTAAAATGAGTTTTCGGATAAATTTGTTATACTACTTTCGGTATAAAGTTCTAGAATACGATTTTTCGTTTTAAATTGGATGCCTGTACCCATGTTGAAGCTTTTGACCTGTTTGGCTGTTGTTGTATAAGTAAATATATATTGGTTAAAATAGAAATCAATAATGTCAAGACAGTCACACCAACTTTATGATATTATTGAAGATACCAAAGACCGAAGTTCTGAGCACCTCGTGAGGTTTCAGCCCTTTATATTTTATTTGAAGTTTTTTGTTTCAATGTTTCAGAAGTTACTCCAAGAGTGGGCCAAAAGTACATTTCTGATAGGGAATTGAATAACCTTGAATACTATTATTATACTTTTATATTTTTATTATAATTTTTTATTTTACACTTTATATTGTTTTTGTGCAAATTATGAAAAAAACTAATCTTTCATATTTTTGTTGCCTATTTTCAGATATATAAATTATTGGTTAAATGATGTTTAATATTATCGTCTACAATCTTCAACTAATAACAAGTTAACTCCGATATGATCAAAGAAATGTCGCTATTGGCGACAACATTTGACAATAATGGACATGTCTCAAATTATAATTTAACAGCACAACTTGATTTATTTCATAATAATTCTTCATCGTCAGTTTCCACTTCATCAATATTAGAACATGTTAACGACGATAAAAATAACTGGTTGGAATTAATCGCCTTATGTGTGAAAAGTTTAATATTTGGATCGATTATTATAGGAGCGGTGCTTGGGAATGCTCTTGTAATTATTTCGGTGCAGCGAAATCGTAAATTAAGGTAAGAAACTGTTATTGTTTGTTTTTCTGTTTTTAATTATAATTAATTTAATTTATTTAAAAGATAAAATCATTAAAACTAATATGCAATACATACTTGCAATTTCATGTAAATGAAAAAAAGAAATCTGGTCCATACCTCAGTTTATAATCCTGACTTTTTGTGAATGCTTAATATTGCCCTTATTAAATGAAGTGAATGAAGATATTTACAGCAGATATACTTTAGTGATATACGAGTAAGTGGATTTACTACTTAACCCTACAACTCATGACTTTATGTTTTTAACTTCAAACGCATGACCGAGGTCCGAACGCACCTCACACTTTTCTTGATCATAAACCGGTCCTATGCTAATAAACAGACTTTCTCATACATTGTTTTTTCGAGTGTGTACTAGAAATTTTATTTTATTTAATGAAAAACCCAAAAATCTGAAAACCGGCAAAAATCAACAAAAAGCTCATTTCAAGTGTTCAACCGTCAACCGATCTTAAATTCTCAAGCGACGTTTTGAAGGGGAGACGCTAGGCTATTGTTAAAAAAATACTGTCACTTTATTCAGATAAAAAAGTATATTTATTTGGGCCATTGAAAATATAATTTTTTTCTATAATTTTAAGCATAATAAAATGAACTTAATATGTGCATGTATAGTGTATTTAATTTGGAAACATAAAATGGTCAAAATAGTTATTATTACGAAATTTAACAAATTCCAATAGAAAATTTAAGAACTCCGCTTATAACAAATTTGTTTTGTTATATCCGTAGTTGCGTTTATAATAGACACATACTTATAGCACACTATTGCGACAGTCCATTGGTGGTTTGCTATATCGGGGGTTCACTGTATTTGACTACTATCCTCAGAATGTTGATTTTAATATACAGTCCTTGGCCAAAAAACTTACGCACCTATTGAGAAACTACATAAACATTATTTTCAAAAGTCGATTACACTGTTTAAATTTAGAAAAAATATGCTCAGTTTTTTCGGCTATGGTACTATTAGATTGTTGCCCTGTTTCAATGACAGCGGCTGCACCAGATTTTGCTTTGTCCGTGATGTTCTTTCCACCCATTTTTTAAAAACATAGAATTTGATAATCTTACACAAAATTTCACTTTAACACCACTGTACGTGAGATACACATTTTAAACATACCTCAAAATAATGGTTTTCCAATCGACCACTGCAAATACTTATAAGCAGTTATGGTTCATGTCTTGTGATGTTAAGAGGAGCACATCCTCTCAGGCACTGGAGACTCTGCTATTTTTCTGATTCCTCTTGATATCTTGGGAAAACAGTGGGCAGCTTGCACTGCCATACGACTGAAATCCACGTTAATGTGGACCTGCAATAATACAGGGCAATCATCTATACTTTCTAACAAAGGGCTTCCCAAGACCATCGACTATACTGCCCGTCACTATCTTTTGATAGAAAGTTCCGGACTATTACTCCATCCAGAGAGGACTGGATGTTGGATGCAGTTTTGGAACCAGGAGTTTTAAACTACTTCACTGATGGTTCAAAACGGGATGGAAGAGTAGGGGCTGGGGTGTTCTGCGAGGAACTACTTTACTGATGTAAACTGCTGCTTCAGGAGGAAGACAGTAAGTTGACGAATGACAGATGGTCAAATAGTACCTCATGCGTAATAACTCGGCAGATCTGGCCAAGGTTGGACTTGGCGAGATCCAAACAGCTGATCTCACTTCAGCGGAGTCAGATCAGTGTGGTTGTTGGAGTGATTACGAGGCACCGTCTCATAGGCAGACATGCGAGTAGACTTGGTTTCTTCTCACATGACTACTGTCGTAATTGCGAGGAGGAAGAGGAGGAAGAGACAGTACTTCATCTTTTTTGCACCTGTCCTCGTCTGGCACGAAACAGACTGAATTTTCTAGGGGCACCCCTTTTCAACGACCTGATGGAGCTCAGCGGGATGGACGTCAGGAGTATCCAGCGCTTCATAGCAAGCTCAGAGTGGTTTCAATGAGTTGGAGGAAAATTTTTAAATTGTGGTATGGCTACGGACCTTTTTGTGTCTATGCCTGGTCCTGGTGGACCGCCACCCAAACCTAACCTAACCTATGGTTCATGTCTTTGGTAAATTAACTGCCCGCAAGTGTTCTTGCGATACAAGCAGTTACGTCAACATTATCCGCTAGGTGATATTAATTTACAACAATAAACCTGACATCTATTTTTTAAATATTTATTTTAATCTTTTATTACCATATATTTAAAAAATTAAACCACAATCGCATTTTGTTTTGTATATATTATGCGAATTAAAAAATTAGGGGTTATGTTTTGCGCATGGCATAATTGTTTGTCTGTTCCAATCGATCATTTAGCCGAGACATATTTTTCGCACTTGTACATAAGTACTTGCCGTGGTCAATTGGAAGGCCACTATTACTGCGAAATATCGTAAACAAAACACAAAAAAAACGATTTTTATTGTTGAGTGCACACTTACAGTCGTTGGCCAAAAGCATCGCTTCTACTGATAGTTGTACCATAAATATTTCAAGTTGCTTAATCCATTGTGTTAGCATAGAATCGACGAATGTATGGGGCAAATTGCGAATTTCAGTTAAATTTGGTAAATGCTTCGGCAACCTTCCAGACACAGATGGAATTATATCACTCGTTCGCTTCTACTGATAGTTGAACCAGAAATGCAAATGTTTCAAGTTTTTTGGTTAACTCAACCATTTTTGTTAGAATATAATCGGCGAATAGATTGTGGCGTATTGTTAATTTGATTCTGGAAAAGGAAGATTACATTTTAAAAATGAAATGAAAACCTCCATTTTAAGGAATATTTAAAAAATAAATCTTCATTTCCCAGAATTATCACTTAAGGACCTAAATGCCAATTCGATAGACATTAATGCTATTTCAGGAAAAAAACGCCCATGTACCTTCATTCCTAAAACAAGAATACAAGGCCCATGGGTATTACTACCAAGGGCGTTAAATTTACTCCATCTCAATTGGCATAAAACCATATCGTACTAGGGAACAAAGTGAGATATTATCCACGATGGATAAGTTTAGCCTAGTGGAAAATTACCCCGAGTGGATAATATCTCTTTGCCCATTGCTTAAGGTATAAACAGAACAAGAGCGACTACGACCAGCGTCGACGAATAAAAAAAAAATATCGCCGCAATATCGCTGTAATTAACATGAGCGTCAGCGCATGGCGATAAAAAAATAACAACAAACGACATAACCTAAATCTTGTGTTTTTCGCACATGAATATTATAATTTAATATTACCAAGTAGACGTTGGAGGGTATAGATTTTCCGTTTTATTTTGTGGGTGACGTTGCATTTCCGTTGAAGAAAAATCTAATGCGGGAAGGAAATAAAACCTGATTGAAAAAATGGTTAGTAATATGACGGCTATCGTATAGCCTACTTAAAAATATAAAAAAACAGTTGGCAACATTGTATCGCCGGCGATAAAATTAGAAATAGATTCTAAAAAAAGTTCGGCGATATTGTCGTCGTCGCCAGCGACATTGGTTATGTTAGCACCGTATCATGGTTTCCGTGTATTTTAATTTGACAGGCGTTACCGCTCATTGTCGACGCTCTTGTTCTGTTTATATCTTTATGTTGTTAGTTTTAGGTAGTGGATAACACCTCTGTTTGCAACCACATCCAAAAGATGTCGGGCGGGCACTTTTATATATTTATAAGTACGCTTTGTATTTTAATTAGTACTTTTGTTTTTGTTAAATTTTTGTTTCATTACCAATTTGAAGTGAAGTGAACACAAAAAAAATACAATAGACCTTTTTTCTTCAAAAATTTTGACATTAAATTTTTCGAAGCCGTAGGGCAATAAACTAAGAATTATCGCTGTAGATCAAATAAATAAAAATTATCGTTTATGGAAACAACCTTAAATCAATATAAAAACGTTTCTAAAGTTAAATCTACCGTAAAAATTTAATTTTTTGGCCTAAAACACAGAAAACAAGAAATCAAGATGAGCTTTTCTACGCCTTCGGAAATAAATTTACATTATTTGACGTTTGAGGAAAAAGGTCAATCATGCTGAACATTCCTGAGCCTTCTCTTGACGGCAAAATTAATTATAGTTCTAAAAATTAATTTTATAATCATTTAAAAATGTGTGTATTAAGCGTGTTTCGCCAAGTGCCTACGGCAGAAAGTGTAAAAAGTTTTATAATCATTATTTGGTGTTATCGCCTTGACGATAAAAGTAAATTGCTACTCTCCCTTCTTTCGTCAAATGCGCGAACTAGTTATTTTGTTATTGTTATTAACGTCAAATTTTGGATTAGGGGTCATTGAATGTTATTTACTTTCAGCAATCAAGCGAATTTGTAAAGCTTTTTTCGAAATCATCTGCGAAACTGGGTACAATCGCCCATTTATCGTAGAATCACTGCGTCGAACTATCTTCGACACTTTACATAATATTTCGCATCCTGGCGTTCGTGCTACTCGTAAATTGATTACTGCTCGATATTTTTGGTCTAGTATGAACAAAGACGTAAGCCAATGGGCTCAGTCATGTTTATCCTGCCAACGTGCCAAAGTACAACGGTATACTAAATCTACCCATGGAATATTCCAAATACTATCAGGTCGTTTTGAACATATCCACATAGACATAGTAGGACCACTTCCTCCATCTAATTGATATACATACTTATTTACTCACCCATGTTGATCGATTCACTCGCTGGCCCGAAGCATACTGCATGACCAATATGTCAACTGCAACCATTGCCTTGACTTTTGTCAACAATTGCGTTTCACGATTCGGCGTGTCCCTTAATATCACTACTGATCAAGGAACGCAGTTTGAGTCCAAGCTGTTCGCAGAGTTAACAAAACTCCTTGGCTCACATCGGATTCTTACAACGGCTTACCACCCTCAAGCCAATGGCATGGTCGAACGCTTCCACTGGCAATTCAAAGCTACGTTAATGGCCAGAGGTAACATAATCAATTGGAGTTCGGAAATACCCATCGTATTACTGGGGATCCGAGCAACAGAAAAAGAAGATTTGAAGTGCCCACCAGCTGAAATGGTTTATGGACAAACCATCAAGCTACCAGGTGAGTTCTTCGTCGAAAATCCTCTATTAACTCTACCAACCAGCGACACAGTCATCGACCAACTCCGAAATACAATGCAAAACCTTGTCCCGAAATAAACTCACCAAGCCAAACAATATGACATTTTGGCTCCCAAGGCACTTGCCGATTGTGATTTTGTGTTTGTAAGAACAGTCTTATCCACTCCCTATGTAGGCCCGTTTAAAGTTATCAGACGCCTTCGGAAACAATTCACCGTCTCAATTAATGGGAAAAATCAAACCATTTCAATTGATCGGCTCAAACCGGCTTACGGCATACTGTGTTCCACTGATGAAAAATCAGTTCATCGCTCACATAAACATGTTCGTTTCGCTGCCGAATAAACTTTTCCTTAGGGAGAGGGGCTCACTTGCGGAGCAGTCCTGTAGCGACTCACGCATCGATTTATAAAAATTAATTATTTATTTTTCATAAATCGATATACGTTCGCCACCACATACACATTGGGTTTGCGCACAAGATATCTCTTTGCGTAACTATTTGCATTTGCCACCTAGCGTGAATGACATGGACATAAAATATAATTGAACTCTAAATTATGTTTTGTGGTATTTGTTTCATCTCGTTTTCGCTAGCTGTCTCAAACTCTGTTTTGATTTGATATTATTCTGTTTTACTCCATCTCGTTTTCGTCACGACAACGACGATTTGGCATGCGATTCTTCTCGTATGCCAACACCAATTTTCGACAAATAAATATGCCAACACCAATTTTTCGATATAAAAAAAAACAAAAAACTAAAAACATAATCGATTTCGGGGAAGAGTAAGAATTTTTCCATCGTTTTTATTATTAGTGACCCGCTTTTTGATTTTCATCTTGAAAACATATATTTTTCGGTATACACATATACATTTGGCGTCATACCATTTCTTGGATATTAAAATTACAATTAAAAATAAAATTCGATTTAACGCGGTGGTGAACAATAATCTAAAATAAAAATTTGTAATAATAATATTGTAACACAAAGTTAATTATTAATATTAAATAAATTCAGTGAATTATTAGTGATTTAAATTTCGTTGTTTTTATTTTTGGAAATATGTATATTTATTCCAATTGACGCCATTACGGTAGTACGTCACATCAAGAAAACATTTCATCACGTGTACGTAATTTTGCACCGCGCATTGTTTGTGAATATAATTGCTTTGTGCGGATAAACGTAAATAAATTAGTTGTAAAAGTAATTACCATGGAGTAAACAGGTCTTCTGACCATTAAAGTTTTAGTTAAATATCACGTTAAATGAAAGTTAATTATTGTTTTAATTTTTAAATAAACTTAATATAATTTTATATACATATTTTTATATTTTGTTTGTTTAATTGTATTAATAGTTAAGTGATATAAGGCCTACGGGAACAACGAAAAAATGGATTCCTACCAGTTATTTGAAAGTAAAATGATTAATTTCCACATACATTTTAATTAAAATTGCAAACTACAAAATAGCGATTTACAATGCTTGAGATCACTGTAGCGAGATAACCTCTCATCTGATCAAAGCAATTCTAGTGTTAATTTGTTCATAAAGAAACTGTGGTTAAAATATTTAATCTCCACATAAATTCTAATTAAAATTACAAACTACGATTAAAAATGATTGAAAGCACTGTAGCGATAGAGAATGCCTCATATCAGAAAATTCTGGTGTCAATTTATGCGTAAAGAATCTTTCGTGTACATCGTTATTTAATTTAGAATGTAATTTGCGCTCCATATCGTACTGCTCGTACCATCTGCTCGCCCAGTACTTAATCGTTTGCAACGGATTGGATTTCATGATGCTAATAAAAAATAAATAAATGTTAACAAACCCATACATCGTGCCATTTCTCGCACCGCTTATAAACGTTATCACGGAAAACACCTACTGCCGTAAAGAAGACAAAACCTACCTCGATTTTATTTTGTTACAATACAGTGACCTCTGCACAGATCTTAGCCGTAAGTCTGGTTAAAGTTCATTAGTCTGTCTTTGCTTTATGAAAATTGGATAAGTATTTTTCGAATAAGTACTTATGTATTTACAGACAGACATCTGCAGCGGGGATATAATTCTCGCTCTAGTTTTGCTTGAACTGAGGTGCCTCAAATTAATAATTTAAACTCAAACAATTACTACATCATGTGCTACTTTTTCTCTGTTTTCCATTTACTAAATAAGTAATATACTAAAAAATGAAATGAAATGAGCTTTATTTTATGGTGGTAATTTAAATATTTTGAGTGCTCGAATTGGTGACCTTAAGCATCCACAGATTCCTGAAGTCGGGTTCTTGATTGCTACACACTTTTCTTTATTCCATTAATTTCTATTTTTTTTATAGATTGTATAATTGTTGTGCCAAAGTGTGCCGTTTTCTTTCATGGTTTTAGATAACTTCACATTCGACAACAACACGAAAAAAATGATATTGCAAAATGATAAATTTATGATTGTAGTACGCGAATGAACAAAACACTTTTATAACGAAACATTTTTGGTTAACTACATACCCAATTTTTGTTTTTTTAACCGTTCTGGAAGTAGTTCAATTAACTACCACATTTCTTAATATTTTTTATATTAAAAATTATTGCAAAATGCTTGAATTATTTAATGTTCTCTCTAACAATGTCATTTGATATGTTTTTTTTTAATTTTTCGTTTTAGGGTTATAACAAATTATTTTGTTGTGTCGCTGGCGATGGCTGATATGTTAGTTGCTTTATGTGCTATGACATTTAATGCTTCGGTAGAATTATCCGGACGATGGATATTTGGTCCATTTATGTGCAACGTTTGGAATAGCTTAGATGTATATTTTTCAACAGCAAGTATATTACATTTATGTTGTATATCTGTTGACCGGTTCGTCATAACAACAAATTATCTTCATTTTAATAAGGATATATTTATTAACTTATTTTTAGGTATTATGCTATCGTACGACCATTGGAATATCCTCTTAATATGACGAATCGAACGGCATGTTTAATGCTTGCCAATGTATGGGTGCTGCCCGCACTTATTTCTTTTACCCCAATATTTTTGGGGTGGTACACGACCACGGTACATTTAGAATATATGCAACAGCATCCTGACGTATGCATTTTTGTAGTTAATAAAACCTATGCGATTATTTCAAGTTCAGTTAGTTTTTGGATACCCGGAATTGTTATGGTTACAATGTATTATCGAATATATAAGTAATTGTTTACATTAATATAAAAACGACTTTTCAATTATTTTTAAAATATTATAAACTAAAATTATATTAATATTTTTCAGAGAGGCCGTCCGACAACGAAAAGCGTTAAGCCGTACGAGTTCAAATATTTTATTGAATAGTGTACATATGCAACATACACAGCATAGTATGCATCATTCGCATCACATGAATTATTTACATCCAAGTGACTGTGATTTAAGTTTAACTTTACAACAATTACGAAAAAATAGTCAAAGTTCAGTTAGTGATATGGAGGTAACAACACATATTTTTATTTATTAACCTATTTCTGTAATTTTAAATGATTGCCTTTTGTCCAAAGATAATACACCTTAACATTAACAAGTTTGCTTGGTTCTCTTATTCATTTAGTCGATGGTAGACTATAGAGCAACAGTTAAGAGGGGTAGATCCTGAGTCGTTGCTGGCATAAACTAACGATTCTATGTAAAATTCAACAAGCTACTATTATTTTCAATTAAAATATTGTATTGAGGGTTGACCATTGAATAGTTCCCATTACAGTTTCGTCGTAAAGCGCAAATCAGAAATATCACTATTCAGAGATATTCCAACTAAAATAACCGTCGAAGAAGTAAAAAGAAAGTGTTTGGAGATGAAGGCGCAGAGAAATAAAATCAACTGAGATCAAGTCGATTGGTTTTATTTTCATTCACTGAAGACGTAATCTTAGTTGAATTTATTCCTTTTTCAAATCAAAATAAAACCAATTGACTTTATGTCCAATTTAAAATGAGTCGTTCCGTACTTAAGTTAAGACTGCAGCACATAGTAAGAAAACAAAAAACAATATTAAAAAGTTACGTAGGCGAAATTATATCTTGTCCTCAACAATTCATAACGGATACTTTACACAAATTTCACACTTTTTATCCAGATATCAAATTTACAATTTAAGCAGAACATAATCAAGTAATCCCCTTTTTTGGATCACACATTAATAAGAAATGATTGTAAAATTAGAACATACTGATATAAGAAAGCTACAAGTTCAGATCGTGTCCTACATTTTATTACTTCCCATTTCCTAATAGGAAGTTTACTCCGGACCCGTTTAGCCTTATAACTTTTTATCCTACTTCCTTCAACAATAACTGCATTGTTTGAAACCAAGTGAACCGGATCAGATCAAAGTTTACATTGAAAGCAACAACAAAAATTGAACCAATTTTTGGTTTTGGATCAAAATTTTGACCCGAGTAGCTGTTTGCTTTCTTTTGTCGTTTCATGATGCATGATGTGATATGGTTCAGATCAGACCATACGGTTCAGTACCTGCCATGTAATGACAACACGTGTTAGGAAAATAACCGCAACTGCCACATTCCCGTATTTGATGAAACTAAACGTTTTGAACGCTTGGGTAGTCATCGTTTATGAGCAAAAATGTAACTTTTTTGTCCGATATATCGTCTGTTGGGAAGATTGATCACTGCCATGTGAAGGCCACTTATAATTGGAAAATAAACGCTTTTGCAATATTCCCATATCTGGTGGAACTAAATAATATTGAACATTTTTTGTGATTCGAATGGGCATCTTATTTTAATATAACTGGATATGTAATGGTTGGAAAGTAATATTTTTGCCTTTTTTCCAAAAATATTTTCTTGCCTTTTTTATGTTAGATAACGTAGAAATAGCATCAAAAAAATGAAGAGAAGAATAGTATGACAAAAAATTTCAATTTCCGCTCCTTTTTCCTAGATAAAAAATTTACAAAGTTGTTTGGGATATTTCTGGTGTAAGTTCAACAACAACACGATTATCGTCTGTTAGTATTCGAGATAGATTTTTGTAAACATCTTAAAGCGTAGCCAATAACTCAACATATTTACCATCTCTTATATTTAATATAAAGGGGAAAAACATATTGAATAGACATAACTTCTTGAATAATTCTATACTATGCCTTCCGTATGTTTTGGGTAATTTTACATTAAGTTTTGAGAAATATTTTTTTTTTGGGCGAGCATCAAATCTTCTTGATTTATTAATATACATACATATATGTATGTATCTAATTGTTTTCTTATAATCGATTAACTTTAAATTAATAATCCCACCACCAACCGACCGATGCAGCGTTTTCATAACATCCATCTTAAATGTATTTTAAGGTTTTCGGTGTTGTTGGCTACGAGCCACAATGTCATAATTACATATACTAAAAAAATACATGTAGTCGTTACCATAAGTAGAGTTACGGCACTCAGTTTTTCGAAATCATAGCAGTCCGTCAAAATATGTATTTTAATTACAAACACCGGGTGTTTTACTTAATAAAAAATTGTATATACATAATTAAAATGTGATGCACTAGACCTACCGTAGTTTCTCGATGCTAAGACGCCCTCGATTGTATAATGTACCTTAAATGTACAAGCTGCTAAAGGAATTTTTTTAATCCATAGATTGTAACGCGCCATAAAACAATAACGGAAAACTGCGATTCTCAGTTGTCCTGGATTCCTATTCTATTTCATTCTACTGTATTCTATTTTTAATAAAAATTCCGCCCAAAATATTTATTTCCAAATTTTAAAATAAAAATGTATATAAATTAATATTTTATCCGAAATCCTTCATTTTTTTTATTAATCCGGAGTTAGACCTGAATCATACTATCATTTTTCTATGCCAAAGATGTTTTATCAAATATTTGAACATATTTAGCTTTCCGAAGCTAACTTTATAAAATCGTTTATAATAGATTCAACTCACACTATTATTTATCTTTGACAAAATTATTTGATGAAACACCTTTGACATAGAAAAATGATAGTGTGATTCGGGCCGTATCAAAAATTTGTCACAATAATAAATTGTCTATGTAGGTCCGACCAGATAGTTTCTAATTTCTCAATATTTTAGCCTACACATGCTTAATGCGCTTAAGTCGCGGGCTCTAGGGTATGGTTACTCCAAGAATTCAATACCGCCATGACCAGCGGGCCAATTCATTACGGATGAATAAGCAGACGTGTACACTGACGAGTTATTCTGCATGAATTCGAATACCCTATCTTGTCATTGTTGTGTATTCTATGCTATTCAATCAACCGGTTATTTGGCATAGTTCGCCAATACGTCCTCCACTAACCCATCCCCGCACCCCACAACTGATTCGACCACTTATGAACCATTTTCACAAATTTTTGAGTTTTTGGGTCGGTAATTGGTCCATAAATGCAGCTTTTGGTCAAGGTCCGACTGAGAATACAATATTGCTGAAATCAACCATGTGCTCAAAGGTCAGTTTTAATTTCACTGCCGGTCTGTGATGTGATATAGCATTTTTTCCAGCCGGCGCTAACGGTTTTATTACTAATTTCGTAATTTTACGCAACGCCTGTGCTAAATTAGTGCTGCTGGATTACCTTTACAATGATATTTTGGTCAGCACGAGATACTTTTTGAGAGACCAAGGATTGGGCCGCCTCTCAATTGAATTTGTGTGGTCGTGCCTATTTAGGTACTACCTAACGGTATACAGTAGTTTTCTTTAAAAATAATCAATTAAAGTTTGAAAATCAAAATAATAAAAAAAATACCGATAAATTATAATTGCGACCGATTCCCCACTTGATTTTCCACATTGATGGAGAGCAATTATTGCGCTACGAAGCTCTTTGTTGAAATGTTTTTTATTATTTTCCCGTTGCATTTTTTCAGACAAATAGAAAATAGCATTTGTATTGTAATACACTGTAGTCTATTTCATTAGAATAATGAACTACGATCAAAAATTAAAAAAAAAACTTTTGTAGATTTTCAAGAAAATCTTTTTATGGAAACGCTGGTACACAGTGCCAAATAAAGCCACATAACTTCAATATACAATGTTGCTAATCATTTGTTCGAGTTACCTTCTAACAGGTCATATAATTATTTCGAAACTCAATATGAATATGAAACCAGCCGCAGACCCTTTCAAGGAGGGTGTCAGCCTAAAAGCTTTAGAAATGCTTAACCGGTTAGAAGAAAACATTTTTGAGAACAGAAATAACTCTTTCAATGATAAAATCCCCACATCGACATCTATGAAATGTACTTTCACATAAATACACCAGAAACTCAATTTCGAAATTGGAATATTTTTAAAAATTGACATTGCTCTTTGTTAATGGTTCGAAACTAGTCTTTTAAAGAAAGACATAAAGTTATCACTACAAGAAAATGAAATATTTTTATATGAGGCGTAAAAACGTCTTTTGTTGCAAATAATAAAAATTATTTTCTATTTCTTAAAAAATTCAAAAACAATTTTTATAATCCAAGAAACTAATGAGCAGCTATAAGAACAAACAATTCCTACTAATACTGAATTATGTAAAATAATTGTATTTGCAGATTAGAGTTGGCCAGCCATATTCCATGGCACACCACAATAATAATATCATCAGTGATGATAAATTAACAAAAGACGATGAATTAACCGTACCTTATTCACCACCACGTCGTTTATCTCGTAGCAGTATTGATTTACGTGATTTAGAACAGCAATACGATAGTGAAAAAGTCACCCATACTGAAAGTGCACCGACAATTGGTTATTACTTTGAAAAATATTTACGTAACTCGAACGATAGTGAGAACATGCACACTCAAACTAATACTAAGGATTCAACATCAAATAAATTAAAATTAAGTAATAATTTCCTTCAGCCATTTTTTGAAAAAACCAATTTAATCAAACAACCGTTTGAGTATTTATCGATTAGTTTGAATGGCGGTTACCATCACCAAGATGATTATTACAATAACGAAAGTAGTAATAGTAATTATAACACTGACAATCGTAATCATAATAATAACAATAATTATAATATATTTGATCTATCAAAGAAGGAGATTTGTAAGAAGGGTTGGAAAACTAATAGTATCGATGATAATAATGCATCATATAATTATATTAAGTTACCGTTGGGCGCTTTAAGTGAATCCGATTTTTTTACAATAAAAAATAATTTAGAAAACTGTCAGAAGCGTAATAATATAATAATAAAAAATAATAATATAACGAGTAATAAAATAAATAATAATAACAATATTAATAATAACAGTAATTCATTTAATATAAATACAATAAAGCAATCGTCTGGTAATATCGATAATCTTATAAATAATAATAAATGTGATTTATCTAATACTAGTTCTAACACTATCATAAAGAAAAATAATAAACGAAAATTTTTTAGCTGCGGCGTTATGGGAGATGATGGCGGACATGATAGTGATACCGATAAAAATGAAAAAAGAAATTATGGACAAACATCAAAAAGTAATGATTATATTAGTTTGCGTAAAAATTCATCGGAATTCTTTGACGACGATTACGACGATGATGATGATGATAAATTAGAAGATGAGGATGATTGCGAAGATGATGAGGAGGATGAGGCAGATTATGATGAAAAGCAAATATTAAATATTGATGGGAATGATGGGGAAGATGAAGATAGAGATTGCAACACTGGTATTAATAGTGATAAGGAAAATTATAGTCCTGATATCCTCGTAGAAGTGTTAAATCAAGATACACATATTTCGGATGATGAACTAATTAATTTAGAAATTGAAATCGATAACACAAATCGACAACAACAACACCAGAATAATATTAAAGCACATAGTTTAGATTATAATCATATTTTTAAAAATTCATTAAATTTATTAGACGACAATATTAAAATAATAAATAATATTTGTAATGATAGTTTAATGACTGATAGTAGTAATAAAATAAAGAAAAGAAAATTATCGAAAAGCAGTGATGCTGTTCTAATGCAAACTAGTAATAATAATAATAATAATAATAATAACAATAATAACGGTAGTGATGAATGTATTTATAGCAATATTATAATTGATAGTTGTAGTGATAAATTAGACGAAAATGACGATACAAATGATTTTAATGAGTCAAATAATTTAAATGGTGATGGTAATGGTATTGATAATAAATTACGGAATAAAAAAATTACAATAACAAAAAATTATCTTTTATCACCACCTTATACGCCAAACGTTAATTATAACAAACAGCGTTACCAAAACACTAACAATCAAAATAACTTTAATATAAAAGAAATTAATTCGTTAACGTCCACCAATAATACACCACAAATGTTTAGTGATGCTTCAACAATATCATTGGATATAATTACTTCGCCTCGTATGTTAGCGAAACCCCAATTTGAAACAACAGCTAAATTAAATATTGGACATCAAAATAATCAAAAAGATACGACCGTACCTAATTACAGTGATGATAATAAAATGTTAAATAACGTACACATGCGACGCCGTGGTGGAATTGGTTTACAAATGGGGGGAGATGATGATGACTCTAGTATTAATGTTAAAATTAGGCAACCATCTGTCGTTACATACGATGTAAATGTTATCCATTTTTCTCAAGATGCAAATAGCGGCATGAATTATGGTACAATGGCTGGACGAGGTAGACGATCTGGGAGTGGGCAAAGTAAAGATGCTTTGAAATAATTTGAATTTTTATTTATTAATTTAAATTTTAATATAATTTAGGTGGATCATCTGTAAGGCCACAAAAAGGTTGGCGGGCTGAACATAAAGCAGCCAGAACACTAGGAATTATAATGGGCGTATTTTTATTATGCTGGTTACCATTCTTTTTGTGGTAAGCAAATTAAATGTGTTTTTTTATTGGTTTATTTTTTTCGTTTTTCCGATACAATGACGTAATTACAAATTACCAATTCATATCTCATTCGATTACCTGGAGGCAACATGAGAAAGAAAACATTAATTTTTGGAATGAATCAAAACCAACGAACATGTTTATAACAAGTATGTAAAGATTATACGGAGGTTACGGCACTAATACTTACAGACATACATAGTAGGTTTTTTTTGTGTTTGTATCGCAATAGTACGGCTTGTATAAACATTTTGTGTTGGTTTTGAATGAATCAATAATTATCATGGCCAACGTCCAAATGCCATTTCTGCCGTTTCTAGTAAATTTCTGTGGTGTGTGTAAAGAGTGACTTTTTCAATCATTGCAAACATATTTCAAGACTTGAAAGCAGCCAATGTGTTTATACTGAATATCCAAAACGCCTCCGAACATCAGATATCTTGAAAATTTGTAGTGGAAAAAATGATAAAGGTTGAACGGTTTAAAATAATCTATTATATGACAATATGTCTTTAACTTGATAATCTTGATAGCCAATTTTACCTTGAAAGGTCGGACCAAGATAAAGTTGATTTTTAAGATAAGACCCCTACTTTTTATTGCGGAATCTTATAATTGCAGGAGCGTACGAGGGTACAAGAGGTATAGTTTGCGTTTGTGGGTTGAAACGTCAAGTTATTTATTTGCACTACTCACGACTTTTTATAGTATGTCAGAGAAATGAAGAAAATAGACGGGGTTCATATTTAATAAAGTTGACTTTGATAGCCGTAGAAAAAATAGCATCGGACGGATGGAATGGAGTAAACATTTATTCTTTAAAATTAACATTTTTCGTTTCTCACTGCTACCAATTAACGTTGCAATTCATTATTTCTGTATTTAATATTTATTCCACACTGTAATGTCTATCGTATATATTATCTCTAATACAATGAAACGTTGATATATTATAAGAGCAATAGAATAATGTAAATGCTTGGGCTTTCTACAGAGAGAATTTTTGAAAATTTTACATCGACATCCTCCTTTTTAAAATTTAAGGTGTCAGCTTCAAAACTGTAGAGTGATTTTTTTTTGGTAATTTTTCAACAGAAGAACTTGACGGAGGTTAATTTTGCTCATGGCTACGGACCATTTTTGTGTCTATGCCGGTCCTTGGGATAGCCACCTTAAATTAAATTTTGCTCATCTTTTTTTTTTAAATTATTAGAAAATTGTTTTCCGTCAAGTTCTTCTGTTGAAAAATTACCAAACAAATTACTGTCAGTTTTGAAGTAGCCGGTTTAAAAGAAACCGCATACTTTTTGTTTGTTTTAAATATTTCATTGACACCGAATGTTATTATAGTTTTCATAGCCTGGAAAATTATTTGCATCGAAAATTCGAAAATTCCCGAGATTAATTTTTCAATAATTAAAAAAATTAAATATATACATTTTTATTTATAATTTAGCGGATATAATTTATTAGATAATTAAATTTTGCACAATCATAGTAAAAATTAGTTTTAGTTTAAATAATAAATAATAGGAGTATAATTTGTTTAGTTCATATAGGCAGCTTTTTTTATTGAATGAAAAAAATTACTGTGACGTTTCGGTGGTCTCTTCAGTGACTCCAGCGATTTCAATTTTTTTCTATAACCCGTAAACTTCACCTACTGCTACTATAATTTTTATTTTAAAAAATGCCGCAGAAACATAAAATTATTTGATTTTGGTTTTGTAACATTTCATTTCATATAACGTATGAGGAATAAAATATGGACAAACAAAAAAAAGTAAAAAAAAAATTATTTACTAATCAAATGATTTTAATCCATAATTTATTTAAAACTTTAATTCTTAGATAAAATTTACAGAAAAATTTGCGCTCCATATCGATTCGCTTTCCTGATCCTTTCTGGCACTCTTTTCATTGCCGCCTGCGTTCCTGATGTATCAATCTTGTTTAAATCTCTTTTTATCTTTCTAATCAGACATTCAACATTTTTGGCACGATATCCATTACTGTATACCATTCTCTTCAGATTTGCCCAAAAAGTTTCAATGGGCCTTAATTGTGGAACATTTGGTGGGTTATAGTCTTTAGGGATATATTCGATTCTGCGTTGACGTAAATCAGATAACGTTGCGTTGGCATAATGTGAGGATGCCAAATCAGGCCAAAAAATCGTTTTATCATTTTTATGATATTTATTTATAAATTTCTGAAGCACAGGTAAACATTTGTTTGTGTATGTTTGCGCATTAACCGCCAAACCACTTTTGAAAAATACTGGGTCACTGACACCTCGTTCGCTAATAGCCAACCACAACATAACTTTACCTGGAAACTTGGTCTTATGAATAAACTTCTCCTTTTCTGGTGCTTTGTGATCGGGAGACTCGTAGTAGTATTTTGGCTGCCATTCATTACCTTCAACAGTGAAATAACTTTCATCATCCATCACACATTTATAAGCTGAAGAAGCAGCGAAATATGTTTGGGAAAGCACTCTAATCTAGATTTGATTGTAGCTAATTGTTTGTCTGTAGTTGCTGGTGCCGATTTTTTGGGTTTGCGTTGAATATTCATACTTTGTAAATATTTCTTGATAGTTTTTGGGGCAACTTGATATTTTTTACCCAGTTGTCTGTACGATTTTGCAGTTCGACCCACTGTTTCACCTTTCAATTTCATTCGAACTTTGCTACCTTGTAGTGGACATTTTTTACCAGAGTCGGGTTTTCTTTCCACAGGTTCATTATTCTCAAACAGTTTAATTGTTTTGTAGATAAAGGATTTTTTGAATCCAAGATCCTTGAAGTAGTGAAAAATCTCGTTCTTTTTTTTGTCTGGATTTTCCTGACAAAATTTATAAATTAATTTACGACGATCTACTTGTAACAACGACATTTTTGTAACTAATCGTAAAATGACGCAGTTGTAATGTATTTTTTATAAAATATACGGGAACCACTACACCAAACTACAGAAAGAAGGAATCCCTTTAAGACCGATTGTTTCAAATATAAATTCAT
Source organism: Tipula helvola (assembly GCA_963556165.1). NCBI lineage: Eukaryota > Metazoa > Arthropoda > Insecta > Diptera > Tipulidae > Tipula > Tipula helvola. Next base: position 220,719,392 of record OY744482.1, on the reverse strand, counting down.
TGACATATTCGATTTCAAAACACTTTGTATCAATTTTGAATAATCTTACTTTAAATAGCAGTTTTAATGTTAAAAATTCTTTTGATTTGAAAACGAAATTGGGTTCTATTCTTATAAATGAAACTGACATACTAGCCTCTTTAGATGTAATAAGTCTATTTACTAATATACCCACAGATTTAGTATTAAGAGAGATTAATGACAGATGGTGTGAAATAGAACCTTTCACTGATATTAAAAAACAAAGTTTTATTGACTTATTACAAATAATTATTACAAAACACAACTTTTTTACTTACAATAATGAAATTTATAAACAAATATCAGGTTTAGCAATGGGAAACCCACTTTCCCCAATACTTGCTGACATAGTGTTGGAAAAATTATTTATCTCCTCACTCCCAAAATTAATGTTGCAGCCTACTTTAATAGTAAAATATGTAGATGATATACTTGTTATTACTCCACCTCAGTATATAGACACTATTCAACAGGTATTTAATTCATTCCATAGTTCCATTCAGTTTACCACAGAAATAGAAATAGCTAAAAAATTAAATTTTCTTGACCTTACTTTGATAAGAATTGGTACATCAATTGCTACTGACTGGTTTATCAAACCTACATCATCTCATAGAATTTTGAACTATAATTCCTTTCATCCATATAATATGAAACTAAATGTCGCAAAAACTTTTATATGTAGAGTGTTCAATCTGAGTAATAAGTGCTATTGGGAGAAGAATAAATTGATTATTGAACAATATCTTGTAAAAAATTACTATCCAATTAGAATAATCAGAAAACTAATTAGAGGAGAAATACAAAAATTGTCCCAATTAGAATTAAATAATAATAGTAACATTTCAAATATAGACAGTAATAGTACGCCACAAGGTATTGATAACGACAGTGGGAGCCAAAACAATAACGTATTAACTACTGCAGTATTACCATATGTACCAATTTTAGCAGATAAAATCAAAAATATACTTATGCGATCAGGTGTTGATAAAGTAGCTTTCAAAATTAATATGATAATAAGTTAGGAAATTTATTCACAAAATTAAAAGACATGATTCCAACTGAATTTTATGACAATATAGTATATGAAATACCGTGTGGTGTTTGTAGCCAAACATATATTGGTCAGACATCAAACTCACTAAAAATTAGGATACAAGGGCACAAAAGTAACATAAGAACAATGAAAAATGACACGGCACTTTGTCAACACGTCCTTACCACTAAACACATACCAGATTTTCCAAACACAAAAATAGTTCATAGAGATGTAAAAGTAAAGAGAAAACGATTAACACTAGAGAGTCTGAATATTTTATTAAATAAAAATAATCACATGAATTTTAACACAGACAGAGAAAGTATTGATTCTGCATACAAATTTGTCGTTCATTTATACAAACAATATTTTAAACAATAATCATTTGAACTTTTTTGCATCAGTATTTATACCTAGAATGTAAAAATTATTTTATCTTTTTGGCTACATATTGACATACTTACTCCAATTAATATTAATAGATGTTTTTATGAAGAGGTTTTCTGAAGGTTTTTAAGAATTTTTTTTTTTTTTTTTTTTTTTTTTTTTTTTTTATAATTTTTTTATAATTTTTTTTTTTTATAATTTTTTTTATAATTTTTCCATAATGTTCAGAGCTTCCATATCTTCTTAGTTAATAATTTTTTGACAGATTCTATAGACGAATTATAATATTTTAGGAATATACGGGAGTGTGTCTGCCCTCTCGATGTCCTTGAGTCCCAATGCTACCGCTCTTCCAGCAGAAGTAAATGTTATTACATCTAGGAGGGAGAGCAATGAGCCCAGATAGTATGTATCACACACCGGTCGGCAGTATTATCAGGTTCTTTAAGAGCCTGAATATTGGCTGGACGGATAATTAAAACATCTAGGAGGGAGAGCAATGAGCCCAGATAGTATGTATCACGTACCGTTAGGCAGTATTATCAGGTTCATTAAGAGCTTGAATATTGACTGGACGGATAATTAAGTAGGGCTTAATGCACAAAAGATCTTTTAGGTCGCAGTGCGGGGTGGCTTGAGCCCCCACATGGCCCTCAAGTAATAATAATAATAATAATAATAATAATATTTTATTGTTTTTACCAATCAACAGATGCTGTATTGATTACATAATGTATAATGTTTAATTGTTTTAGGGGGAGTTTTTTAATGTAGATTGTACTAATTTTTTAATGTAGATTGTACTAATTTTTTAATGTAGATTGTACTAATTTTATTTAATAAGTGTTTTCATTATCTGGCAATTTTTAAACAGAGTGTTGTTGCTATACATTCGATTTCGTGGAAGAGGTTCTTATTCGGACATATAAATATATTTTTATTTTTAGATTTCATTTTTCAGATTTCATTTTATTTAAAATTTTTAACTGAAAGACAACACTTGTAGTGGTGTGAATTTTTTCCTAATTTGTTACATTTTCATTTTTTATGTTAAATTATTTATTTATATTAAATTTATTTATTCATTTATAATAATTTGTTAGTGCTGGTTCCAAAATTAAATTATGTATTTATTTATTTGTTGGCTAAAACATAATAATAAAATGGTATCATTTTCCAATATGGAATTTGAGCTAAATTAAAAATATTTTCAAACCACAAACTTTGATAGTAAGTTCCATGTTTTTCTTTCTTAACGCTTTATTTTTATTTTTAATTTTTTAATTTTTTTAATTTTTCTACAATTTATATTTTATTATTTATATTATTCTTTGTATTATATTGATTTTATTTTTATTTTTATCTTTAATTTTAGTTTCAATGCAATTCTGTAGCATTTGAAAATGTCCTCATGGGACGAAATATCATGTTTTTGTAATTTTAATTTTTTAATTTAATAATTTTGTAATAAAACTGTTAAAATTAAAGAATTTGTGTTTGTTGGATTAGTACAATTAACTGTCCCACTCATAATTATCAATACGGGAACCACCTTATTTAAAAACAAAGAAATTTTTATTTTTGGTTGTACAATACAAATACAAATACATTTTACATTTTGTCCATATTTCATTCCTCATACGTTATGACATATATCCTATACGACGATATACAATACAAAATATTATTTGCATAAACTTTGTAATAAACATCATACCTAAACCCAAAAAGTAATTTTCCACTTTAGGATGTTCCAAAATTTCATTATTTAATAAATTTTGTTTGGAGCGATAATTTTCAAGTCAAATAATAAGAATTTTATTATAGGAACAAAATCAAATTTTTTTTTACAATAAATAAAAAAAAAATTAAATATATTGATTTAAGCTATCTTCAAATTGATCCACAAATAATTTTGTTCAATAAAAAAATGCACACTCTAATGAATTTTTACTAATCCATAGACAAAATCAAAGTAAATCGTCATATTCAGAAAAAATGGCCTTGAAAGACTAGGCTCCGCTTTTCGTTGTACTAGTGTGTATGTATCTTGATTAACAAAAAAAATTATTGAACTTGGTTCCCGCAAAATACCTCCATTCAAAATTAGTTTGTTGGTAACGAGGTCAGAAACGAGGGAGGATACGGTGAATACAATACTCGTATGAACAGGCGGATTGGCACATTTAACACAAAAACAAAACAAAAAAACTGACTTGAATTTCCGATCTCTTTTGAATTTTTTTACTTGCTAAAAATTACAGAAAATCTTCGATTTTCTGAAAATAGATTGTAATATTAAACCTACTGTCGTGGCCAAAATGGTTTGTGCACGCAAAATTTTCAATGCTTCATTAAACAACCCACATATTCAACAGACCGTGTAGATGGTAGACAACGAAGTGCATACAAAACAAACTGCTTCTGAAACACTTTCTATTCTATCCGAATGACAGTGATAAGATGGTGACCACACCGGCGATGCATATTCCAAAATAGAACGAACAAAAGAACCGTACAGTGATGTTAGAGTAATCGGGTCGATGAAGTCCTTACAGTTCCGCTTAATAAAACCCAACATAATGTATGCCTTATGTATAATGATGTTAATATGTCTATTAAAGGTGGCATCAGCTAAAAAAATTATAACCAGATCAGATAATAAACTCCACTCTGACTACATCCTCACCATACAGACGGTAACGATGGGACAGGAGTGACCGGGTACGATAAAATGAAAGACTCTTACACTTACTCACGTTGAGTCCCAATCTACTGCGAATAGACCAACTGCAAAATTTGTCCAAATCATCTTGCAGCTTTACGCAATCGGACACGCTGTTGACCCGGGCGAAAATTTTCATATCATCGGCAAACAGGAGGCAGCTGGCAAACTCAAAGCAGTCAACAATATCGTTAATAAATAATATAAATAATAAAGGGTCAATATGACTTCCTTGAAGTACGCCAGATGTCACGCGAAATGGCTGTGAACTATAGAATCCAAAATCCTAACGGATTGCCAACGGTCGGAAAGGTAAGACTGCAACCATTCAATTGGCATGCACTGACAATTTAACAATTTGCAAACATTACGTTTACTTTTTGCGCAAACCTATTTCACTTATACATATATCCACTTATTTTTTTAAATAAAATTTTAATTCATGTATGTACGTTTTTAAAAAAAAATAATAATTGTTTATAAGTTGTTATTTTTAAAAAAAAGTGACAATTTAAGTTCTTTAATTTAGAGATCAGGAGCGAGGGTCAATCTTATCGAAAGATCTCGCAAAATCAGTATAAATAACATCCAGTTGCTGCCTGGAGTTTAAACTGCTAAATAATTTACCACAAAAAGAAACCAGATTAGTTACTGTGGATCTGCCAGGATAAAACCCGTGCTGAGCAGAAGAAATTAATGATTTGGTATGGAAAACCAAGACCTTGTGAACCATAGATTCAAATAGTTTGAGTATAACGGAAAGAATGGCAATTCCCCGATAGTTACTTACTTCGTTTCTTCTACCCGCCTTGAAAATGGGATGGAGGCAGGCAATTTTCCAAGGCCCAGGAAAACCCAATACGTAAACTTTCATTAAACATGAAGGTAATTGGGCGGGACAGCGCCCTTTTTAACATCAAGATTAGGCAAGCAATCGCAAACTTCTTGCTCAGTAAATTTAAAATAATTAAATTCCACGAAACTGTTAGCGCATGAAGGCATGGTAGGGGACATCGTGGCTGGTTCGTATACTGAGGCAAAATAGCTAGCAAATAAATTACAGATCTCCGAGGGTTGACTAGCGACGGAGTTCTGGTAAGACATAGGAGTAGGAAAATCAACCACTTTTCTCTTACTATTCATAAAACTCCAGAACTCCTTTAGATTTGATGTCAATTCCTCCTCGATTCGCACAACGTATTGGTTATATAAAAACCAATTTAAACTTTAAACTCTTTGCGGGCATTATCAAATTTGGGATAAAATTGAACCTCGTACCGCCTGTATAATGAATGGAACTTATTGCGGCAATTCTCCAGATTTAACTATCTATTGTTATACCAGGGCTCCCGAAAGCAGGTTTTTTTTATAACCAACGGAACGTGTCTTGCAATATCACTTCTGAGAATGTCGTTAAACATCAAAACGATGTCATTTAAATTACCGCTACGTTGCAAAAAGTCACAATCAGAGTTGCTGAGGAACTCGTTTAAGGAAGCGTTGTCGGCATTTCTGAAATTAAAATAAAACTTGTTAGAAAAGGAATCAATTGAACAATTTATATGAAATATATTTATCGTAATTGGTGTGTGGTAGATGCTCTGGGAGCCGGTGAAATCCAAACATGATGAAACCTCCGAATGCATGACGTCATTGACAAATAAAAGGTCCAGGAATTTCCCTTGACTGTTGCTAGTACGATTCAGTAGCTTGGTTGAGATGCTAGCAAAGTAGTCTATAATGTATAATGCCCTTTCGTTAGTATAGAAAGCGATGTAAAGACACCATTAACATCATGCCAAGCTATGTCGGACAGATTAAAGTCGCCCACAATTAAAAGTTGATCATAAGGACGCACTGAAGGCATCACAACTGAGTTGATGAAATTGATTATCCTTCCAAAATATTCCAAATTCGAACCATAGAGAGTATACACTGCGATGATGACGATAGAGGAACTGGCCACCTCAAGTCAAGACTAGGATGCCAGACAACCAACTCATTAGGAATGGAAACTTTAACCGCAATCAATACCCCACCCCCTCTAAGCCTGGTGTCAAAATCATATCTGTCCTTCCTGTGAACGACATAGTCCGGAGGGAAATATTCACCAGAATACATATTTAGAGTAAGCCAGATCTCACAGATTATTATGATATCATAATCATTGTCCAAAACGCCTAAGCGAAATGAAGTGAATTGCGTTAGTTATTTGTTTTCAAACGAGTTTTAAATCAAATTGACCGAGACAAAAAAAAAAGTTATTGAGAAAAGTTGACTGATAATGAAAAGTTAATCCATTTGTTCCGGAAAAATATTTTGTGTTTTTATTCATTTCGTATTATGTAGGGCCTACATAGCCAATCTTTCTGTATATTTTTATGGATAAGGCTATTTATACATACATATATACGCAAATAACTATTTATAAATACATATGTATACGCGTAATGTTAACAAATGTTTTCCGAATTTAATTCCATTTTTGTAAAAATATTTCCAATTTCAATTAGGGTTGATCACTGTTTTTCAAAAGACTGTTTCTAAAATCTTTTATCCAAAATCTTGTTTTACCAAATCTTGTCAACAAAAATCTTTTTGAAGAAAATCTTGTTTCTCAAAATCTTGTTTTCAAGATAAATGACATCGACTAATTTAACTTAGAATTGTAGAGGCTAACGTCTTCGGTAACTCTCACGCCCTCCTCCGAGGAGCTTTAGATTTGAAATTCGGGTGACGAAGGAGCCGGGATCAGCAAACATGTCGCACTGCGTGCCGCACGTAGTAGCGGATTATATAAAATCTACCTACTAGAAAGAAAAATAATTGTACTATTTTGTTATGCAAAATTTTGTATTTGCAAGATTTTGTAGTTGCAACATTTTGTAATTTATTTTTTTTTTTTTTTTTTTTTCATTTTTTTTTATTACGACTGAGACTGCGCTCATCTAGCAATTTTTCTTTCAAATACAAATTTTTATATATCTAGTAAAATTCACGTTTGTTGGGGTGTAACCCACAGGTTAGCCCCATAATCAATTAAACCTATTTACTAATTTTAGTTTGGTAAGTTCACTAGGTCAAGTGGCCTCGTTCTTTGGGGTCTTCTTTCAACGACCGGGTTATCTATCATATGGCGAATATAGGGGTTTCCATGTTCCTGGAGCCTTATTTCGTGTTTTGCGGCCCTGTGAAGGTCTTCATTTCTTGCGTACCACGGAGCATTGACGATGCTACGAAGAACCTTGTTTTGAAACGTCTGTATCATTTTGGCGTTTGTTTGCTTGGCACATCCCCAGAGTTGTATACCGTAGGTCCATATCGGCTTCAAAATTTGCCGATATAGCAGCAGCTTATTGTGAATTGTAAGCTCAGAGCCTCTACCTATGAGCCAATACATTTTTCTGAACTTTATGTTAAGTTGCTCGTTGCATCAGCGACATTATTTCCAACTGCCATAATTGCTGTGTCATTTGCAAAGGTGGCTATGGTTCCATCATTTGTGGTTGGTATGTCCCTTGTATATAGTAAATACAGGATTGGTCCTAAGACACTCCCCTGCGGGACACCGGCAGAGATTTTCTTTAGCTCAGAGTATTCATCCTCATATTTCACTCGAAAGTGTCTATTGGATAAATAAGATCTTAGTATGGCATAGAATTGTCTCGGTAGATCTCTATGCAGCTTGTATTCCAGACCACTGTACCAGACTTTATCGAATGCTTGCGCGACGTCCAGGAATATGCTTGAGCATACTTTTTTACGTTCTAACGTTCTTTCAATTATGTTGGTGATTCTATGGACCTGTTCAATTGTAGAATGCTTTTCTCTGAATCCAAATTGATGTGGAGGAATTAGTTGTCGGTTCTCAATTATTGGTTTAAGTCTCTTTAGTAATAATTTTTCAAAGAGTTTTGACATAATTGGCAGCAGAGAAATTGGCCTGTATGATTTTTTATCGTTAGGTGGTTTATCAGGTTTTGGTATCATGATTACTTCTGCTACTTTCCATTGATTCGGAACATATTTTAACCGAAAGCTCGCATTGATTATGTGTAGTAGCTTACGAAATCCTTTGTTAGGTAGAGCTTTGATAATTTGGCAAGTAATCAAATCATACCCTGGAGCTTTTTTAACATTCATGTTACTTTTCACTTCTTCTTTTAATTCTTTGAGAGTTACTGGCCGTATTTCAAACTCATCCAGCTTGTGAATAGATATTATATTTTCATTGGCAGTTTGTCTTGGTAGTGGTTGGAAGGTTTCCTGGAGATACTCCGCAAATAGATCAGCCTTCTCTTTGTGGCCTCTTGCCCAGGTTCCATCATCCTTTTTAAGTGGAGGCACTTGCATTTTGGGTCTTTTGAGTCCCTTCGCCGCCTTCCACAGTGAGTAATCAGAATTTTTTTCATCAGTTAGGCTAACTAGATATCTGTTGATTGATTTATTTTTAACTTCTTTAAGAAGGGATTTGAGGCTGTTACATAAATTGTTAAGAATTGTTTTGTTCTCCGGTGTTCGATTAATTTGTCAGGTTTTACGAGCTCGTCGTTTTTCTCTTACCAACTCTCTAACTTCCATTGGGTAGGCGTCTTCTTATTTTGCAAAATGGGAGTGCTTGCCAATGCAGCATAGTGAATTATTTCATTGAGTTGCTCCAATTCGTCTTCCAACTGTCGAGAATTTCTTATCGGTACCTGGAGATTGATTTTGTCCTCCAGTTTGTTGGGGAACCACCAGAGTAAAATTCACATTTTGATGTCTGGGCTGCTTGAAACAATTCTTTACCCTTTGACGTCGTAAGTCTAGATCCCCAATAGGTGTTTTTTGCATTAAAGTCTCCTCCAATAATAAAATCACGTCCTAATGATTTAAATAGTTTAATGTAGTCCTCTCTTTTCAAGTTATGCCGGGGAGGACAGTATATTGCGGAGACAGTAAGCTGTCTGTGTTTAATGTGAATCCTAACAGTGGTGACTTGCATTGTTTCTTCTTCGATTTCTGTTTCTACATGGTGTTTTATATTTTCTTTTATTAGTAATGCTGAACCACCTCTTGCTCTTTCCGCTGGATGAATGGAATGATATAAGTTATAACCCCGGATTTTAACAAACGAAGATTTAACAAAATGGCTTTCGGATATTAGGAAAAGGTCGATTTTTTCTGTATTTAAAAATATTTCTATTTCTGGAATATGTTGCATAAGTCCATTCGCATTCCAGATTGCTATTCTGAAAGTTGTGTTCTTACTTAACATTTTTATCGGATTGCGTTGTGGGAGTTGCATTTTCTTCAGTTGATCAAATATCATGTTGTTCAGGTTACTTTGGTCATCTAGCCGCTTTGTAATAGCTTCGATGCTGTTCATAATGTTTTCCATAATTCGATTATTTTCAGAGCCCATATATTTGGTTGAACCCGAGCCTTTCACTACCTGAGCAAATGTTCTTCTTTGCCCTGCGTTGCTTGGTTGTGGATTTTAATCCATCTGATTTGATGGCTGAATCCTTCGAATTTCATGATTTTGCGATTGATTTCGTGATTTATCTCTTAATTTTTGTAGGTGTTTAGCAACCTCACAGCCCCGATAATTGGCCGGATGTTGACCTTTACAATTTATACACTTAGCTGGTACGTCTCTCCCTATTGTACATGCCTGGGTAAAATGTTTACCTGAGCATTTTACACATCTCGGATCCCGGCTGCAATATTTTTGGGTGTGATTAAATCCCTGACATTTCTTGCATTGTGGTATGCGTGTAGTGGTTCTCCTCATTGGTTCAATTTTTACCTTCATGTGAAGAATTGCTTTTATACCATAAATATTTTGAACATTTTCTGAGTTATCAAATACTAGCATAAAAAGAGGGAGTCCCCTTTTATTGAAAGTTGGGTTTCCTTCTTGGTTTTCTATTCTCTCTTTTTTAATCATATTCACAGCATCTAGTATTTTAAGACCTTTATTTTTTAAGTCTTCCATTATTTCTTCGCTTGAGCAAGTGTGATGCAAACCTCTTGCCATAACTTTTATCGGTCGAGCCTGTTTGTCCTCATAGGTAAACCACTGATACTTTTCAGCATTCAGCTTCATAGATAATGTTCTATAGGTTTCTGAGTCCAGAGTATTAATTTTCCAAACGTCATTGTTTAGCGCTGTTACCTTATATTCTTTGTCAGTAACCGATTTCATCAGTGACTGAATTATTGGGTAACTGGTTACTCCCACGATACTTATTGGTGGGGGGGGGGGGGGTTTCTTTCGGTTGCACCAGTTTTGGTGCAATGTTCTTGGTAGATTTACTACCTTTCGGTTGATTGGCCTCAGGTTGGACAACTTCCGGTTCGGTACTTGTAGTTCCACTAACATTTAGTTGTTCAACCTCAGGTGACGATTCAGCTTTTCTTTTCTTACCCTTCCTGGAATGTTTTTTTTTCTTCTTTAGGATCCAGTTCGTCTCCCTTTCTAATTCATCCTCATCAGTGAGATAGTTGACTTTCTTTGGTTCAATACTCTCTAATTCGCTTTGTTCTTTAGCATCCCGATTCATTTTTAGAAGTTCATTTTCTCGCTTTACATACTCAATTTCTTCGCTTAGCTTGGCAAATGATTGCTCCATCTTCTGTAGCCTCTCAAAGAGATCCATATTTTCCTTTTCTAGGTCAACAGTTCTTTCACTGAATCCTACTGCTCGCATTGTAAAATTTCCGCTGGCATCACTTCTTTCATGCAGTGTTTGGCCCTCCTCAAAATCCATAGGGCCAGCCTTCGAAGAGGATCGATCCCCCCCGGATGTATTGTCCAGTCGACTGATTAGAGTACCACTTGGGGTAATAACTTTCTCGGACTTATGCATTGCATAGAGTCTTGCTGGTGATCGTGGCACTATGGAACTTCTTCCAAATGGATTTACAGAACTTATCACCTCTGATTTTGTAATTGTAACATTTTGTAGTTGCAAGATTAATGGAGGAACATTTTGTTAACATTAAATTTAAAGTTAAAAATATTGTCCATACGATCAATTGATCCACGATCAATTGTTCATACGATCAATTGTATCCACGATCAATTGTTTCCATGATCAATTGTGTCTACGACCAATTGTTCACGGTCAATTATAACACGATCAATTGTTTACGATCAACTGCCCGGAATCCAGAGCAAATATGACTAATAAAATCGAAACGTCGCAATTTAATTTATAATTGAATGACCTTCACGCATTTTCAGATTAAAAAACATTTAAGTATCGATTCAACAAAGAATTTAAGCGACGCAAACTGAAATTTGATAGTAAAAATGTACCGTGGCAATTACGAAACGAATCGTCGTAAATCGAGGTATTGGTGTATGAATTTTGTTTTATTTTATTGGTTCCAAAAATTTCAACTAGTATTCAGTAATAAAACAAATTTCATTAAAAATGGTTAAAAAAACAGAAATTTACTTGAAAATTAGAGAAGTTGTGGCGGCTGATTCAAAAATGGAATTTCGACCATTGAAATATCCAACAAACATAAATGCCACTGAAATACTGTTTTATACTAAATAAAAAACAAAAGAAAGATTGAACAATAATAAATGTCGTTGTAAGGGGTTGAAAACAACCGACAGCGGCTAAAAAGGATTTACAAACTGCTAGAGCTTTTAAGGTTAATCCGTCAGCAGCGCAAAGAAATGTGCATACTTTTATAATTTCTATAGGATGAAAGAAACTTAAGCCATTATTACGGAATTAAACAATACACCACTGAAAAGAAGTCTTACATTTCAAAGAATATCAAACTGAACCGTTTAAAGTATGCGCAAGATCACATCCGCAGACCATTGGAGTAGTGTTGCGAAACTGTATGGTAAATTTTGATCGCTCTGTGTGAGTGTCGGAAGTTATTTGTAGACGAAATTGAAGCCCAACTTACACATTTGTGAATGTACTTTAAACGAATTGTCGTTAATCGTTTAAAAAAACGTTGTTCATACTTACACATTTGTGTCGGTCGGTTCATGATTAAAGTTTAAATGTTAATACTTATAAACCGTCACACAATTGTGTAAGTTGGGCTATTGTTACGATGAAATTTTATATAGAAAACAAGTTTTATTGACATTTCTATTTACCGACACATTGGATTTATGATAAAGCAATTTTATTTTTTGATCGCAAATAAAAAAAAAACTGAATTTTAATAGTAATATTAAACACTTATTAATAGTAATATTAAACACTTTGCTAATTAATTATTAGGAAATATAATGTGGTTAATTCATAGGAATATTTATAAAATTGTAACTTAGGAAAGAAAATTTTACCAATATAATTTTTGTGATACCAATTAGTATTAATTTTCAAATGAAGACATCGGAGATAATTTATCGGAGAGAACATAGCGATTGTCATGAAAATTTCTTTTTCAGATTTAATTACACTGAAAAATATAAAACGAAACAAATTGTAAGTGAAACAAAATAGAACTGCGTGACTATTCGAATTACATGCATGCATATCTTCCTTCAACTCAAAATACAAAAATTTAATTAAAATATTAAAATTTTATAATTAGTTAGAAAACAAAGAAAAACTAATCATTTTTTATTTAAATTTATTAAGCTTTCTTTATCAATTAACACAAGGTATCTTTTTGATATTATAATTTGCATATTTTATTTATGAATATAAGCTTAGTACCAAAAAAAAAATTGTTTTAAATTTTAAACTTTTAATTAATTAAATTATTTAAAATTATATTAAATTAATTTACAATTGAACGTTATAATTGCCATTAAAATATTCGGATATTTGCGGATGACACATGAATTTTGTATGAGATCTAGGATCCGAATTTAATAATAATAGATATTAAACATGACATGGAAATTCTACTCGCTTATTTCAAATGAATATGATTTTTTTGAATCGGAAACAAAATCAAGGGTTTTCCATTCTCCCTATAAAAGAAAGTTGGTAATATAATGTAGATAATATAGAGATTACTAGAGTAGAGGTTATTAAGTATCTGGAAATTTTATTTGATACAAACCTGGCCTGAAATAAACGAATACATAATATTTGTAGTAAAATGGCTAATCTAGAAGGTTATTGAGAAAGTTGTCGTACTATTTTCCTTAGCATTTACTAAAAAGTAGTTTTACCTCTAGGATTAAAAGTATAGCATTTTAATAATATTAAAATAATGTAGAAGCTACTGGTAAGATGTTTGGAGAAAAAATACGCTTGTTGTTAATAATCTATTGTACGTTACAAAATATCTTTGTTTGGCGTTGTGTATAAATAAAGCAGTTATGTAAATGAACCATTTTTATTAATACATACTCGAACGCAATTACCACATCAAAAGAACGTGTTTAAGGTTAACAATTTATTTTATGTTATGTATTCACGATTAATATTTTTTTGATTGGGAATAGGATAGTTATTGTCAAAAAATGTCCTGTAATACTTCGTCTGCGAAATTTATATTTTTTCCATTAACTTTTACTCAAAAATTGAATTTGTTTTAACAATTTCATGATAGTTTTGTGGTTAATAAAATAATTCTAATTATTTAATAGGTTGAATGTATTTTAATTAATTTTTTTTTTTTCAGGTATGTAATAACATCACTATGCGGTGAAGAAACTTGCCCATCACCAGATATAATAGTAGCAACATTATTTTGGATTGGATATTTCAATTCAACGTTAAATCCATTAATTTATGCTTACTTCAATCGAGATTTTCGAGAAGCTTTCCGAAATACGCTACAATGTGTTATACCATGCTGGACAAAAAACAATAGTTTTGGCCAAACAGCGTATTATGTTTAATGAAACAATTTTTACTTGAAACAACATTAAAAATGACCTAATAGTAATTATTTAAAAATTAAAATGTAAAACGCTAAAAAAATTGTATACGAGTACATGCTTTATTGATTAAGCAAAATTGATTAATTTTTTAGTTGGTGTGGTTGTTAGATTTTAAAACGCATTTTTTGGTTTTATTCTCACTCAATTCGTATTTCAATAAAAAGAATAACCTAAACCTGGATTAATCATTTTTTTTATTCCAATTACCCAGTTTTTGAGAAAGAGATATATTATTACTAAATATATACTCCTATTATGGTTCTCACCTCACCGATGAGTCGCCGTGACTCGACAAGTCGCGTGAATTCAATTTTGATATTATGTTTCTCGCTTTTATTTTGCCGAGAGTTGTCCGCTGTCGCTGTATATGGTTTTGTTATGAATGTTTCATTAGTTTTTAATTTGGCAACATTGTAATTTTAAATTTGATATGGTGAGCAATTTTGACGTTAACCGACGTTAACGAGAACCGCAATACCAAAATTTAAAACTAACTTGGTGTGGCCAAGTGACTCTTAAGTGAGAACTGCCACTGAAGTCATTGTATTTCTGAAATGTAATACTTCTTTCTGAAATATAAAATCGAGTGAAATTCTTCGGAAAGGCGTGTGAAAGTTCAGTTTATGTGAAAATGTTAATGTTTATAATATTGATCAAGAAACTTAATATCTTTTTAATTTTAAATGATTTATTTTTTATTTAATTTATTTTATTTTTATTTATTAAACCTAGATAAATCCCGGGCGCCCGGCAACTATTTAAATTCGGTATCGAATTTACGAATCTCGGGTTTTCGACTGTTCGAGAAGCATACACATTTAGTTTTATAGTTCTTTTGAATAACTGAATTGGTGAAAGCTCATTTTATATTATAAATTGTTTCTTGATGTTTATTTTTAACATTTTAAATCATTAGAGATTTGTTTGCATCCACATTACAATTTATTAAGTGGAAACGCGGAAACACATCAGTAATTTGGGCGTATATTTTGCGTGAGTGAGGGAGGAATTTCCAATTACAGAGTAAACTGGGCCCAAAAATGTCAAAAGATGGGGGATGCAGCAAAGCACTATATTATATGCGCATTTAAACACTACACTAGGGCTCGCAAACCGGTTTGAATCCGAATATTAAAAACCGCATTTCCTTACAAATTCCACTAACGGAAAACACGTATTTCAAACACAAAAACTGGATGCGTTCTCATGTTTTACTGAAACTACATTGTTTGATTTAACTAAAGAATAGTCGATTTGAACAAAAAATAGCAACGAAAAAAACGCTAAAAAATTTGTTGTTTTGATGCTGTTTTCCAATTACGCTATTTTTTGAAGCAAATGCAAAATATACACTGCATCAAAAAATTGCGTATACAGCAGATTATTTTGCGTTTGAATCATCATATTTTGCAAAATAAAATAAAGTTTGAATAGTGAAAAAAAATGTTTTAAGTAGTTTTCATAAATGTGACTGCATTGCAATGCATAAAATATTTTTTTTAATTTCGTTATTTTCGATAAAAAACACAAAAAATTGTTTACCCCAAAAATTCACCACAACTAATTGCGCTTACACTATTGTTCTCTTTCATAATGTGGTCGACTAACGGTAAATATTTTTACAGTTACCTTAAATAAACAAAAGCATATACATATTTTTAAAAACAATTAGTCACATTAAGAAGCTGGTTGTGGAAAGTTTATTTAAAAAAAAAAAGGAATCAAACTCACAAAAAAGTGCCCTCGATATTAAAAAATTGATAGTAAAATTAAAAAAAGAAGGCAAAAGCTATTCTGAAATAAGCAAAACTGTTAGTAAACCTTATGGGCCGAGGTGCCATTCAATCTGTGGTAAAAAAAAAAAAATAAATCTTATGTATGAGATTGCAATCGGGAGGTAGAAACAAAAATTGACTGAACCAGAGAAACGAATAATTGAAAGGATGGTGAAGGCAGATCCTAAAACTGAGAATCCAAAAATTGCTTCACACCTCGAGAGACGTAGAGGACAATCTGTCAATCCTCAAACAATTAGAAATTATTTGCATTCACAAGAAGCCACTTATTTCAAAAAGGAATGTACTCAAACAGTTGGAAAATGCAAAATCAAACATGTAGAGTTTTAGAAGCAGGCACTTTTTGTCGATGAAAGTAAATTTATTGTATTTAGCTCAGATGGGCGTCATTTCGTATAGAGAAAAACCAATAGTTCCCTAAATAAAGAAAATGCAACACCAACTGTAAAACACGGAGGTGGAAGTGTCATGGTTTGGGGTACCATTGCTGCTAATGGCGTTGGAAACTTGGCTTTTGAGATACGATTTCATGCTTGTTCAAGATAAAGACCCTAATCATAACCCCACATTAATCAGAACTTAGTTAATTTATAATTGTAAATCTGCACTACCACATCCGCCTCAATCACCCGAACTCAGATCCATTTAGCATCTGTAAGATTAAAGTCATTCCGTATTTAAAAAAACAAATCTAACATAAATATTGGTTTTTGTAGTAAAGAGAGGAAACAAACCTTTAATTAAAATATATTCCTCTAAAAGCAAATTGTGCCATCTAAAGTATCCAAAGGTATATTTACGTCGATCAATATTGGTAATTAAGCCAATACACATTTGACTAGTAAAGGTCAATGAACTGGAATCTGGAATTTATTTAGTACAAATATAATGAGGGCGATCACTTTTTAAGAGGCCACGGTGGTGTGCATACGTCCTAATTTCTTTTAAATAAAAAATAAATAAAAGAAAATTATGCTCGGTCTTTAAAATTATTAAATTTGATTTAAAAAAAAGAAAAATGTTAAAGAGCCCGTGAAATTTTTATATTAGTTTAATAAAAAATAAGGCGATTGGTAAACATTTAACTATACAATCTAATTTTTCTCGATGTTTAGGTAACGAACGCAATCTTAGCAGCAACCAATGAGCGCTCATCGGTAGAATATTATATTTTCTATCATTGTTCTGCAGGGTATAAATCGCTCAAATCCATTAACATATATTTGTTTTTTGTTTAGTAATTTTGCGAGAACAATTTTTGAGATTTTTTGAATACAACTAAAAGCTTTCATTGTACCGAATTTTTTTAAATTAATATTTTTTATTTTTAAATTTCTTTTTGAGAATGAATTATAATCCATAACTATTGTGCCAAAATTATCAATAGTTTTTTTTGTCACAAATAATGTTTTTGTGAACAATATATCCGGTAGACAAATAACCCCCATTACATGACAGAAGCCTACCCAAATAAAGTGACAGTCTCCGGATTTTCAGTAACAATATATTGGAGCGAAAGTTACGGCAACATCATACAATATGATCTACAAAGAAGAGTTAAAACAGATTATCCTAGAGAAGTGGCATAAAATATCTCCTGACGACACTAAAAAATCGCTTACGGCAAGTCATTTTACATAGCTAAAGGATACCATACTAGTTATTAACACAAATTTAAATTAAACTTTTAAACTTTTTTGTTATTTACATATGTTCCATTCTTTGAGTTGAACTTATGAAGTTATATTTTACTTATTTTTTTTTCTTCTAAAAATGAAATCAAAAATCAAAAAAATCAATGTTTTTCAATATACAACTGTAAATAATTTAAAATTCAATAAATATTTTCAATATTCAAACTTTATTTTGAAAAATACAATGTTTTAAAAGTCAAATGATCTGCTGTATGTTCAATTTTTTGATGTAGTGTACAACCAAACAAGGTTTGATGCTTGAAATTTACTCGGATTTAGAAGATGATAATGATACTCAAGAAACTTGGGGCTTAGAAATTATTTCAAATTTAAAAAAAGTCATTTTATGACCGCATCGGTTTTTATACACAACAACAGCATGTTGACATCTTGCGTGATTGACCGCTGGAGATGAATTTCTCTTCAAATGTTCAACACTTCATATGATTTAAGGAATGCCTTAAAGCAACAGAGTATCAAAACATTTCTTAGTTTTTTGGTGATTCTATACGTAGTTTAGTTTTACAAGTTAAAATCCGAATTACAATATGTCCAATTATGAGTAAGCTTCCTTTTGACTAACGATCATAAATTATTTCTTATTCTAAGCAAAATATTTTTTATGATGGTTGTTAAGTGTAGCTAGGTTTAATCTCCGGGTGTCCGGATTGGACATTTTTCAATCCCGTAATTCCGGGATTAGTAAAACTGTCCGGGAATGTAATTAATAACTAACTAATTAAACCTATATGTTCCGACTTTATATTCCATCATCTTCAGGTGGAAATTAACTAAAAACAAAATTTATTTATACCGTTTTTCAATTTTATAGTGTAAAGCTAGATACTTTAAACCTATACCCTAGCCAGACTGCGGTTTAATAAATCCGATTTTGCTAAACTCGATCAGGTACCCTTTGAAATAAAACGCGATTAGCAAAAACTGCACTAAAAAGCAATGGTGGCAGAAGAAGTTCTGCAGATTTACCCGTTGGAAACGGAGTTAGTAAGAATAAATCAGCTAATTAATGACATTCACTCGACGGTCAATTAAATGAGGTTTTGATTATCATTATGTAGAAATGTTATATAAATCATGATGTAAACAAAATATAAGATTTCCTATTTACCGCAATAACACAGAATTACCATAAATAAATATGACCGCAACAACACACAATTACCCGCCCCGGTGGAACAGTGGTTAGCATGCTGGCTTTAAGCTCCGGAGGTCCCGGGTTCGATTCCCGGCGGGTGATGAAAAAATCACGGCTGGTTAAGAGTAGGATCAATGAAGTAATCTTTCATTATCCGATAAAAATAAATGATTACGAAACTTCTTCATGAAGCGGCCAAATTGGAATGTAGCGCCAGCGGAAAAAAAAGAAACACACAATTACAGTCGAAAAAAATGTTGCGCTTTTGCAGAAGGCCATGATTTTTTTCTTATATTTTAAACAGGAAAAAAATTTCTGTGTATTCATTTTCTATAAGTATGTATGTAGGTTTATTAAATAAAATTGTATGAATGTATACAATTTTATTGAAATATAGAACATAAAAAATGCCAATTCCTACATTTTTCAAATTTTTCTGTAGCACCTAAACATAGTTGGCTGTTTTGTGTTTTGTTACATTTTCTGGGTCGGTTGTTTTGGTCGTTCTCTTTAGAAACCCCAGTATAAACGTTTTCAACGTTAAAAATTCACTAAATCCGTTTTATTACTACATATAACATAAATTGCAGTGTGTCAGTGGTATTGGTGTTTGATATTTCTGTAAAATCCAAGAAACTTTATCACCAAAATTATGTTTATAATTAATTTCTCCCTGAATATGATGGAATACACCGTCGAAACAAGGATCCCTTCATTTCGGCATATTTCAGGAACTGTATATTTCATTACTGAGTATGACACTACAATATGAGCTACGACGCATTTGAGTATGGCATGCGGATCACTTCGGCATAACGTAAACTACGAGATGTTTCAGTATATCATATTTCGTTACGGCACATGGTACGCTATGGCATATGGTGCACTGCGTACATTTCGATATGGTTTAAAAAAAAGAGAAAAAACATTAAAAAATGGCGATTACGGAAAGTACATTTTTCCAGAACAAAAAAGACCAAGCATCTAGATTTTGCATATGAATAAGCCTGCAGTAATAGGCACAACAAACCACTGTTTTTACTAGCAGTTACAACAAAAAAGGTTTTAATCAATCGTTTCCAAGTTTATTAATCAATAAATTTTCCTTCGAGTTATCTTATACAACAAATCAGCCAATAACGTTTTATTAGGATCGAAACACTTTCAATAACCATAAATTTCTTAATAAAGTTTCTTCGCTTCGTAGCACTGGTGGAAAATATAATCATATACTTTCTACTTAATTTAAGTTCTACAAAATGATACAAACAATACCACACAATAAAAATATCATAAATACAAATTATGTAAGCACATTTATGCCTGTAAATATCAATAAACTTGTATATTAGTTTGCAACTAAACCCTTTTAAAATTCATTAAATTTTATATGAATATAGAAATTGAACAAATTTTAAATAAAATGTTAATTTTACCTATTCAAAATTAAGAATCAAAATTGACAAAAATTTGGTTTAATTTACCAAGCATTATTTTTATAGCAAAGTCAATTGCTTCTTAATTTCTATTAAAATATTGTATATTGACAAAATTATTAATTTAAAAAGCAATACATTCTTTTTTAACTTATTTTAGAATTTTTTTTTTATAACGAACGATTTTTGATAACAATATTTTATATTTGATTTTGTGTTAAAGTTTATATAAAATTTGTTATTTGTAGAAAAATTAAAATATTTATTGAGTTATATTGAAAAGTTACATTACATATGTATATTTTTCAATTACCCGGCAAAATATTTTAAAATAAATTAAACTAAATATTATATTATAATTTAATAATTTAAAATTCTAGTTTAATATAAATATGTATATAATTTAAAGAATTGAAAATAAAACAAACATAACTGCCAGATTATCTAAGCTTATACATATAGTACATATTAGTTAATGTTGATTGTACTGTCAAAGGATATCTGATTATATACCTGTTATACAACTAAATTAAACATAAACAAAAATAAATTAATTTTAATTAGCTAACTAAACCAAATTATAAAGCAATTATCTACATATATTATATTATATTATATTAAATGGATTTAACCAAATAGAAAAATTAATTAACACGACGATAAATAATATTATATTTCAAACATTGTAGAAAAATGTATACATAGGCTGCGGGCGAAAACTCGGGTAAATTCCTAATTTACCTTTTTTTTCACAGTGTAAGCGGTAAATTAAATTTCTGTACTAAAAAGTAGGGTTAATTGTAATTGAGTACATAAATATTAAGAGAGTTTCAATTTTAGAAATATCCCAATATATTTATATTTTAAATTAATAATTTCCACAAGTGATTTTGTACAACATTTATAATCCACAAATATTGACATTTATTTTGTTACCAATGTACCGCAGAATTATCCCCATTATACCGTTTTAGGTGCCTAAGCAAATACCACGAAATTTTACGCTTCGAACCGACATGAGATTTACTGGATAATTCACACGGCCTCAAAGGTAAATATGTACTAAAGGTAGATTTTACTGTTCTAAATCATTTACCCGAACTTTTGCCCACAGCCATAGTATGTAGGTATTACAATTTACAACGCTTGCTAGTAAATAAATAAATTTGTAAATCATAAATTAGTTATTAATTCAAAAAAATGTGTGATAAAAAATTAAATAAATAAAATTATATTTTCGAATTAAATATAATTGAAAAAAAAAAACAAATTGCAGTAAAACAAATAATTTATTTTGGTTTTGCAAAAAGTTTTAATTTATGTTAATTAAAAGGTTATAGAAAAATAAAATAAATAATTTCACTAGTTAAATAAAAATCTAATAAAAAATAGCACACAGCAAATTTAATAATTTTACCAATTTATTTATTTATTTATTAGGTACATACTTATATTATAACAATTACTGTAAATTTATGTTAGATTTTATATAAAAAAAAGAAATTCCAAAAAATATATTAAACATTAAAAAGTAATAGAAATTTATCTAACGTGGTTTTATTTAAGACAACTGAAAAACCAAACGGATTATCGATGGAGTCCAATTACTTTTATTACATGTACATTGTTGGTATATGGGATTTCCAGCAATGTAGCTGCTATCTGGTGGGTACAATATGGACATAATTTTACCATCGAACAAGGGTTATCAGAACTGTCAAACAGTTAAATTTGAAAAGGCCCCACTTAGCTTTATTTTGGAATCTATCCTGCCTTTGAAAGTGGTAAGATGTGATCTAATCTTACGAACTAGTTAAATGGGAGTACGATTTATAAAAAAAACTATGTTGTCCTTAATATTAAAGTACTAGGGGGTACTGCCAATACCAGGACGGATACAATTTATATATTATGGTGATGTCCAGCGGCCGCTGCCACAATCACCATTTTACCATTTGATATTTTTTTAGCCGTTATTTTTTACTCGAGTAGGAGTTGCTCGAGATTAAAGGCTTTTAAGGATTATTGTACCTTAAATAGACCTTAAACCACCATCTTTTAAGGATGATTTTACATATGTCAACATACAAAAACCGTACAGACCGAAAACCAGTTTCATTCTGGCCCGAAATTTCATTCTGGCCCAAAGATCATACCCAAGTGAACATGAATTTTTATAAAGAGGGGATCACCCACTACCTTCAGAAATATATATCCACTTGGGTTCGATCTTTGGACCAGAATGAGAAATTTTTTAATATCCAACTTAATGCGAACTTACAGACGCATCACGTCTTTCCTAAGTTACTTATCTTCTAGATTTTTGAAAGATGTAATATATTCTAGATAGAAGAGGTCGCCCACAACTAATAAAAATATATGTCCACTTGGGTACGATCTTTGGGCCAGAATGAGAAATTTTTTAATATCCAACTTTATGCGAACTTGTGAATAGGGACGCATCACGTCTGTCCTAAGTGGCTTATCTTCCAGATTTTGGAAAGATGCTTTATTTTATAGATATAGGGGGTCGCCCGCTACCTTTAAAAATATATGTCCACTTGGGTACGATCTTTGGGCCAGAATGGGAAATTTTTTAATATCCCACTTTATACGAACTTACATATATGGCTACAAAACACCTGTCCTAACTCAGTTATTTTCTAGATTTTTGAAAGATGTTACATTTTTTCCTTATAGGGGATCACTGGCTCTCCTTAGAAATATATGACCACTAGGGTATGGGTCTTTGGGCTATACAGACATCTTTTTTTTAATATCCAACTTTATGCGAACTAACATATAGAAACACTTAACATTGTCCTAAGTACTTATCTGCTAGATTTTTGAAAGATGTTACTTTTTTTTAAGATAGGGGGATCACTCGCTAACCTTAATGAAGTCTTTGTCATTGTTTTTGGATAGAGGGAACCTTCGGCTGTCTGTAAAACAGGTGTCCATTTAGTTAAGATCTTTGGATCAGATTGAATCATTTTTATATACATATGTAGTATCAAATTTCGAATGAACTTTGATTTTGTTAAATTATTTCTTTGACCAATTTAAATTAAAACTTAAGTTATAGTTGCTTTTTCGCGAATTCAAATTACATAGTAAGTCAAATAATTTGGTGTATGTACCTAAAAATTCATAATAACGAGAGATTTATTATTCATACGAATCAGAGTTTAAAAAGGGATGTCATTTCGCTCTTCGCTCTTGCTCTTTTTCAAGAGCGAAAATAAAAAATATTAAAACGCTCTTCATAAGGAGCGATATTGTAAAACAAAAAATATCGCACTGAAGAGCAGGAGCATTATTTTTTATTATAAGGCTCTTGCTCTTCCACTATTGCGTTTGTATTACCATATTTTCGCTCTTTGTTATTGAGCTATATTGAAAAAACAAATACGCTCTGCTCTGATGAATAAAATCGTTATTAATATTATTTCGCTCTTGCTCTTGTTATTACGGCAAACGGTATTCAAAACGTTCTAAAATGCTCCCTTGAGAAAGCCAGATTTGTTAGCGAACTGATACACATTTACAAATATCTACTGTTCTGAAATAAGTCCAACTAGGATATAACTAGGCTATTCCTTAACCGATTATGAATATGATGCAATTTGATATGCGATTGGAAATGGGATTCTAAAATCATTATTGGATAAATCAGGAGTATGGCCAACTAGTATGGAACTTGACTATTTTTTAACCATTTTAGTGAAATTTGACATGCGCGATCGAAATGGGATTCTAAATTGATTTTTGGTTGAAATTCTGGAATATGGCCAATTAGGAAGGAACTTGGCCATTTCTTATCAGAATTTGATGAAATTCAGTATGTTCGATGGAAACGGGATTCTTAAATGATTTTTAGATAAAGTTCTGGAATATGGCCAATTAGGAAGGAACTTCGCCATTTTTTATCCGATTTTGATGAAATCCAGCATGTCCGATGGAAATGGGATTCTTAATTGATTTTTAGATAAAGTTCTAGAATATGGCCAATTAGGAAGGAACTTGGCCATTTCTTATCCAATTTTGAGGAAATTCAACATATTCGATGGAAATGGGATTCTAAATTTATTTTTAGATAAAGTTCTGGTATATGGCCAATTGGGAAGGAACTTGGCCATTCCTTATCCGATTTTGATGAAATTCAAGATATACGATGGAAATGGGATTCTTAAATGATTTATAGATAAAGTTCTGGAATATGGCCAATTGGGAAGGAATTTGGCTATTTCTTACCCGATTTTGATGAAATTCAGCATGTTCGATGGAAATGGGATTCTTAATGATTTTTAGATAAAGTTCTGGAATATGGCCAATTGGGAAGGAACTTGGCTATTTCTTACCCGATTTTGATGAAATTCAGCATGTGCGATGAAAATGGGATTCTCAAATGATTTTTAGATAAAGTTCTGGAATATGGCCAATTAGGAAGGAACTTGGCCATTTCTTACCCGATTTTGATGAAATTCGATATATACGATGGAAATGGGATTCTTAAATGATTTTTAAATAAAGTTCTGGAATATGGCCAATTGGGAATGAACTTGGCCATTCCTTATCCGATTTTGATGAAATTCAACATATACTATGGAAATGGGATTCTAACTTGATTTTTAGATAAAGTTCTGGAATATGGCCAAGTAGGATGGAACTTGGCAATTTCTTATCCGATTTTGATGAAAATCAGCATGTTCGATGGAAACGGGATTCTTAAATGAGTTTTAGATAAAGTTCTGGAATATGCCCAATTAGGAGGGAACTTGGCCATTTCTTATCCGATTTTGATGAAAGTTAGCATGTTCGATGGAAATGGGATTCTTAAATGATTTTTAGATAAAGTTCTGGAATATGGCCAATTGGGAAGGAACCTGGCCATTTCTTATCCGATTTTGATGAAATTCAGCATGTTCGATGGAAACGGGATTCTTAAATGATTTTTTTAGAAATTTTGAAAATTTGTCTGTTTTTAACACTATGATTCCTTCGGCTTTTTTATAGACAAATATATTATTTTTGATGCATTCCAATATTTACGGTTTGGTAAACCAGTGAAATACAGAAGCATTTACTCATAATACACCTACTCCACTCAAAAGTAGAAATATCATTTACCCCCCTTTACCGTTAAAGAAAAAACAAGAAAATTTCCTTCAGTTCTGTCGGTAGTTTGGTTTCGTACTGATAATCTCAAAACAAAAAGTTCGATCTTCTCATCAGGAAGCTACGACCAAACTACAAAAATACAACTCGAACTGTATACGTTATATACCAGGACGAGCGTACTGTTTTGGCGAATTATTATTAATACACACAAAGAAATTTTCCTTCTGTTTTTTCTTGGTGAATATAATAATTCGCCAAAACAGTACGCTCGTCCTGGTATATAACGTATACAGTTCGAGTTGTATTTTTGTAGTTTGGTCGTAGCTTCCTGATGAGAAGATCGAACTTTTTGTTTTGAGATTATCAGTACGAAACAAAACTACCAAAAGAACTGAAGGAAATTTTCTTGTTTTTTCTTTAAGGGTATAGGGGGGTAAATGATATTTCTACTTTTGAGTGGAGTAGGTGTATTATGAGTAAATGCTTCTGTATTTCACTGGTTTACCAAACCGTAAATATTGGAATGCATCAAAAATAATATATTTGTCTATAAAAAAGCCGAAGGAATCATAGTGTTAAATGATTTTTAAATATAGTTCTGGAATATGGCCAATTAGGAGAGAACTTGCTTATTTCTTAACCGATTATGATAAAATTCGGTATATACGATGGAAATGGGATTCTAAAATGATTGTTAGATGAAGGTCTGGAATATGGCCAACTATGATGGAACTTGGTTATTCCTAAACCGATTTTAATGAAAATTGACATGCGCAATGGAATTATGATTCTAAAATGCTCTTTTGGATATAGTTCTGGACTATGGCCAAGTAGGATGGAACTTGATTATTGTTTAAGGGAGAACACCACTGTGACCTACCATTTTCAAGTGCTTAGTTTGATATTTTTTTTTGAGAAATGGGTTGGGTTTAGAGAAAAAAAAACTTTTAGGCTATATTTGGCATATATTTAAGTAAACAAAAAAAAATTTGTATGTAAAAAAAATACAAAATGGCGGCGCTAGAGTAGCTTTAGTATAAGTGATTTTGCCTAGAGTCGCTCCGCTGCACGCAGTAGAAGTGTCTTAAATTTGTTCCTGGAACAAAAAATAAAATATTTTCATGAAATATATTAGTTTTAGCATCGAAGTACACGAGCAAATTAAAAAATTCGAAAAAATAAAAAATTGAGACAAGTTTGAAGAAAAAGTTTCATTTTTCGACTATAATTTTCGTATAAAAAGTTGTATATCTTTTTTAATTTTTAATGAATCAAAAAAATCTCATGTACTTCGATGTTAAATCTATTTAAGAAGCTGCAGTTAAAATTTCAAGTCGATTGAACGAAAATTGATTGAGTTCTGCTGTGTGCAGATTTCCAAAACACGGTTTCGAGAAAAACGCGTTTAAAGTTTTTGGTATCAATAACTTCTCCAATAAGGGCTCTCAGCAAAATGCTTGAAAACCTTTTAAAAAAATTTTTTTTAGCTATAAACGAATTTGTATCATATTTTTGAGGGTCTAAAGGATTTTTTAAAGGCAAAAAAAAAAAATCGATTTTTTGAAAATCTCACAGTGGTGTTCTCCCTTAACCGATTATATTTAAATTTTTCATTTGTGCAGGAAATGGGATTTTAGAATGATTTTTAGACACACTTCTGGAATATGGCCACTAAATTTCATTGAAATCGGATTGAAAATGGCCAAGTTTCTTATAATTTGCCATATTCCAGAACTTTACCAAAAATAAATTTAGAATCCTATTTCCATCGTATATGTTGAATTTCATCAAAATCGGATAAAAAATGGCCAAGTTACTTCCTAATTAGCCATATTCCATAATCCCATTTCCATTGAACATGCTGAATTTCATCAAAATCGGTTAAGAAATGGCCAAGTTCCTTCCGAATTGGCCATATTCCAGAACTTTATCTAAAAATCATTTAAGAATCCCATTTCCATCGAACATGCCGAATTTCATCAAAATCGGATAAGAAATGGCCAAGTTCCTTCCTAATTGGCCATATTCCAGAACTTTATTTAAAAATCATTTAAAAATCCCATTTCCATCGCACATGCTGAATTTCATCAAAATCGGGTCAGAAATAGCCAAGTTCCTTCCTAATTGGCCAAATTCTAGAACTTTATCTATAAATCATTTAAAAATCCCATTTCCATCGTATATATCGAATTTAATCAAAATCGGGTAAGAAATGGCCAAGTTCCTTCCCAATTGGCCATATTCCAGAACTTTATCTAAAAATCATTTAAGAATCCCATTTCCATCGTATATGTTGAATTTCATCAAAATCGGATAAGGAATGGCCAAGTTCCTTCCTAATTGGCCATATTCCAGAACTTTATCTAAAAATAAATTTAGAATCCCATTTCCATCGAATATGTTGAATTTCTTCAAAATTGGATAAGAAATGGCCAAGTTCCTTCCAAATTGGACATATTCTAGAACTTTATCTAAAAATCATTTAAGAATCCCATTTCCATCGGACATGCTGGATTTCATCAAAATCGGATAAAAAATGGCGAAGTTCCTTCCTAATTGGCCATATTCCAGAACTTTATCTAAAAATCATTTAAGAATCCCATTTCCATCGAACATGCTGAATTTCATCAAAATCGGATAAGAAATGACCAAGTTCCCTCCTAATTGGCCATATTCCAGAACTTTATCTAAAAATCAATTTAGAATCACATTTCCATCGTATATGTTGAATTTCATCAAAATCGGATAAGAAATGGCGAAGTTCCTTCCTACTTGGCCATATTCCAGAACTTTATCTAAAAATCATTTAAGAATCCCGTTTCCATCGAACATGCTGAATTTCATCAAAATCGGATAAGAAATGGCCAAATTCCTTTTCAATTGGGCATATTCTAGAACTTCATCTAAAAATCATTTTAGAATCTTATTTCCATCGCACATGTCAAATTTCACTAAAATCGGTTACGGCAAAGCCAAGTTCCATCCTAGTTGGTCATATTTCCGAACATTATCTAAATACCATTTATTGAACTTTGAAAGAGCAATATCGCCGGTTACAAAAAATATCGCTCCCATTTATTACAAAAAATATCGCTCCCTAATATATCGCTCCCTAATATATTTTCTTCAATCGCTCTGTAGTATTGATTGGGAGCGATATTTTTAACTTTTACGCTCCCTGTTTTAAGAGCGATATTAAAAATAAAAATTTAAGTCACTTTGAAAGAGCGAAATAATTTTGTTTTTGTGTTTATCATTAACCTTCTCTCCGTGTATTGGGGTCAAATTGACCCCAGCCGGTTTTAAAATGAAAAAAACTGCGTTTTTTATTATTTGAATGGCTCATGCCCTAAAAGAAAGCCTCAACTAATATCTTGTACACGCAATACAACGAAAAGTGGGTCCAAATTACTTGTAAATTTGGTAATTACGATAGTCTGAAATGAACCAAGCGCATTTCTGTGTACTGGGGTCAAAATGACCCCAAATTATTTCCATGTAGGTACCTACTATTTTCTATATAAATCAAAAAATGACTTAATTTTTATGTTTATGAATGTATTGTAAAGTATGTCTGTGATGTTTTTTGCATTTTTCTGTTAATTAGTAAGTGAGACTGTCAGATGAAGGGGAAATAGCGAACGATAATATTGAAGTGGATTTTTCAAAATGCGACGAGAGTTGTACATGCTGAGCCGATAAACGTCTGTGTTTACGATGAGGATGAACATATTGAGCCGATAAATTTTGATGATGATGACAATTTTGAGCTTTGCGCTGACGATCGAGAAAATGAACAGGGAAATGATGAAACTGCTACTTTTGAAGATGAAGAAGCGGTTACTGGTATATGGTATTATGCCCAAAATAAAAAAATGTTTCCGAAAGTGGAGCCTAAATATTGCAAATGTGACCAGAACATGCGACTTTCTACTAGTGCGGGAAGTGGAAGGCTTCACGGAGCAAATAGCAAAAAATCTAATAACTCAGTTATTAGCTTTCCAAAAAACCATCACAGAAATATTGGTGAATATTATCATGGCTGAGACCAATAGAAAAGCGTGGCAGTTTTATACATATAATGAATGATAAAATAACAGAAAACACCGTACTTTGTATGATACTAATTCGGTGGAAATGTTTGCATTGACCTGCATTTAAATTTACGCTGGCGCTCTTAAGAACTGGGACGACCGTTCATTTTATCGAGCTATGATATCCGACAGGAGCCGCTAAAAACAGATAGATTGGTAGCATTTTGAACTGTATGGAAAATGTTCTTGGCAAACATTCGAAAACCTTATAAACCCTCATCAAATTTAACTATTGATGAACAATTGATTTTCTTCCCGACAGTACGTACCATCAAAACCAAGCAAGTATGGAATTAAAATATTTTGGCTACGCGACGCGAAGATCTCTTACCCATTGAACGCAGAAGTGTATGTTGATGGGCAACCAGGGAGGCCTCATTCGGTTAATTACGCCTTGAATTTAGACCATCGGATATCCGCACGTCACGTCAACAAAAGAAGAACAATTACTATGAAGAACTTTTTTACTATTTGTACTTTAGCCGAGCAACTTTTGCAGAAAAAAACCGACACTAATTGGAACAATCCTACAAATCAAACCCGATTTGCCCAAAGAGCTTAGTACAAGTAAGGAATTAAAAAAAAACGAGAACTAAAATCTTAAAAATTTAGATTTGATAACAACCTAATACTTGAAAGTTGTATCCTAAAGAAAATCGTTTCTAAAAGAATTGGTTATGCAACTGGGCAAGCCAGCTCTCCAACCCTCGAAAGTTCACAAAAAATTTAAGGACAGCAATCGATCTAATAGGTTATAGTGTTACTAATAAGACGGGAATCAACAGGCGATAAAGTGGCGGCTAAGGCCGTTAGAAAACGACCAAGATTTTATTTGCGCCCTTTGATTATCTGATATGAAATCTAGAACAAGATGTCATTTTTGTAATGAGCTATCTTGCCCAAACTACACCAAAATCCTATGCATAGAATGCATCAAAGAATAGGAAATGGTTTCATATGAACATTAAGTGGTTTTAGATGACGTATCTGGTTAAAACATAAATTTGACTAATTAAAGTGATTTTTTGTGAATGTAATTACTTTTTCAATAAAAATATAAATTTGTAATAAGAAAATAAACAATTTTAATTTACTTTCCCTATGAAATCTATGAAGTTATCCATGGGGTCAGATTGACCCCTATACACAGACAACGTTATAGTAAGCTATACACAGAGTGAAGGTTAAAGAGCAAGAGCGTAAACGAATAGTGAAAAATATATTATTGGGAGCAAGAGCGATACTTTTTATAAAGAGCGAAAAAAAGAGCGAAAAATTTAAACTCTGAGACGAATACATTCACAGAAAAATCATTTTTTAGGACAAATGTTTAATTTTAGGACAAACTTCGCACCCGTCTAATTTGTAGTAGTGTTCGCATACATTTAGGCGCGTCATAAACGTATACCTCGCGTAAATTTCTTTATTTTTAGTTAAAGTGTACATTATTTTCGATATTGTTTTTATTTATTTTTCAATTTTTTTTGACTTTCGTCGTTTTGACTTACGTCGCGTTTTCAAGAACTACGACGTATCTCAAGGATGACCCGTAATTAAAAAATAAAATTGGAAAGACAAAATCCAAAAGCTTTGAGCACGACGGCTTTATTCCAAATCCTAAAATTATTGAACTCGAAAATAGAAGCCTACCACTTGGAAATGAAACGGAAAATAATATAATAATGAAACATGATAGGGTGAGTACAGAGCAAAATTCTGAAGATGAAGATGAAGAATTCCTCGAATTAGTTGTGAATACAAATAAGAAAAGGAAAACACTTAAAGCAAATAATAACAATAATAATATTAATATTAATAATACTAAATGCAATAAAATAAGGAGAATATTAATAGTAATAATAAAAATAGCAATGGTGATAATGATAACAATAAGAAATTAAATAAACAAAGTGAAGATAATAATGTGGTATCAACAGAGGACATATTAACCACGAATAATACAACAATTAATAAAAAAGAGAAAATACCCCCGAATAGTGGCATATAATCTAAATATCAAATAAATAATGGAACAATTAAATACCATAGTTGGCATAGAAAATACAACATAAAAAAAATAAATCGCAATATCACCCATATATTGACAATGAACGCTGAAGATTTTATGAAAGCTGTGGAAGTGATAAAGAATGGAAATACTTATTATTATACATACACACCATCTACATGGAAGCAGCAGACAATTCTACTAAAAGGTATCAGTAGCAGCTTTGACGAGGATGATGTTCGTGGAGCTCTTGAATATCATCAGGTAAGTCAGCATATTGATAAAGTGACAAAGTTTACAACGAGACAATCCATTAAAGCCAACTATGACTTGGGAACTTGGCTCCTTCAGTTGGCACCCTCGATCGATTTTACAATCTTTTTGAATATTAAGTATTTGTTAAATCAAGCAGTCACGTTTGAAAAATTAATAAAAAAGGAAACTATCCAATGTAAGAATTGTCAGCGATATGCGGTCATACGGCGTCCAATCGTGGAATGAGTTATAGATGCATCAAATATGATGCAGAGCATGGTCCTGGTCAGTGTCCTAATGTAGATATATATAGATATAGCTTCCTACTGTATTAACTGTAAGCAAACCGGACATCCAGCAAATTTTAGGCAATGGCCAAAACATCAAGAGTTATTAGATAGGAAAGAAGCACAGAAAAATAAACAAATACAAGATAGCTTAGCAAAGAAGCAAATATTCAATAAATACCACATACCAGGTATTTCCTACTCTAGAGTAATAGGACCTAATCAAAAAAGCACAGTAATTAATAAACAATTAAATTTGGAAGCAAATAAAAACTCTAAAACAACATGGGATCAAACATGCAATGATATGTTTGGGACAGGGTTTACAGAAACTCTTAATCGATTTTATAAATTTACCCCAGCATTTAATGCCATTACTGAGCAAATCCAAAAAATAGCGCTTTTTGTATGTTTTGCAAATATAACCAACTCACCATGAACATTCAAAATACCAAGTTACATATATTACAATTGAATGTCAATTCTTTGGTAAGTGGTAAAAAGCGACATGATATATATATATATATATATATATATATATATATATATATATATATATATATATATATATATATATATATATATATATATATATATATATATATATATATATATATATATATATATATATATATATTTATATATATATATATATATATATATATATATATATATATATATATATATAATTGAATGTATTTCTAAAAAAGAACAAGCTTTATATTGTATTACTAAATGAAACTAAGCTCAAACCAAATCATAAAGTACAATTTTGTAATTATAATTTTCATAGAGATGATAGAAAAATAAATAAGGGTGGAGGAACTGGTGTATTAATTAAACAAGGCATAGGGTACACGGTTGTACCGAGTCCAAATTTTGATAGTATTGAAACATCCATTATTAGAATAGGAAAGAGTAGTAAACAATTATTGATAGTAGCAGCTTATTTTAGCCCGGATGATAAACAGTATAAATTAAATACAAAAGATATAAGTAAAATTATGAATATAAAGACAAAATATGGCTTAAATATGATTTTGGGACGAGATTTAAATGCAAAACATAGTTTGTGGGGAAATTCAGTAGTAAATAATAGTGGTATAGAACTATATAATTGGCTACAATTAAATTGCATATCTGATAAAGTCAAATTGATAGGATCGAATACTCCAACATATGATAGAAGTGGTATGGAATCATACTTGGACATTTTCTTCTTATCTGATGATTTAAACATTCACTTTGATCATCAAAGTTACCCTAACCTCAAAACAGTTGATTTTGAGTCTGACCATAGGGCAGTAGAAGCTATCATTGAATTTTAGAATTCCAAGAATTTCCTCAAGACAGATCCTTAATTATGGAGTACTGACTGGGAAAAATTTAATACATGTCTAGAAAAAAAATCAATAAAATACATAATTAGAAAAAAAACTAGAGAGGAATGGGATAGATGATTGTATAATAAAACTACAGGAAGCGCTAGAAATTGCGGTCAACAAGAATACTCCAGTTACTACACTAAATTATAGCACGCAAATTTTACTACCTGTTCATATCCTAAAATTTATAAAACAAAAGAATACATATCGCAGACAATGGTTTAGAAATAGAAATTCGACTAATGCAGATTTACTTAAGACACAAATAAAGAATGCAAAGAAAATGATAAGGGAACTTATACAAATCCACTATGAAGCACTTTGGAACATAAAACTAGAAAACATAAAAATGAATAATAATACATTCAATGAAATTAATAAAATTACTAATCGTAAATAATATTATAGTATACCACCACTTATA
Source organism: Tipula helvola (assembly GCA_963556165.1). NCBI lineage: Eukaryota > Metazoa > Arthropoda > Insecta > Diptera > Tipulidae > Tipula > Tipula helvola. The sequence continues at coordinate 220,685,693 of OY744482.1, read as the reverse complement.
GACCCTATAACAAAAAGCAAAGCAGTAATACCAGCAGAAAAAGCAAAATTATTGTGCAAGACATTTGAAAGTGGGTATGGAATACAAAATCAGTGGATGAGTGTGTGGAAGACTTTATAGATAATAATAGTTTACCATTAGTAGTCCCCTCTGAAATAAACAAAATCACGTCTGAAATATATTGTAAAACGTCTTATTTTGCAACGAGGTTTGCTAATATGCTAGACATAAAGGCGTATATAAAATCGCGTAATAGTAAAAAATCCTCTGGATACGATAAAATACCTAATTATGCACTAAAAAAATTGTCAGTTAAATTCATAGATGTGCTAACTTTGATTATCAATCATACCTTCAATATAGGATATTTTCCAGATATATGAAAAATGGATATTATAGCTCCAATTCATACAAAAGAGTAAACCGCCGGATCGCGCCACTAGCTATAGACAGATCTCACTCCTATCAAACATAAGTAAAATCTATGAAAAATTCTTATTAGAAAATATCCAGGATCATTGTGAAGGTCATAGTCTAATTCCAGACAATCAGTTTGGGTTTCGTGCATCTCATTCCACAACACATGTTGCGGTTATATTTAAAAATGACGTATCGTAAAAATGACGTTTTATATTTAAAAATGACGTTTGAATGATGTGGAAAAAGCACTTGGATTAATGTAGTAGTATATAAATTAATACAGATGAAGTTTGATCCAGGTGTTGTGAGGGTAATACACAGCTATCTCATAAATAGAAAGTTTCGAGTAAAAGTTGAAGATGAGTTTTTGGGAATTTTTAATGTTCAATCAGGGGTGCCACAGGGTTCGCTTCTGGGGCCAATACTATACGTACTGTACACTGTTGACTTACCAATGTCTAGAGTCTGTCCTACACATATAAAAACTTTAACATATGCTGATGATATGATGATATACACTTCGCAAAAAAATATCACGAGGGCTGAAAGGGATCTTAATAATCACATTAAAACTCTTGAGGAATACTTTAAGAAATGGAAAATAAAACTTAATGTTTTACTGGATAACATTCACAGAAAATTTAAAACCATATCTGCACATTAAAATAACAATCCAAAAAGCATTAGTAGCGTACAACTACATTAAAGCAATACTATGGTTTAAAAGCCGGATCGTGAAAAGAATAAAATTAATATGTTATAAGCAGCTGATTAGGCCGATCCTTGGTTACGGATTCCCTGCCTGGTCAGATTTGTCATTAGCTCAGATGGAAAAACTCAGAGTAGTGGAAAGAAAAATACTGCGTGTATGCGCTAATATGAAATATAAAGAGGATTCGTATGAGCTCATCTGTAACAGAACATTATTCAAGGAAACGAACATAGAAATAATACACAAGGTATTAATAAAAAATGCCATAAAATTCTTCGAGGGCAGAACTATCTCAAAACCCGCTAATAAAATATAAAGGGCTGAAACCTCACTAGATGATCAGAACTTCGGTCTTTGGTGTTTTAAATCGGCATAGCATTCACCTGTCACATGTGTCATAAAGATTTTTATTTATTTATTTAATGTTATTACAATCTAGTCTCCTGGACTAATGAGCAATTTGTTTCTGACTTAATTTACTAACTTAATATTAATCTATGGCTTCTTCCCATTGGCGTTCCATAGAGTCTGGTAAATTGAATTAAACCACATCTTTGTAGTGGGCTTTACACAGCACAATGCTGTTTAAGCAACAATTACACCAACTCAAAAGGTTTGGTTCTTTTAAGTCTACGTATTAAATTCGTGTTGCTTAGAAGCTGAGTTGCCTCAATGTTCACATGATGCCGGAGCCTCTCTTCATGTCTCCGCGCTTTCTCCTAAATTTCATTTACGATGAGGTTCACTTTAAGGTCCCTATGGAGATCATTGTTCCTGACATACCAAGGTGCATCAACGATGTTCCTTAATACCATATTCTGAAATCTTTGGATGATATTTACGTTGCTTTGTTTGGTACAACCTAAAAGTTGAATACCATACGTCCAAACGGGTTAAAATATTTGCTTATAAAGTAGCAGCTTGTTGTATGTTGATAAAGAAGAGTTCCTTCCCATCAGCCAATACATCTTTCTGTATTTAATTCTTAGTTCTTCACTTTTCTTCTTGACATGTGCTTTCCATCGCAGTTTAGCATCCAGGGTCATGCCGAGATACTTAGCTGTGTTCGCATACGGTACTATTTCTTGATTTATGGTAATCGGGATATGTTCGAATCGCCTGTTTGTAAAGTTGATGTGAACTGATTTAGTTTCATTTAGTTTTATTCGCCAACTTTTTGTCCATTTATAAATTTTAGTTATTGCTGATTGTAACTTTTGTGTTGACTCTTCGTTGCTTGTGCCAACAGCTAAGATCGCCGTGTCATCTGCAAAAGTCGCCACTGTATTGTTTTCTAATGCAGGAAGATCATAAGTGTATATTAGGTATAAAACCGGCCCTAATACACTGCCCTGTGGAACTCCTGCGTTGATTTCTTTCAATTCAGAGAAAGTGTCATCTAACTTAATCCTGAAGAATCTATCTTTTAAGTAAGATCCCAGTATATTAGCAAATTGGATTGGTAGAAGATTTCTTAATTTATGGTTAAGTCCTTCATGCCACACTCTATCAAATGCTTGGGCAACGTCTAGAAATATTGCTGAACAGATTTTTTTCTCCTCTAGTGCTTTCTCAATTATACTGGTTATTCGGTGAACTTGATCAATTGTTGAGTGTTGGTTACGAAAACCGAACTGATGATTTGGGATTAAGTTTTTACTCTCGATTATCGGATTTAACCTTTTTACCAGAAGCTTCTCAAAGAGTTTGGCCATGACTGGCAATAGCGAAATTGGCCTATATAAGATGAGGTTATGTGTGGTGGTTTCCCAGGTTTTGGGATCATGATTACTTCTGCAATTTTCCACAAGCTTGGTACATATTTGATTCTAAATGCTGCATTTATAAGATTGGTGAGCTTTACCAGAGCTTTCCTTGGCAGTTCTTTTAAGATTTCTGCTGTAATAAGATCGTAGCCAGGAGCTTTTTTCATATTCATATTAGTTTTTATCTCACACGCGACTTCTTTTGGTGTTGTCGGTAGGATTTCTTTACTTTCTTGCACAGCTTGTTCAGATATTATCTCGGCTTCTAATGTTTCATCTTGATGTGGCTGGAATATTTTTTCAAGATGTTCAGCAAATTCTCGAGCTTTGTCTTCATTATTCCTAGCCCATTTATCACCTGCTACTCTTATTGGAGGGTTCTGTATTATTGGTCTTTTAATTCTTTTGGTTGCTTTCCAAAGAGAATAATCAGTACTGCTATCATTAGTTAATTTTCTTAAATAGTTGCTGACTGATTCATTTTTCAATTCTTTGATTTCTCTTCTTAATTGTTGAGTGAGATTGTTCAAATTAGTTTTATCTTGAGGGGCCCTTGTTTGTTGCCATACTCTTCTAGCTCTTCTTTTTTTTTGCTAGGAGTTCCCTAATTTCCAAAGGGTAGTTGTTTCCCTTGATTTTCTTTTTAACCTCAGGGGTATTTTCCCAAGCTGATTGCTGTATATCGTCTACAAATTTGTGAACTTCTTTGTCTAATTGCTCCTCGGTCTTTAATGGAACCATTAAGTTAATTTTTTCTTCTAGCGATAGTCTAAAGCATTCCCAATTAGTGTGATTATTTACTAGAAAAGGGTTCCTTTCTTTCTGAATAATTTTTTCACTTAACGTTAACAGTATCGGTGAATGATCAGAGTTTAGGTTGTGGCTTTCATCTACTTGTATATAATTTACATATATCTTCTTTATTATAAAGAAATCAATCAGATCTGGTACTTTATTTGGATCAGTAGGCCAGTAAGTTGGTTTTCCAGTTGAGAGAGCTTCACAACTGCATTTCCTAATGGCTTTCAGGAGTTCTTTACCCTTAGTTGTTGTTAATCTGGAGCCCCAGTGGACATTTTTGGCATTAAAGTCTCCTCCAAGTATTTATTTATTTATTTATTTATTTTTTTTTTTATTTATTTATTTATTTATTTATTTATTGTACTTTAACAATAATTTAGTATTAAAAGGAAAAGCACAGATGGAAACAGAGTAAACGGAACAAAAGAACAAAAATAAAATGATGAAGCTGCTTCCATTAGGCAGAAAAACCTTTTAAATTTTTTCAAACAATTTCCATCTCATGCATACACATTCTATTTTGAGCAATAGCTCATTTACAATAAAATGTACAGCAAGAGGTGAAATAATATTAAAATTTAACAATAATAATAATAATATTAAAAATAAATTTAAAAAAAAAAAAAAAAAAAAAAAAAAAACAACCGTAAAAAGTATAAACCGTTTTCCTAATTTACTGAGGAACTCGAGATAATCCTTTTCTTTCAACGAGTGCTTCGGTGGGCAGTACACACCAGCAATACAAATAGAACCATTTTTGGTTTTGACGTTAACAGCAGTTGCTTGTATTTCTTCTGTTTCATATTTTAACTCTTCATAGTGGTGGATACTATTTCTGATTATAACCGCACTACCTCCTTTAGCAGTGTTTTCCGGATGAATGGTATGATATATATGATAATTTTTAAATTTAATGATTGTTTGTCTAGTGAAATGTGTTTCCGTGATGAGACATACATCGATTTTTTCTGTGTCCAGGACCACTTGCAATTCTTGATGTGTCATAAAGATGGTATGACAGTTTTGACAGTACTGATTTCTATTTTAACCAACATATATTTACATTATAGAACAACAGCCAAACAGGTCAAAAGTTTCAGTAACAGGGGTACAGGCATCCAATATAACACGAAAAATCGTATTCTAGAACTTTATATCGAAAGTAGTATACAAAATTATACTGATATTTTTAACCGTGTAACCGACCATATTCCAGAACTTTAACCAAAAATTATTTTAGAATCCCATTTACGACGCACATGCCAAATTTCATAATAATCGGGTAAGGAATAACCAAGTTCCATCCTTCTTGGCCATATTTCAGAGCTTTATCCAAAAGTTATTTTAGAATTCCATTCCCAACACACATGTTAAATTTGATGATACCCGGTAAAGGAATAGCCAAGTTCCATCCTGCTTGCAAAACTCATTCTAGAATTCCATTTCCAATACAAATGTCGAATTTCATCATAATCGGTTGAGCAATGGGCAAGTTCCATCATACTTGGCCATATTCCAAAATTTTATCCAAAACTCTACTTATTTCATATACATATTATTGGATTATAATATTTTTCTCCTAGAATTAAAAGTATCTACTTTTACACCAAGGATTAAAAGTGTAGCTTAGCAACACACACATTTTTAAAATAGTAAGAAAAAGGCCAACTTTAATACCCAAAAACAGTATTAAAACCAGAGGCTTTTAAGACGTTGGGAGAAAAATATAATTTTTTCTCCCAACGTCTTAAAAGCCTCTTGTTTTAATACTGTTTTTGGGCATTAAAGTTGGCCTTTTTCTTACTATTTTAAAAAATGTGTGTGTGTTACTAAGCTACACTTTTAATCCTTGGTTTAAAAGTAGGCACTTTTAATACTAGGAGAAAAAAAATATAGTGAAGACCCAATAATATGTACATATAATGTATATGAAATAAACAACAAAAACCGCTTATATGCGCACTCATAAATCTTACGTGATTTTGATGGCAATAGGTTTAACACAATTTCTGTTCCTGTTTGAACCACATCCGGTGGTAAATTTGATAAATCTTCTGAAATAAACATTTTGTTCGCAAGAAAGAAAATATTGAATAATAGGTTTGCAGTTTGACGCGTGCAATAGTCAAACCAAACAAAAGTCATGGTCTCCTTAGTTTCACAAAATATTTCAACAAATATAGTTTCAATTTTGAAAGTCATGATCTCCTTAGTTTCACAAAATATTTCAACATGATTAGTTTCAATTTTGAAGTTTTAATTAAATAATTTGTTCTTACTCGTATAATTAGTAATATACAACCGATACAATATGAACTCTTCGTTGGAGAAAACATAGTATGTGATATTCGGATTAAAAGTGATTTTGTTTGACTCGCAATATTTGCTATTACTCGGCTACACTGCGCTTCGCCTCGCATGCAAATATAATTGCTCGTCAAACAAAGTATCATTTTTAATCCTAATGACACAATATACTATTTCCTTAAAATTTCAAAAAAATTAAATATTAACACGTTGAAGCTCAATTTACAATAGTATGTTGTATAATATTTCACTAATATCGATATCCTAAGGAAAATGTATAAGCCAATGCTTCAAGATGTTTAAAGCAAACGAAAAGTAAAAACATTTGCATCACTTGATGTGTTGTTTTTGTTCGTTTTCAGTAGCCTCCTTTTTATTGTATTCAGTTGTTTTTTATCAAGCGTGAGTAACATTTTCCAATATAATTAAATTGTGGAACGAAAGCAAAAACAAAACACACGAACAACTAACGAAAACCGAAAGATACACCCATTTACACCAATATTAATACAAATATAGTATAAGGAAAAAACTATTTTGCAGTTTCTAAGCTCCTAGAAGAGCTAAAATAGTTTCAAACAATTTTGTCTCTATTTATAAGCGACAGTGGAGACGTTACTCGCGGTGATATTTTCTTAATATGTATAATTCAATCAACGGTGATATACATAATTGGGTGATTTTTTAATTTTTTTAATAATTTTGGTAATGCAGATAAAACATATGGGGAAAATATTGTTATTGGTAGTTTGGAATTACGGTTGATATCAGTTGCATGTGGCAAACCAACTAAGCGAGACATACCTTCAAACAAAACCTTGGATTTTTAAGATTTCTTGTTATTAACCGCGAATGCAAATCTACTCAAATGTTAAAAATCGGTATGACGTACAGCAACAAAAAATGATATTCATCCCCTCCGTTTGGAAATGGCATATGACCTATTTGCTACACTAAACATAAAGCTACTAATTTAACTTAGTCGCATCTTAGAACAAACTCTAGGATTTTTAGGATTTCTTGTTATTCACCGCGAATGCGGATTTGGTGTATACAAATATATTTCCGACCTTTTTAGATAGGTGTCGTTAGTATCACTGCTTGCATATTATTCAATCGGGCAATACATGGTTTTTGTAGGTCAGATGTCAAGCTTGAATAATTACTAGTGACATTTGTTCAAAGCGTAGACAACAAATATTTTCATGTATGTAATTGAAAATGTCGAATTTTGTGCCAAAAAAACAACATTTGCGGGAAGTTTTACTTCATTATTTTTCGTTGAAGAAAAGTGCAGCGGAAACAAATCATTTGCTTGTGGAAGTTACGTTGAACATGCTCCATCGAATACAACATGCAAAGAGTGGTTTCAACGATTCAAAGTTGGTGATTTTGACGTAAGAAACAAAGAACGTTAAGGCAGACCAAGAAAATTTGAAGATGCAGATTTGGAAGAATTGCTTGATGTGGACCCTTGTCAGACTGAAAAACAGTTGGCAGAAGAGAATGTTACCCAACAATGAGTTTCGCAACGTATACATGCGATGGGATTGGTTCAGAAGCTGGAAAATTGGGTGCCACACAAATTGAAAGAACGGAACATGGAACATCGGAAAACCATGTGCGAATTGTTGCTTCAACGACAACAAAGGAAGGGGTTTTTGCATCGAATCATCACTGGGGATGAAAAGTGGATCCATTATGACAATCCAAAGCGCAAACCAGTGTGGGTCAAGCCAGGTGAACCAGGGCCGTCGACGCCAAAAGCAAATATCCATGGTTCGAAGGTGATGCTTTGTATTTGGTGGAATATGAAGTGTGTCTTCTATTATGAGCTGCTGAAAGAGCGTAAAATCATTACGGGACAAGTTTATCGACGACAACTAATAGCTTTAAAGCAAGCTCTAGCTGCAAAACGACCGGAATGGGACAAAAGGCACGGTAAGATTATTTTGCAACATGACAACGCTAGGCCACATATTGCTATACCTGTCAAAAATTACTTGGACAGGCAGAACCGGGAAATTCTACCCCACACGCCGTATTCACCAGACATTGCTCTGATTACCACTTGTCCCGGTCGATGCAATCAGCCCTAGCACAGCAGCACTTCACTTCATCTGAAAACGTCAAAAAATGGGTCGATGACTGGATCGCCTCGAAACCACCAGACTTCTTTCTTCAGGGAATCAGTTTATTGCCTGAACGATGTGCAAAGGTTATAGCTTCCGAAGGAGCATACTTTGAATAGAACATTCTTTCATTTTTTACACAAACTAATGTCTTTTATTTCAGTAAAAAAGGACAGGCAGAACTGGGAAATTCTACCCCACTCGCCGTATTCACCAGACGTTGCTCCCTCTGATTATCACTTGTTCCGGTCGATGCAATCAGCCCTGGTACAGCAGCACTTCACTTCATATGAAAACGTCAAAAAATGGGTCGCTGACTGGATCGCCTTGAAACCACAAGGCTTTTTCCTTCAGGGAATCCATTTATTGCCTGAACGATAGGCGAAGGTTATAGTTTCCTAAGGAGCATACTTTGAATAAAACATTCTTTCATTTTCTACACAAACTAATGTCTTTTATTTCAGGAAAAAAGGTCGGAAATATATTTATACACCCAATACTAAAATGATAAAAATCGGTATGACTTACAGCAACAAAAATTGATTTTTATTCCCTCCATTTGGAAATGGCATATGGCCCATTTGAAATAATGAACATAAAGCTACTAATTTAACCTAGTCGCACATTACAACAAGCTCTATAGTGCCCAGTTCCACAAATAAAATGCCTACGGCCATATACATAAGTAACATTTTCTATTTTTTTCTTTTAAGAAATGCGACTGGTTCATAATAAGAATTCAAAGCGATATTTTTTTTTTTTTTTATTATATTTTTATCTTTATTGATTTTATTTTATTTGTATACATTTTTGACAGTTGTTTATAGTAACCTTAATGGTTTTATATAGAGTCATATTTTGCTTTTTTGAAGTTATTTTTGTTTGGTATAGAATACCTTTTTTTTATATGGTGGCCTTTACGGCATGTTTTTAATTGATTACCTTAATACTACAATACATTAACTCTTAAATACTACCTTAAAACTATCTTACAACTAGATTATAAATATTGTGTGATATGGTCCACAAATCATTATCTTAAAACAGTAGTCGACATTAGGCATTACAAAAGGCGCAGTTTCGTGATATGAGTCATTCTACATTGTTCTCGATGAAACCCTTTGACAGTCATGTTTTCATTTTAATGTGCTTTGCATGTTCCGTAAAATTCAGTGTACTTGCCAGCATGATTCCCAAGTACTTCACTGTTTTAACTACTCCTACTGGTTTGTTAGCAATCAGAATAGGTTTTGTTCTATTAAATTTGCTGGTGAAATTCAGCTATTTGTGAAAGATTACTATTTGTGATTTTGTTGGGTTGACACGAATTTTCCACTTTTTGTAGTAGTTCATGAGTAGATCTAAGTATTCTTACAATCTCTTTGTACATTGGTATTCGCTGTAGCTGGTACTGTAAACGGTGGTATCGTCTGCATATATCTGCAGGGATACTTGCTTGGGTGATGGCATGTGAACATCAGCAATGAAAATGATGTATAGTAGAGGACCAAGAACGGAGGCCTGCGGTACTCCTGCTCCAGTTTTGTAAATGGCTGACACTGCTGACTCAATGCTTACAAAAAATCTTCGTTCTTTTAAGTAAGACTGTAAAAGTATTATCAATTCTGGTAGAAAAGCAAACTTAATTAATTTGAAGATAAGGCCATCATGCCGTCTGGCCTTTTGTACATCCAAAAATATAGCAGCCGTGACTTTTTTCCTTTTCTTAGAGAGCTTCAGGTGGTCAATAAGTTTAAAGCAGCTGTGGTTGATTTATGTGGGACAAACCTGAATTGTTCTTTTGGCACAACATGCCTCGCACAATCCTTACAGCTACTTCTCGTTATACGATTTTACTGATTGAGTTAGGTCTGGTATTCTCTATAAACTTATTCTTGCCGGGTTTCGGAAAAGCGACAATCTTGGATACTTTCCAGTAATCGGGGAAATAGCCTATCTAGACGATAGCATTGATGATTGATACCAACAGTTTAATGCCTGACTGTGGGAGGTTTTTGATTGCTTTATTCGTTACTCCGTCGATTCCGAGTGACCTTCTATTCTTTAGATTGGATATAATACTGCTAATCTCAGTTACATTTGTTTGTTTAATTTCTGGGCCCATCCTCGTCTTCGAGTATTAGTATGGTTTCAGTGGATGCGTTATTAATCCCTTTTATTTCCTTATACAGGTTTGTTTTGTCTGGAGCTAAGTCACCGAATTTGAGTCTAAAAGTATTCTGATGTTAGTCTGTTAATGAAAGTTTTCATTCAAAGCGTTAATTTTATTTTATTTTTAAATAGAAATATTTGTCATTCAGTTAAATATTTAGTAGAACGAAATAGGCTAGTCGAATATCCTCCCGTTACAATTTTCACGTAAAAAGAAAAATAATCGATTTACATTGATTTCACAATTTCGTAAAAGAAGAAAACTAGGAAATGTTACTTAACTGGCTGTTGGCTCTTTATTTGTTTCACCAGAGCATACATACGACTTTTAAGGTTTTTTATTATTTACTGAGAATGGAAAACTACCCAAACAATAGGAATTAGTAATACATATTCACTAATACATGTTTATATTATGTTATTTGGTATAAACTTCACTACAGTAGTGATCCCTAAATTAAAATGAATAACATATAGTTATAGGCATACATAAATAATAGGCATATAGTTATGGTCCCACATAATAAATCGTCAGATAATATTCCCAAACAAAAGGTGTACGCTGATCACATTATAGACAACAAAGTCGTTATCAACGGATGCAGAGTGAAATAACTAAATAATCAAACATACAATTAATTAAACATACACGACAGCATAATATCAGACTCAATCAGGTTGGTCCAAAACCACTTTTCTCGACGTTTTGAAAGTCTCTGAGTCTGAAAATGCAAAAAAAAAAAATGTCCGTCCGTTTGTCTGGATGTCTGTGTGTCTGGATGTCTGGACCCATGGTATCTCGAGAACGGCTTGTCGGAATTGGATTTTTTCTCGCCAATCTGTTTCTATGGTCAAGGCGGAGATTTGAAAAGCTTTTGGAGACTGTTAGTCAAGGAGGTGGGGTACCTGCCATACGATTCTGACCCAAAATACCTGCTTTAATAAATATTTACGATTTTTTATATATGCTGGTTTGATTATTGAATTGGGAATTGAATTTGGAATTGATTTGAGGGTTAAGTTAGGGGTCAATTTGCGGGTTGAGTTGAAGTTGAGTTGGAGTTGAGTTGGGGTTGCATTAGGATGTAGTGAGTAGATAACAAATTATTTATATGATGGAACTTGCCTTTTTATCAACCGATTATTATAATATTTGACATGTGTGTTGGAAATAGGAATTTAAAATGATTTTTGGATAAAGTTCTGGAATATGGCCATAAGTATGATGGAACTTGCCTATTTTTCAATCGATTAAGATGAAATTCGATATTTGCGTTGGAAATGGGATTCTAAAATGATTTTTGGATGAAGTTCTGGAATATGGCCAAGTACGATGAAACATGCTTATTTCTTATCACATGTGCGTTGAAAATGGGGTTCTAAAATTGTTTTGGATGAAGTTCTGCAATATGGCGAAGTATGATGGAACTTGCCCATTTCTCAACCGATTATGATGAAATTGGATATGTATTGGAAATTGGATTCTAAAATGAGTTTTGGATGAAATTCTGGAATATGGCCAAGTAGGATGGAACTTGGCTATTCCTTTACCGGGTATCGTCAAATTTGACATGTGTATTGGGAATGGAATTCTAAAATGATTTTTTGATAAAGCTCTGAAATATGGCCAAGTAGGATGGAACTTGGTTATTCCTTACCCGATAATTATGAAATTTGACATGTGCGTTGTAAATGGGATTCTAAAATTAAGATTCTAAAAGTTCTGGAATATGGTCAGTTACACGGTTAGAAATATCAGTATAATTTTGAATACTATTTTCGATATAATGTTCTAGAATATGATTTTTCGTGTTATATTGGATGCCTGTACCCCTGATACTGAAGTTTTTGACCTGTTTGGCTGTTGTTGTATAAGTAAATATATGTTGGTTAAAATAGAAATCAGTACTGTCAAAACTGTCATACCAACTTTATGACACAGGTGACAGGTGATCCCCATTTAAAACACCAAAGACCGAAGTTCTGATCACCTAGTGAGGTTTAAGCCCTTTATATTTTCATTTATACAATTTTTTTTCTTGTGTTGTTTGTTTACCGAACTAGGTTATTAAAATAATACTTAATTTTTGATTAACAAAAATTAAGTTAACTTAATAATTTATTACAGATCTTCACTATAAAAATTAATTTAATATCAACAAAAATATAATACAACTAATTGCAAAAACACGGCAATACAATTCTGGCGATATTGAGATTGCCCTTATTGAAATTAAAAGTGGGTTTTCAATTCATGCCGTTACCAGAAAATATCAAATTCCCAGGTCAACGTTGCAAAATTGGATTAATAAAAGAGCGAAGAAAGCCAGCTTTGGCCCATCACCTATATTAACGCTGCGGATGAGGAACAAAAAATTGTTAGATGGCTTATAGCAAATCATGCTAAAGGGTTTCCACGACGGAAGCATAACATTCAAAACGTGGTGAAATACTTTTTAGATGCTACACCGCGGCAAAATCCATTTACAAACACTATGTCGGGAAATAAATGGTATGACAGTTTTCTGAAACGGCACAAAAATCTAACAATATGCACACCAGAAGCCATTACTGATGCAAGCTCAAAAGTTGCCGAAACGTAATAAAGAATTATTTGGTAGAAAAAGGTTATATCGATATTATTGATGATCCTTCTAGGGTCTTCAACGGTAATGAAACTAATTTTTTAATGTGCCCGAAAAGTTTCAAAGTCATTGCGGCCAAAGGTATTATCTATTTAATTTGAAGCAACTAACTTTAATTATTTTCGGTTTAAGATCGAAAAATGTGTACGAGACAGATAGTGGTCAAGCAAAACCAAAAGAAAACTTAACAGTTTTGTTCAGTTTTTCCGCCACTGGATTCATAGTACCACTTACCACCTTTAATTATTTATCCCTATAATCGAGTACCGAACGACGTATTAATTTCGGTTCCGGATGGGCTGCATTGGATGAAATCCGATTCTGGCTGAATGACAACCGAAGTATTTTTTCGATATATAAAAGATATACTCCATCCAAGTATTGGGCTCAAAACATTAAATTTCCGGTTGTTTTGTATGTGGATGACCACAGAACTCACCTTACCTATGACCTATCCAAGTTATGTGAGGAATTGCAAATTACATTAATACGCCGATTTCACATTTTCGCTGATGACGTCTAAATTTATAGAAATAGTCGTTTAGATCAGGATTCTATTATTAGGAATATTTTTTTTCTTTTTTTATTTATTCTATTCATTCATTTCTTTTTTTTTCTTTTAACAGTTTTTCCTATTTCTTCTTTTTTTTATATTTCTCCGATAAAGGAAGACTTAAGTAATATCGTTAGTTGGTCGGTCTCTAACAGGCTCGTTTTAAATGCGAATAAATCACAGTCCATTATAATTTATAAAAGATCGTTAGTTACCTCGTCCTTTCCTGGTGTTATTCTGCAGGTTTCACTAATTAAATATTCAAATATTGTTAGAGATTTAGCCTTAGTTATTAATAAAACTCTTTCTTGGGGTGACCATTTAGTTAGTATTAGTAAGAGGGTTTTTGGCATGCTTAGCTGATTGTATAAAGTAGTAGGATTTTCTAACAGTCCGTTTAGGAAAAAATGTGTTGGTCTTATCTTCTTCCTCATTTTATTTACGGTGACATAGTTTTATTCGGTATGCTTCAGGAAAATAGGAATGTTCTCTAAAGATGTTTCAATGCTTGTACTAGGTTTATTTTTGGTATTAGGAAATTCGACCTTACTATTTCTGCCTACTTTAGCCTTGGTTTAGGATGTAGTTTATCTAGTTTTTACGAATTTCCTGTTTGTCTTTTTATTTTTAAACTTCTCAAAGCTAAAAAGCCTTGTTATCTTTATAGGAAAGTGCTGTTTAGTAGGTTGCATTTCTAACTTCCGCTTAATTCCGGCCAAAAAATGTTGTAGGTCGTTAAACAAATCCTTTTATGTTAGGGTTCGAATTCAATTTGATTGAAATTTAAGAGGTTAGGATCGGCCAAATTATTTAAGTCAACATTTTTGGAGTGGCTTGATTGGTGGACAATACGTAGTTATTTTAATTTATTTTTAATAATATTGTTATTATTGTTAATTTTAAATATTATTTTACCTATTGCTGTACATTTTATTGTAAATGAGCTACTGCTCAAAATAGAAGGTGTAAACATGAGGTGGAAATTGTTTTGAAAAAATTTAAAAGGTTTTTATGCCTTATAGAAGCAACTTCATTATTTGTTTTGTTCCGATTATTCTTTTTGTTCCGTTTATTTTGTGACCTTGTGTTCGTTACCTTTTAATACTAAATTATTTAAGTATGTACTATAAATAAATAAACAAATTCCACCAAAATTTTGCAACCTGCACACGTCTCCATTTTAAAACCTTTAAAAACTGTGTGGCAAAAAGCAGTTCTCAATTGGAGAAAAAGTAATATTAAAAGGATGCTCACAAAATGCTGCTTCGCTCTAATTCTGACGACTGTAATAGACAAAAATGTTATCATAAATGCAATTGTGAATGGATTTCGAACTTGTGGACTTTATCCGTTTAGTCCAGACGCAATTGACTACTCGAAGTGTTTAGGAAAAATTCGACTAACAATAAAAATGCTTCGGTAGATATGAATGCAAGCCGTGACTGTGAGGAGAAAATAATTAATTTGAAACAATTTAAGGATTTTGTTGGCCAAAAAAATTATACGACCTAGAAAATTGCTCAGAGATTCCATAAAACGAGGATTTTTTAGTTCTTTCAAAAATTTACAACTGCCACTTACCAACAGATGATTTAATTAATGTTTGTACAAATTATAATACAATAAATTCTTTCAATATAACTACTAGGTAGTACCTAGGGCCCTAGGTAGGTAGGTACCTATTTTACGAAAACAACATATGTCAAGATTATGGTTTCACGTGTAAGCCAGCTGAATTTATTGAACCAACAGCTCAGGACGTGGAAATAATGGAATTTATTGTTGAAGTAAGTAAACAGTTCCTATGAGCTACCCTAAAAGAATACTGGTATTAGTATTGACGCTATTTCTAAATTAGTTTCAGGGTCCGGAAAAATTTAATTTGTCGGGCATTCCCGTAATTTACCTACCGCAGTTTTATAATTTTAACAACTCCGTTCCAGAAAATAGAAGAAGGAAAAATCGGCAAGAAACGTCAGGCTGATGTTGCAACAGAAAATCGTATTAACGTTCGAAAAATAAAAGAGAACAGAAAGCTAAAGAAGCTTTAGCTAAAGCCCAACGTAAAAAGGAACGATTGAAGAAAAAATTAAAAATCGAGCTAAAAACCATGTAGAAAAGTTTTTGTAACCAAACATAAAATAAAAATAGCAAACAACCAAATAAAAGAAACAAATCCTTTGCAAGAAAGTGTCTGCCACCAGATGACAATGACACATCTTCTGCAGCAAGATGTGGAAATTCTTACGGCCCAACTAGCATATTCAAAAAACGAGGAAGATTGCAACCACCGATATTTGTCAACTATTTTCTGAATACAACGAAGATGAAGAAAACGAAATTGAACAGCTGTACTGAAAATAGCATTTGTTACCAATGCGCTGGACACTTTACATATACCAGAGTGGGAATAACATGCCACATTTGCAAATATAGAATCTACCATTTTGGCTGTACGAAAAGTACTTCCAGCAACATAAAAGAATTCCATTGCGAATTTTGTTTGTCAAATTAAACGAATAATGTGATATGTGACGTCACCAACTGACCTAACCATTGTGTGATTACAGTTAATTGAAGTACCTTATACAAATAGTGAATTGAACTTTTAATTTAACATGAAATAATTTTTGTGAAAGACTGAATATTTATTTTTAACTACTTTTTAAAATTGCCGTTAAATCGACTTACATAGTTAATTAAATCCCTGCTTAAAACCTATACTTACCTATCTAGGCACTGAAAAAAATTATAGAAATCAAGGGGCTTATTACTGGTTAAAGTTAAGGGCTTATTACTGGGAAAAAGGGGCGCATTACTGGGAAAGTGCCTTATTTTGATTTAAATTATTTTTATATTATTTAACATTAAAAACTGTAAGATGTTGCATGTTTTATTGAATCTGAACGGTTTATTTAACATAAAAAACAAAATTTCATTACAATTTATCCAACAATACATCAAAAAACGTCGTGCAGTTTAGACGTAAATTCATTCGCGCAGAAAGTAAATTAAAAAAAATAATAAATAAAAATAAATAGTGCATTGTTAGTTATTTTTATATACATACCTATTTTTACGTGTGTGAACTAAAGAATAGTTCTTTTTTTATACAATGTGTAAAACGTGACGATGGGTCTATTTTCTCCGAAAAAGACTCCAGCTGGTCATCAATCACAGTCAATACCAAACTTAACTGAACATAATGTTCATTCTTAGGCTAATGTGAATAGCCCAAGAACAACGACTAATGATCACAAAAGCAATGCAGTGTCAACAAATTTGATGGAAATACAAAAATTCCAATTAAAAAGTGCAAGCTCATCAAATATTGCAATGAATGAAAGCGAAAGTAATACGAGTGGCAGAAATAATGAAATTGTGCAAAACATTGAGAATGAAGTGAGAGCCGAAAAATTCGCGATTTACGGGATTTTTGTGTAACAAAGGGTGTAGCTAGACCTATTATAATGGTCGAAACCTGTTATGATCTATCTTCTAATCATTCACCGATATTAATAATATTGAACATGCAAGTTGTAAAACTACCGCCCCCTAAGTTCCTGACGAATCAACATACTAATTGGACACAATTCAAGTCTACGTTAAACAAAAAATGTTCTTTAAACATCCCGCTAAAAACAAAACATGAAACTGATGCAGCAGTACAAAGCCTAACAGCTGTATTAAACCAAGCTGCAGCGGATGCGACACCATGTAAGCTCAGTTTACTTAAAGTTGGACAAACCGTCTCAGAATATTCAGCAGCTGTTAATGATAGAACGCTCAATACGCAGGCAATGGCAACTATACAGATCGCCTACACTTAAATCAGATTTAAGTAAAGCGATTAAAAACCTGAAAATGGTCTTATTAAAAGAACGTGATGAAAGGGTCCAACATTATCTCAGTGAACTCACAGCGACCAAAGCAACAGATTATTCTCTGTGGAAAGCCACACGTAAGCTGAAACGACCAACACTTTCATGTCCTCCGATTCGTCGGATCTGACGGAAACTGGGCAAGAAGTGATGCAGATAAAGCAAACATATTTGCTCAACATCTTGGTAAGGTATTTATACCCAACGAACAGATTGGAAGCCCTGAATTTATACCTGATGATGCAGAAGCTGAGGAAATCAATAAAATTAAATACAAGTGTCCCCAAATACAAAAGAAAATCAAGGAAAACATTGATCCAAGAAAAGCACCAGGGCATGATCTGATAAGTGGCAAAATACTAAAAAATCTTCCGGAAAAATGTATCAAATTAATAACATACATTTTCAACGCTATAATGAAAATAGGGTCTACTTTCCTGAAATCTGGAAAATCTCGTAAATCATTATGAATCCAAAACATGGTAAAGATGAAACAAAAGTAAACATACCGTCCAATCAGTTTATTACCGACTTTCTCTAAGCTATTCGAAAAAATGCTACTGCATAAACTTAAACCAATTCTGTACGACAAAAAATTATTCCTGATCATCAATTCGGATTTAGAGAAAAAACACGGAACCGTATAACAAGTTCATAGAGTCGTCTCTGAAATCAGGAAAGCCCTAGAACAAAAAAAGTACTGCTCTGCATCGTTTTTAGACATTGCGCAAGCTTTCGATAAAGTGTGGCATTAAGGGCTTAGACACAAAGTTAGAAGACAGTTACCAAAAAGTTTTTCTAACATCATTAAAAATTATCTGCTTGATCGAAAAATTTTCGTGAAATATGTATAACAGCGCATCCACCAATTTATACGAAGTCCTTGCTGTAGTTTCACAAGGCAGTGTGCTAGGGACACTATTATACAGCAGATCTACCAACATAAAAACACGTAAAAGTTTCAACATTTGCAGATGATACAGCAATCATGTCTACGCATCAAAATCCCACGATAGCATTAAGAAATCTACAAGATCATTTAGACGAAATACAAAAATGGTTAACTAAATGGAGAATTAAGGTCACTAGCGTAAATCGGCGCACATTATATTCACACTCCCCGCAAACTTACCTGTCCGCCTGTGAGACTAAACAATATCATTCTACCACAACACCAAACGTTAAATATCTCGGCCTACATTTAGATAGAAGGCTTACATGGAAAAAGCATATCGAAGCTAAACGTCAACAAATCAAGTTAAGGTGTATTAAAAAGAACTGTTTAATAGGGAAGCATTCCAACTTAAGCCTAGACTGTAAGGTTTTACTATATAAAATGGCACTTAAACCTATCTGGACGTATGGTATTCAATTGTGGGGGTCCGATTGTGCTTCCAACATAATAAAACTACAACGAATGCAGTCAAGAATACTAAGAATAATGCTAAATGCACCCTGGTATATACATACGTAACACAAACATATATCGGGACCTACATATCGAAACAGTAGCAAGCACAATCAAGCAGTACAGTAAAAAGTACCAGTTGAAATTAGAACATCATCCCAATGCTTTAGCCAGGGAAATTTTAAAAATGCCCAGATACCGGCTTGTTAAAAAAAAGATCCTTTAGATCTAGCTATCTAATTTAAAGTAATTACAAAGTTCAAGTTAGTATTAAGAACTAACATAGGTTAAATCTTAATCAAAAGTTTGTATTAGTTTGTAAGATTTGATTACATCTTGTGAGTTTCCTATATAGGAAAGATTCAAGAATAAAGCCTTAGGCAGTTAAAAAAAACAATTTATCCACCAGGTAAATCATAGGATATGGTTAAAGTCATAAAATTTCTTAAGGGGGCTTATTACTGGGTGTTTTACCCTATATATTTAGTTAACATGTAAAGCTCCAAAAAATTGTCGTCCGGATAGGGTTAACAAACTTACCATCATACGTTTCATACATTTAGTTTTCTTCAGAAATTTATATCTTCAATCTTTTGGTCCTCTTGGCACTGGTTTCCACTGCGGCAACTAGATGTAGAGTCAGCTTCTTTGTTGGAAATTGCGTACAGTCATCACATTACGGAACGAAAGAGGAGTTCTATGATTTTTTTTTTAGAAATAATAGTACATTCATAAAAATTTCCTTTGCTAAAATGAGTATTTTTTTTATTGTTAATTTATAATTCAATAAAAAATAACAAAATCTTAAAAAATAAAAATTTTACATTTTCTATTTTTATATTTATTTGATTTAGAAATATTGCTTTACTTGATTAAAAGTTATTTACTTTAAGTGTGTTTATAATTAGTTAAATAATATAAACTTTTTGTATTCTTATATTTTCTAAATTAACTTTGATGAAGAAACAATAAAACATATACGAGTATATATTTACATAATACACATAGACATAGTGGGTAAGTTTGTTTAAATGTTAAACCGTTGCATCTCTAATCAGACCTTCTGAGCCGAATACTTATAGCGTACCAATGTGAATATTTAAATCGAATGAACGATTTTACATACAACCGTTATTTTGTTTCTGGTAGCGTGTTGATATTAATTGATTAAATTTCTGGTTCGAAATATTTAGCTATTATTAGGTTTAACCTTTTAAACTAACTGTAGACGTAATATGTATTGCCCATGGTTAAACAAACTATTTTTGGTAGAATTATCTAAGAAATCAATCAAAATAAAAACGAATATTTTATATAGAAATTCTAGGTCAATTAAACAGCAAGTAGCAAACACAAAATAAACACAAACAGAAAAATCTCATCTTACTTTGAAAATGGTTACAATCTTTAAATTTAAAAAACTGTTCCAATATATATGAGTACTTAATTTAAGAACACTTATTTAAATATTCGATTATTTCTTCATATATAGTGTTCGTGTAATAAATTCTAATTATTATTTTGAAAGTGGGTTTTGTTACGAATATTTTCCAAACAGTAGTTGATTGATTGTTTGTAATGAACCGTCACGGCAAGCACTACCAGAAATCCGTAAATTCTAGTTCATACGCCCAAAAACTAGAAGTTTTTATACCACAGCGGTTTCGTTCTTGATTATATGTTGACCTTTCCGCAAAGGAAACTCATTCAACCATTACTACAAAATTCCAAAACAGACCGATGATTCTTAGAGAAGCCATCATTTTTGCCTTTCAGTTAGCAAAGTGCCTATAAAATCTATGTTACAGTTGGCCGAAGGACTGTTCTTCGTGTCACATACTAACAAAATACAAAATTAAAGAAACTGCATTAAATTAAGCCCGCAGAAAGCGTTTCTCCTTTGCAAAGGAACATATCGGGAGGGAAATAAAGTCGCATTAGGTTCTCTTTCTGATAAAAGAATATTAATTTGGACGTGCTCGATGGACACAATTTTAATTTTCAGGATTAACAAATGAAAAAAAATTATTTGGGAGCAAAAGCACAATTAAGGGGGGCGGAAAAGGCAACCTTACGCAATTTCAAAGAATAGTGAGAAAACTTAATGTTCTTTTGCAAAAGTTATACGTTTGGCTAAACCTGCTTGATGTAATGATTTTTTTATAATTTTTTGGTTTTTAAATGTGTGTGTGGCATTAATCTATTAGAAGATGAACAGTCCCTGTCTAACGTATAGGTTTCAGCCTGATTTTGCTAACCGAAAATCAGAATTGGGAGATTCTCTAAAAAAAGTTCTTCTTTTAATGGATGTTGTAGTATCTCTAACAGCAGACTTACAATTTTTCAGAAATGGTTCCAATATTTCAAAGGTAATCATGCCTAATTGTGCGATCTGTTTCAACTTTAATATAGCTTTGGTGGATGCAATGGTCACCACATCCTTAAAAGCTTGATTTTCAATTTTTTTTTTCATAATCAGGTATTTTTCCTTATCATAGTTGCGGAAACGTCAAAATTTAATAAGAACGAAACCTCTGCGGTGTTTTTTTTAGCTTTTTAGATCGTATTAACTAGATTGAACAAGTGAAACAAAAATAGATAATTTTTATGAATGCACTCCGTTCCTTTGAATATCTTCAAATTAGTGTTTGGCATATTTTCATAGTAAAGCCCTTTTCCAATTTAACAATTAGAATTTTTCTTATTTCACGGAGTATTGAAAAAATCACCGAACATTTAAAAAAAGGTGTTCTTAAAAAAATGAAACTTATATATTTATGTCTTAAACGTATTTTAATTTTTAGTTGAAAATCTTTTCTCTCTAATGACCAATTTTAGGAGATGGGTGTTGGTTCGACATGTTTTTCATTTTCCCCGATAGAAGTTATTATTGTAATCGCAGGTATTGTAAATATTGTAATCGCGAAAAATGTTGTTCTAGATTTTTACATTTCCTGATGAATTAAGTAACCCGCCAGCGCATCGATTAAAAGATAATGTCTTATCTGTCCTCGTCCTTCCAATCACACATTTTTTTATTTCTGCTTCGCTTCACATTCTCACAAATATTGATACTTTTGATCTAAATTTTGCGCTAATATAGGTTTTAGTTATAGAATGGATTGAGTAGAAGAGAAAACTGCCAAAATACAATGCATTTCATAAAAATGATAGAGATGGTGGAGGGATTTCTGTTTTTGTCCAACTATTGAATTTCAATTTCTCCGTAAAGAAGCAACATTGGAAAATATATTTACTATTAACCACCTCACACATACGCTACTGATATCTTGTCCATTTTGGATAAAATAATATCTAGATACAAAAATTCGATTATAGTTGGAGTGTTCATCCTAAATCTATTGAATAAACAGATCCAATTGTATCTATTTATACTTATCTGTACTTTTGACCTCCTCTGCTAGCTCGGCACTTTTTCGCATAATGACGGTTCAATTAGTGATATTTGATCGATGATGTTGTCTTTGAGGTGTTGAACAGTTGAAGGATTATCCGCAAAAACTTTACTATTCAAGAAACTCCATAATTCGAGAAAAGAATTCTCTTTCAAAAGATCGATTGATTTCGTTGCTGTATGGCATGTTGCACCATCCTGTTGAAGCCACATTATCTGCACATCAATATCTTCCAATTGACTCCACAAAAAGTTTCTAATGATCTCTCGATTGCTGTGAACGACGACGAATTGAAGTTCTTGGCTATTCAGCAACAGTTTTTCTAATAGCTGCAATATTTTCACCTGAACGACCACTACGATAATAATTTCTGCTACCCTGATCTTGAAATGAACTAGTTTCTTCAAATTTATCAATGATAAGTTTAATAGCACGATTTGTCGGAACATTTTCTCTACCGTATTTTGAACGAAATTTTCTTCCAACTTCTGAATAACTTTCACCATATTTAAAATACTAATCTATGCATGAAAATATATTAAATGTTACAATATATAAAAATAACGGTACATTTACCTAAGCGGTTACTATCAGGTCACCGAGAAATCAAAAGAAT
Organism: Tipula helvola; assembly: GCA_963556165.1. Lineage (NCBI taxonomy): Eukaryota > Metazoa > Arthropoda > Insecta > Diptera > Tipulidae > Tipula > Tipula helvola. Next base: position 220,662,864 of record OY744482.1, on the reverse strand, counting down.
CTGTAACAATCAAATCGAGATAATTACAAGTGAAGTGTTTATTAATAATAATGAAAAACGCGAAATAAATCAGTGTAAGAATTTTGTAGTCCGATTTTAGAAATCTAGACAGTGACAGTGGAATTTTTTATGAGCTTAGATTGTCACAAATAAAAATATTTTTATGAAGAAATTTCATCAAACGCGTACATCGGAATCGGAAGTGAAACTACTTTAGCGATGGTAGAGAGTCAGAGAAATTTCTAGGCGAATTCAAAGTGAAATACTAAAAAATTAAAATATATCGCAGCTTACATTGCTCCTTTGCTGTCTTTGGTAAACTGGCAATTCAAAAAATTTATTTGAGGCCCAATTTAATTTTATTATTTCAATAATTAATATTTGTTGCTATTAGCCAGATTTTGTAAACGAATATGTTTTAGTTAAAGATTTGTAGAATATTTTTGTATAATTTTATTTATGAAAATAAATTGTGCAAGCTGCTGACATCGTCTACTATATAAGTTCCACGTCAACCGTGTGCTTATGTATGTGGGTGAGGCATACACTAATTTTTTTTAATTTAAACATTTGTGACCTAAACATACTATAGTCAGATGAATTTTTTCTGTTTTTGTTTATTTGCCATTATTTTATCGTTATTGCCAATGAATTCATCTAGAATTTGTATTTTCTAATAAGGATTTCGTTTATAAAAAGGATAATTAAAGTGCTAAACATTTTTTTTATTATTTTACCTTAAAAGGCATTGATTGATTTCATAGAAATTATTTACCAGAAAGAAGTTTTTCAACGATGTGCCGTTAGAGCCACTCTATGGCCCTATTTTGTATTCACACGGGAGCGCTGGTGCAGCAATGTTTCCTGGTCTCCAATAGAAAACAATCAAATCAGACAAGAAAAAATAATGAACTGCACGTTTATGTAAATAAATATTATACATACATATTTACAATTGCCGACCAAAGTTTACACAAACCTGTCTGTTTGTAGACTTTTGTCGATAAGTGTACTTTATACAGTTGCGAACTAAACTTTGCAACTAAAACAACTATTTAAATAATTCAAAGTAATTTTGAAATTAAAAATCGCGTTTAAAATATTTTTATATCATTTGTCTAATTTAAGTTATTTACTTCCAAAATTAAATAATTAAGTCATATTAAATACAAATTAAAATTACATATGATTATTATCTAACAGTAGCAACTGTTTTGGTCGTAACTGTATAGCCAATAAAAAGTATCCTTGCTTTTAATGCACTCATTTGAAAAACTAGTAATCCAAGCGGCCTAAAATGAAATGCAAATCAAAGCGCTATTGGAATTGCTGATTGAACTCTTTTTGCATATTATTTAAGTCGCTAGGATCTTGAGAAAATGGCGTTTCAAAGAGAGTGGACATATTTGTAATATATAATTCATTATTCTAATAAATATTCTCAAATCTTAGAGTTTTAAAAAATAATATTTTATCACTTTTCTTAAATTTATTATTCTTATTAACGAAATTAAATTAATAACATTTATTGAATACAACAGATTCATATGTTTTTGCAAGGGGTTCTTTCCTTTTGCTAACGGTTTTGTGGTTTCCTAATTTACGTATTATTATTTTTTTTTTGTTTATTTACTTATTTTGATTTAATATTACATTTACATAAAAACAACATATTATTATATATGTACATATTATAAATGACATACGAGTATATTTTGCACAGTTGATAATTTATGAATTATACGTCAGTTATGAAAAGGGTTTTACATTATTATCATATTTTTCTTTGAGTTGGACCACAGAAATTGGTTCATTTTTATATAAATCAGAATCGAGACTAATAATTATACATACATATTTACAGACTTTATCTCTCCACACTAACAAAAAATTGAAATATAATTAAAATTAATAAAACATCAATATTCGTATAAAAGTAAAAGTAATTCAAAATTATTTATTTAATGAAAACAAATTGTTTACTCTTATTAATATAAATTTTAATAATACGTAATCGTAAACAGATATAAATTTGAGTAGTTTCTTGCAATGAAAAACTGACGTATAATTTAGATTTTAGAGCACCGATTTTCCCTTATCTTAACATTATTTACTACATCAAACCTTCTTCATTGTTCTATGCCTATCTTTTAAGTATTGTTGTCTTAGATTATATTTGCATTTCAGTTAACAAGCTTAATTAAATTTTTAATTGCAATTCGTAATGTGTTTCATTGTAAGTAAAAGGAATTTTTTCTTTTATTTTTAATTTTTGTTTATTTATTTACTGAAAAGTCTATTAATTTGACTTAAATACAGTAAGATAATAAAATAAGATGATACTTAAATTAAGCAAAAGAAATCAAATGTAAAAAAACGAAATATAAAAAAAATAATAAAAAAAATTGTTCAGATCTGAGCTTAAAATTGAACAACTCTTGTTGTTGTCAAAACTCTTGCACATCAAGTCTGCTGGTAGATATAGGTTTATTATCGTAGTCGATTAAGGATAACGTGGTATGGTAAATCTTGGTGGTAAACCCTAGTCTCCTAGTCTATTTATACGATTTATGAGACACAAAATAACTTAAAATTATATTTTAAGATAGTTTGCGTCTCATAAATTGTACAAACTATTGACGTGCATTGAGATACAGAAAGTTGAATGCACCGATATAAGTTGTACAATTTTGTGGGAAGGTTGAGACGTCGATTGACCAATTTTATATTCTACTATGGATCTACTATAAATGTATTAATTTTGTAGTAGAATTTATTTTGGTTCCGTTGATTCTGGTCCAAATCTATTAATTTAGAAGTGCAGTAATATTAGTGCTTTCGAATCTGTTACTTAATCCTATAAATATTTCAGTCGATCCAAAATCAATAAGCTTGGAAATGAAAATAGAGTTGAAAACAACGTACATACTAAGTCAACAATGGCATAGAAGTCGAAATTTGGTAAGGGGGTATTCTGGAGAGGCATACATTTTGGGCGTTTCTTTCGAGCTCGATAAAGAAAATGATGAAAAAATATAATAAAATATTTTTCGGTCATTCCACGGTATTTCACTAAATTTTTTGAAGTTTGCAACCTTGACCTCTCCGATTTCAATTTTTTTACCTTTTGGTTGGCTCGTTATTTGATTTTTTAATTTTGACAGTATGTTTTCAAATTCTAATTTTTGACTTCTACATAAATGGTTGTATCTTCGGTTCAAAGAGGAGTATTTTCAAAACCAATACGGTATTAATTTATCCTAAATTCTATCATAATGAATTTTTGTAAAAGTACCGTTACCTAAGGAGTTATGAGCAGATAAATGTGTTTATATTTTTGCCGCTAGAGGGCACAGCCACAAAAGCATCGAAAAACGTAATAGAGCAGTTGATAGATAATAGTTCAACCATTCAAACAAGTGTTAAATCGTATTTGGACTAAGTAGTTTAGCCGTTAGGTAGCTCCAAAGTTGCAAAAATGTAATTTTGATCATTTTTTTTACATTATAATTTGTGTAAAATGAGTAGATAACGCTACCAGTGAAATTTTCAGTTCTGAATTTGACAGACTACATATCTCTTGCAGGAATACTGGAAACGTAGGTCTTATTCTTCCGTTAAATGGCTTAAAAATTATAATAAATTTATTTTTACCTGTGTGGAAGCTAAGACGAGAAATTGCTGCATGTCTTTAATTGATAATGATCTGAAGTCTCTAGCTAGTATATCAGCTTAAATATTTAATTCATATTTAGGCCACTACTTAGGTAGATTCAAATTTGGAATAACACATTATGTTTTGGTATACAAAAGAGAGAATATATCACAGTAATGCTAGTTACGCTAGTACAGATTTTAATAAACAACTATTACTTAAAAGCAATAGTTTGACTCCTAGTTCAAATAAATTTAGTTTGCCAATTTTTTGCTACTCAACAGTTATTAGGACGGTTAAAACAGTTAAAAGGAGTAAATTTGAAAACAATTGTTTTTGATTTTAGTATAAAGAACATTTATTTACAATATCAGAATTTGAATACATTTAAGTTTTAATAAATTGTTTTCCAAGGTTGGCATACTTGATGTATTTGGTGAGTATTATCATAGCCATCTTACATAATATCATAGCCGTAAGGTAGAAATAGAAGCTTTCTATATGAGGTGGACATTTTTCTGTTTTCCATAAGAACCAATGTAAAATTGTTAGTTTTGATTTATAAGTTTATTAATGAAAATTCAATTAAATGTAATAACATTTTTGTTAATTTGCATGTTTAATATGTTTCGTAGATATGGTTTTAAAATCGTGGAAGAAAATATGTCTACATTTTCAAATAAATTGAAAAAAGAAAACCTTTCCATTTTCAACAACTACACACAAACCATTAAATCTTTATATAAAAAAAATGTAAACAAATAGCATCATCCTTATCTTTTCAATATAAAATTAACAAAAAAACAAAGAAAGCGTAAAAGTAAAAGTTCGTAAATAAAAAAATAAAAACAATATTTAGATTGTCTTTGTCTTTTCAATATAAAATAATTAAAAAGACAAAGAACACTTTAAAAAGTAAAAACGGGCAAACACGAAAATATAAAATAAAAACGGTATAGATATCTTTGTCTGATCTACATGTAGAAAACAAAAAGGCGACAACACGATAAAATAAAAATAAAAACACGTGTAAAAATACAATAAATAAGAACAATAGACATCCTTGTCGTTCTAATAGATATTTAATATATTAAATATTATATGAGTGTTTATTTTTCTCGTTTAAAAAGCTTTTGTAGTTTTGCATGTAGTTGTGAATAAAATTAGGGAAATTTAAATTATATTTTACGGATTAATTGATAGATTCCGAGTTTAGTTTTGATATATGTCTAAATATGATTATTCACCTACAAATGGGTGAAATAAAATTGCCGAAAATAATAAGTTTTCATTCAAAAAATCTAAATTTAAAAAAGTCGTTTTTACACCGGCTTACATGGAACATCATAAAATCTGCACCTCTTATAGAAAGCACGTTTAAAAAATGGCGGCATCATTAGGGCTCTTATATATACAGAGGGCTCTGGTATTATCAACTGTTTAAAGCTTGGAAATTCATTTATTTAAGTGTTTTTCAGTTTTTGCATACTCCGTTTTGGTTACATAATCGAAATGAATAGATGTTATACCACTTTTTTCTTTACACTAACCAAAACACTCTTTAGAATTATTAAAAAGGCTCTCATCTAAGCTTCTTAAGGAAGCAATTCTAGCTAACCTACTAATGGTACCGCCAACTCCATCTGATGGCCCCTTGCGGTGGCTTGTAGCGAACAAGTTCTATTTGCAGTCAATTTTAAAATCCATTTCATGATGATTGATGTTGGCAAAATTTTATTTATTCTTGAACTGTGATACAGCACCATCCGAAAAATAATAAATTTTTTCTCCCAACGTCTTAAAAGCCTCTGGTTTTAATACTGTATTTAGGTATTAAAGTTGGCCTTTTTCTTACTATTTGAAAAATGTGTGTGTTGCTAAGCTACACTTATAATCCTTGGTGTAAAAGTAGATACTTTTAATACTAGGAGAAAAATATTATAGTGAAGACCCAATAATATGTATAATTATATGAAATAAGTATTTTTTTTTTATTTCGGAAAATAGTACAGGTTTAATACAATTTCTTTTGCTGTTTGAACCACATCCGGTGGTAGATTGGATAAATCTTCTGATTCAAACATTTCGTTCGCAAGAAAGAAAATATTGTAATAATTGCTTTGCAGTTTGACGCGTACAATAGTCAAACCAAACAAAAGTCATGATCTCCTTAGTTTCACAAACTACAATATTTCAACAAAATTAGTTTCAATTTTGAAAGTCATGACCTCCTTAGTTTCACAAAATATTTCAACAAAATTATTTTCAATTTTGAAGTTTTAATTACATAATTTGTACTTACTCGTATAATTAGTAATAAACAACCTACACGACATGAACTCTTCGTTGGAGAAAAAATAGTATGTGTTATTCGAATTAAAAGTGACTTTGTTTGACTCGCAATCTTTGCTTTTGCTTGGCTACGCTGCGCTTCGCCTCGCATGCAAACATAATTGCTCGTTAAACAAAGTTTCACTTTTAATCCTAATGACACAATGTACTATATTTCGGAACTGGATACACAGCTTTTTGCTTTCTAGAAATTCAATAAATTTCTTTTGAAAACCATATCCAGCTACAGTATCATGTATTTCTTCTTCTGATATTATGGCATAAGAAATTATATTTGGTTTATCTAGTGCTGATTTGTAGCATAGACATTCATACTAGATTTCTCATTTCATAGTAACTAAAGGAAAAAAACAAAAACTTCTGATAATTCCAATGTATCGTTGTGTTGTGTATTTTATAAGGCAATGATTTTAGAATGCGTTGCAAATATAATACGTGTATGCAATACACCGATAATATTTGAATGGAAAATTTTTGTTTTTATTTTCTGTTTTTAGTCAAATGAGAGATCTATTATGATTGTCTATGTTTGTAGTAAGCAACGATTGGAAATAATGTAAATTATTGTGTATGTATATAGATTTCTCATTTCATTATAACTAAAGGAAAAAAACAAAACTTCTAATATTTTCAATGGTATCGTTGTGTTGTGTATTTTATAAGGCAATGATTTTAGAATGTGTTGCAAATATAATACGTACATACATACATATATGCAATACACCGATAATATTTAAATGGAATTTTTTTTTTTTTTTTGTTTTTTTAGGCAAATGAGACATCTATTATGAATGTCTATGGTAGTGTACTGCTTGTATTTCATTTTGTGTGACAAACTTATAGTACTCCGAAAAATCCAAAATTAGAATATATTCCCTATCTTGAAGATTACTTTTTACTACATATTTGTCGATAGTTTCATTGTTGTCTAGCAATGTAATTGTGTTAACGTAATGCTGCTAAACAAAACTTTGAGGAGTCTGATAAAATTTCGATAATTTCTTCAACATCAATCGGTAGATTTGGTAAAATTTGTGTTTCTTTCAAATCATAAAATTTTCGGCTGTACTTCTCACAAACTGTTTCGCCAGTTATTTCGCGGTTTACGAAATGTTTAGCATTTTCGGCTAACTTAACACTAACAGCTCTAAGTTAAAAGGATTACAACACTGCGGATGGACCATATTGTATTTTTTCTTTAGTATTACTCGGAACTCGTACCACTCAACAATAAGTTTCACTTTCAATAACACTTTCAAATTGTGACTAACGAGAGGTAAAATGTGTACCACTATTTATATGACAAGTACACAAAACTGACAGTAATACATCCATAGAGTCAAATTTATTTATTTGGTTATTTGTGGGTAAACAGGTTAATAAACTTTACAATTCAGATCATAAAACACGTACAGGTATACTCTTTAAAACTTTAGTATAAAAATAAACTTTATAACGCAGGTCATACAGGTACTCGATGAATCATTCTAGCTAGGAATTAGATGAATCACCAAAACAAGATCTGGGTCCTTAATTTCTCATTAGGTTTAGTAGAAAACCTGGCCAATAATGTAAGGGGCGTAGCTACACTGTGAGTTATACACCTCATCATTTCCAGTAATTTAAAAAATGTCTAATATTTTCTTGCTTTACTATGAACAACTACTAAAAATCTATTTATTTAAATTTTGAAGCAACTGTTTTGTGATACATTCTCATTTTTGTATCATAAAATGATAAAAATATCAGTTCATTGTCCAAGTTAGTGCCAAAAGCACTGATTTTAATGCACTGAAATTAATTCATTTCTCACTTTAGAATTTAAGCTATCCAACGGAAAAATAAATAACATGTTAGCAGTATTCCCACTAGAGATATGTTGTTATCAAATTCAGAACTGAAAATTCCACTGGTAGCGTTATCTACTCATTTAACACAAATCGTAATGTAAAACAAATGATCAAAATTACATTTTTTCAACTTTGGAGTTACCTAGCGGCTAAACTAGGGCCCGCCCAAACACGATTATTACGCTATATTACGTTTTTCGATGTTACGGTGGCTGTGCCCTCTAGCGGCAAAAATATAAACACAGATTTATCTGCTCATAACTCCTTAGATAACGGTACTTTTCAAAAATAAATTATGATAGAATTTAGGATCAATTAATACCGCTCCAAAATGGTATCGCTCTGGAAAATACTCCTTTTAGAACCGAAGATACAACCATTTATGTAGAAGTCAAAAATTAGAATTTGAAAACTGTCAAAATTAAAAATCAAATAACGAGCCACAACCAAAGGTAAAAAAAAAGGGAAAAGAAGCGGTCTTCTTATTTTTAATAAGGAACACGATTACAACAAAAAAATTGAAATCGGAGAGATCAAGGTTCAAAACTTCAAAAAATTTAGTGAAATACCGTGGAATAACCGATTTTATTAACGAGCTCGTAAAAAACGCCCAAAATATATGTCTCTAGACAAAAATACTTCCTTAAGCGTTGACCTATAGCTACTCGTAATTATAAAACATATAAAAATTGTTTTATTTCATCCAAAATATACAATTGTTCGGTTTTTGGTACACCAATTTAATTTCTACAGTGTGTCTCTTGAATAACTAATAATTAACTAAATGCGTCAATTGCAAGAAGACTGCCTTGCGCAGTACTTCATTTTAAATGAGAAAGTGCTTAAAATATTTTGTGCCAAAAGCTATGTAAATTAATCAATACTGGTCAAAAATAAAGTTTGCACCTTGGTTTTAAAAGGACTTACCTGAAACAAAATTACTCAAAAATTAGCAACTTTATGAAACAAAATTAAAACAAATTTTTAGAATATTGGTTTAGGGCTCTTTTTATTTTAAAATACTTAATTACAGCTTTAGCTTTCGATTGCTATTCGGAATCATTCTCAAAAGCGTTATGAAAACCTTATATCAAAATTGTTTCTTTTATACAAATTTTAAATTTTGCAAAGCTACCTTAATAAACCCATTTATCATAGAAATGCACAGCCTAGACAATTTATTTGAAAATAAAATTGTACTATAATGCTTTCAATGTAAAAAGGTTGTACAATTAGAATCAAAAATAATTTGTATGAGACAAAAAAAATTTAGATAAACAAATCATATGTATGAATTCCCAATATATGCAAAATCTTCTACTATGTTGATTTTGACGTTATCTAAACTGATTAAATGCTTTGTATCTCTCAAATGCTGTGAAAGTGCACTAATGTTTGAATTTATATTTGGATTTGCGCCTCTTCGCCACCTTAGAATTACAAAGTTCTATCTGACATTTTCATTTTTTCGAAATTACTTTCGATTTTTGCATTTTCCGTGGCTTTAAATTCAAAAATGTCATTGTTATTTCATTTAATTTATAGATTATGTTCTAAACTAAACGTTTAACTGAAATTACAATGACATTTTTGAATTTAAACCTACGAAAATGCGAAAATCGAAAGTAATTTCGAAAAAATGAAAATGCCAGATAGAACTTTGTAATTCTAAGGTGGCGTCTTTTGTGTTGATAAATCCGTTTTTCTAAAAACTGCTTTGTCTGCCCGGTGTATGTTGAATTGCAACTGCAACATACTTGGTAAACAATATTTGATTGTTTTTTAACGGTATTTCATCTTTTATTTTTGAAAAAATTTTGTCATTTAAATTTGAAGCTGCACGTCCTACAATTTTAAAATTATAATTCTGAAAAAGGTGTTTTATTTTTTCATAAAGATTTTTTATATATGGAATGGCCAAATAATGTGTAGTTTCAGTGTGGACTTGGAAATCAGGATTTGTGTGATAATTTCTTTGTTTTTGAATTTTGATATAAGGTTTTCATAACGCTTTTGAGAATGATTCCGAATAGGAATCGAAGGCTAAAGCTGTAATTAAGTATTTTAAAATAAAAAGAGCCCTAAACCAATATTTTAAAAATTTGTTTTAATTTTAAATCATTGGCTCAATAAAATAAAACTATTTATGAAACAAAATTCTCAAAGTGAGTGGTTTTAAGGATGACTGTAGTGACTACACCACTTTATGTTTGATTTGATGGACATTTTCAAGATTGTTTCAAGGACATTTTTTTCTAATGTAAACTTAACTGTCTATAGCCAGAAAAACTTACGTTGTTCTATAAGAGTAGCGATACTTACATTTTCCTATTTTTAATGAAATCGTTTGCAGTTTTTGTATATTTCCTTTAATTTTATTGTTGCTTAGTAAAAAATGAAAAAAAATATTCAAAAATTATTGCCTTTTACTTTCTTCTTCAGCATTTACTTTCATAATTTCACAAAAATCAAAAATTTACTTAACAAGTAAGATATTTATTCTGTTAAAGGCTAAGGTTCGTCGAGTAGTTTCTCACAAATCTCTTTATTTGTACCTTGTTACTGTATATTACTACCTTGTTATTATCTATAGTGTCCTCTTGAATGCCGTGTGTAGTTTCGAGCGCTTATTACTTCTCGAATGGTCTTCAACTCATCTTGATGGATTTTTTTAAATTCATTCATTATATTTCGTGATTCCTCTTTCTATTCAGTGAAAACAATATCAGTATTTTTCCTTTTTTTTTTGGACGGGGTACAATGTACTTGTGTCGATGTCGAAGCAGTTGATGCCGGAGAACTCACACTGAAATTTGAGGTGGCATTAGAGGTATCTGTAAAGAAAATGGGTTAATTCGCCGGTAAAAATATGTATTATGGTAATAATTTTACCTTCGTCACTTATCACTTCATCTAATGTGATGGGGTTGGCATGGATCATTGATGTATCCGGTCCATACTTCTGGGGCACGGTATATTTTCTCCGACTACCTCATTACAAAGACATTTCTGAGTCGTGTATGATTTGAATAGAGCCCGGACTGCCGCGTTTTTTTGTTTTTCGGAAAAAAGTCAATTTTTAATTTAATTTGATTTACGTCCTTTGTTTTACATTTTTCGCCAATTTTTGAATAAATAGCATTTGAACTCATGCAGTGGCAGTCAAATAAATCGTTTACCTGCAATTAAACAATAAAACAAAAATCAAAGCGCAGAACCAAGACTGCTTGATCCTTTTTTTTAAAGTAAATTGTTACATACAACATTCATAATTACGGTATTTCCTCGATTCTAAGACGCACTTTTATCACGTTTAATGGTTTCTAAAAACAGGGTAAGAATCGATGGCGTCTTAGAATCATACTTTTTCCACTTCTGCCAATAATTTTCTGGCATCTGACAATCTATGGAGTAAAAAATTCCCGGAGTGGAACTTAAATTAAGGTACATTATAAAACTGAGTCTAGATGCGAAGAAATACGATAAAAACTTAATTATTTTTTACATACATTTAATTAAATCGACAGCCACTTTCAACATTTCTTTAATTTCTGCATCTGTCCATTTCAGGCCCCTTGTTTGTCTTTTACCAACGTCTTCCATTTGTAAATTTCGTTTTTTAATTTAAGAAATCTAGGGCCAATTCTACAGACGACAATTAATTTGCAATGACTGTGGCGATTTGAATACATCGTATTATAATACTAAATTTAATTAATTATGGACATGTTTGATACGTCGCTTTCGTCTAATGATTCCGATTATTTTTTGGAACATATTAAACCAAAAGCTGAGCGCAATTTTCAAGAACGCACTGATGAAAGCTATTACTCAGATGAGGAGTTTAAGAAGCGATTTCGTTTTTCTAAAACAAACTAGAACTATCTTGAAAAGCTCGTTGAAAAAGATTTAACACATGTCGACAATCGAGGATTTCCTTTGACGGTGAAACAAAAAATCATGGCTGCATTGCGGTACTACGCGACAGGATGCTTTCAGGCCGTCTCTGGAGATCTAGTTGGTGTAACGCAATCAACCGCTTGTGTTACAATACAAGAAGTCTCGAGAGCTTTCGCAAGCATGTCAAGGCAATTTATTAAAATAGACTCAAGAAGATATTTCAAAACTTCAACAGGCATTTTATAATGTAAAAACGATTCTTCGATGTATAGGGTGTATCGACGGATGTCATATCCCAATCAAATCACCTGGAGGTGCAAACGCAGAGATTTACCGCAATCGGAAAGGATATTTCTCAGTGAACGTGCAAGCTGTGTGTGACACAGACTGTAAATTTTTAAACTTAGTTGCTAGGTAAATCGAAATAAAAGTACATATATCAACTGTTTCATTTGATGCTAACATAACTTACAAAGCTTAGGTGGCACGGATCAGCACACCAGACATATTGACTTTTTCATAATTAAGGAGATGCTTTGAAACTGGTAAATTGGAAATGCCTTATTGGTCGGAGATGGTGGGTATGGATGTAATACTTATTTAATTCAGCTGAATTTCAATTGAATGGAGATATGCGGAGGCAAATCGCTGAAGCATTTCGAAACATGTGTAGGATGAAATAAAACCGATATTTAATTGAATTAACTAGAAGCAGTATTAAAAGTATTTCAAGTTTTTATTAAAAATAATAAGTTCATTAGTTATCGCTGCTTTCGCTGGTTTCTACATTGCTTGGACCCTTATTTTTATTGTACCTGTACATAGCCCTCGCTGCCTTCTGCTATAATTTAGTTAGCTTTACCTTCTCGTCCAATGCTTCTAGTTGTCTTTGTTTTATCAAATTATCCAAGGATTTTGGGCGGTTGCTATTGCTGGATGGATTATATACCGGAATAGTATTGTGCGTGGATACTTTAAGTAGATGGATTTGGTGATGTAGAGGGAATGTTTTGTGTTTTAGATAAATTCTGCGATGTGATTGGAATATTTATTGATGTTATATCCTTGGATGGTTCTTCGAAATAATTATAAGGTGTATAAAGGGTATCATCGTCGTCTAAATACTCGACGTCTCCTTCCACATTCACGTCAATTTGCTAAAATAAATTAACAATTTTGTGTTAAATTTATATAAAATATTTTATTTACTTACATCGTCGCTGCCATCGTCATCGTATCGATTAGGATGAGATTTTATGGTGGGCTCCAATAAACTATATAAAAGGCGGCTTGTTTAAACTTCAGGAGCTCCAGGGGGGCCGCCACCTCTGCCTAATATGTGTCCTTTATTGTTGGAAAGTGCTTTTCGAAATTTTCCTTTCATATTCATATACGTAATTCTAAGCTGGCGTCAATTTTTTGCTCCAGTAGTACACTGGGCATTGTATTCTAGGCATACTGTAGCCCAACAACTTTTTTCTCTCTATTGGACATCTGTTTTTGTATTTTCTATTATCAATTTATGTTTTGTTATCATTCTTAACAAAACCTCTTTATCTTCGTCGTTTAGGCGGCTCATTTTATTTATTTTAATAAATTAAAACTATGAAAAGTTGATGGACTACGCAAAACGGACTTTTAATTTAAATTTTTTGCAATAATAGAGACATTTCATTTGCCAATTTACAACAACAATGCTATATAATGAATTCAAATTTGGAATTCATCGAATTCCTGCTGAGTTGATGGTATTGCAATTCCAATTCCATTTTGTAGTTACTATGCTTGTCATTGCCACCAAAGTGTTCGTATTTCATTTCTTCTGTTTAAAATATTGACATCTTGTATATTTTTGTTAATATTTTATAAGAAAAAACTAATAATGAAATTATTTAATGCGCAATGGCCGTCTATGTTTTTTATTTTCAGCAAACAATGAAAGTATAAATATCAAACACTACCAACTTTCCAAAATAAATCACGAGAATTGGTTGGTTATTTCTTTTGACCAAATTTGAATTCCAATTCCAATTCCAATTCCTTGGTCAAATGAAATGTCACTAATGTCATTTTTCAAATTTGAATTTTTTTTTTTTTTGTTGGTAGCTGGTTTTCGAAAAAGTGTTACTTTTAGTTTCGTTTAAAAATTACAATAAATTCGTAAATAAATTTGCAGTTGAAGTGTGGTTTCAAAATACAGAATTCGAACATCGATTTCGAAAAATCACCGACTACAACTAAAAGTTGTAGTTGCGTTTGTCGATTTGGCCCCTAGTTACTATTTTGTTCCGTTTACACGAAAACTCTCTATAAAAATGAACAAAGAAATGACGTTTCAGGTTTTTATTGTTTTTTGTTTTGTTTTACGTGGCATACTTTCTTGATACCTACTATAATGAAATAGCAAAACAATATGTGATAAAGTATTAAAATATTAAACTTCGCGCTTACATCATGATATTTTCTGCTACATACTTTTATACTACTGGTGTAAACATGGTATTTGACAAAACCAACATTAATGTATTACAAGCCTGACTATCATAACTGATTTTTCGCTCATACATGAAAGTATTGGTGATCGGATACACTATATAAATTGTAGACAAAACAAAACATACGAAGTTTCCTACCAATCCTTCCAAATATAAGCGATTTAATGTAAGAAGGTATCTGTGTACCTCATTACGGAATCAGGCTTGTAGTACATTAGTGTTGGTTTTGGTATTTGACGTTACTTTTGATTGTATTTGAAATTTTAAAACGTTGTGTTTGTGTGATATTACTTAAAGTGGAAGAACTCTTTCGAAAATGTTTGGCAATTTTTCGCACCGATTTACCTTCTTGATATTGCCGAATGATCAACTTTCGAAGCTCAATAGATGTGTGTTTCCCATTATGTTTAATGCACTACACAGTTTAGAAATTTAGAGAAACTTTTTTTACGAAAGAACGTTGTGAACTGAAACAAAACACTTTTATCAAAAGATACAAAGCAACAGGAAAAAAATCATATGGGAATGTATCTTGATTTTGAGTTTTATTTAGGAATTGGTATACGTTGTTGTCTATTTTTCATTATTTTCTAAATGAAATTGATTTTTAATATTTTTATTTTTAGGTATTTGAATGGACGTTCCAGAATATTTATACAAATTTTTCATCAGCTTAATTTTCTACATAATTTATGATGAAATATATTTTTTAATGATGTCCTCGAAGTGTGGTGGAATATTTCTCGTCACTTCTAAATAGATAGGAACCACCTTCCGAGCAATAGCTTCTCTTGCTTCATCATGATATTAACGTCGAGGTGACACCACCTCCTCCCACCCGGGAGGATGGTACCTGCAATGTAACGCTCAAATATGGCAAGGATTATCTGTTCTACCTCATGTTTGAGCTAATATCAATAATTTGGTCTAGAGAAGATATCCCAGTAGGGTGGAAGACGGCTCTTATCTCCCCACTTCATAAAAAAAAAGGAGATCGATTAAACTGCAACAACTGATTCCACGACAATTCACAGAAATGCAATGTGCAGAAAAACATTTCGCTGAAAAACAATTCGCCGAAAACCGATTCGCCGAAAACTAATTCGCCGAAAAACAATTCACTGAAAACCAATTCACAGAAAACCAATTCACAGAAAAATTTACAGAAAAAGTAATAGTATTTCCTAGAAAATCGCGCGATTTCCATTTTTTTTTTTTTTTTTTTTTTTTTATAAATTTAACATTTAAAATTTTAATTTTACAATATTTAAATAACGATGTTGTGAGAAACTGCACGCAAAAATTCAATTACGTCCATCGTTTTATATTTGGCGACAATACTTCTTACTCTCAAGTCATAATCACGATATTTTTTTTTTTTTTGGAGGCATAGGCATTCCAGAAAATATTTGTTGCAAAACCAATTCATTCTTGGATTGCTCAAGCTGCAAATTTTCTAGAAAATTCCAAATTGTTGGATGTTCGGCAGAAACCAATTTAGCGAAGCCATTGTGCCACCCCTCGAGATTATTGTTTGTTCTTGGAGTTTCCTCTTCTGTAGCTTGGTGAACATTCCATGCTTCAATATCAAATCTAGGATCCCGCCTTCCTGGTATAGTTTTGCAGCGGACATCTAATCGCCCGATATAATTGTCTTCGAAGTAATCTACAATTTCGTTGTGTTCTTCGGAAAATATGTCACTTTGTTTTAAAGCCTGAAATGCTTCTACTACGTCTCCATACGGTACAAATGCAAGCGCTAATAGCATGTGAATTTTATGAGAAAACTCTGCATCTTGGTCGTAATTAGTTTTGAATCCTACTGCACATAATTTTCGATAAATATTCTGGCAAAAATGAAAAAAACAAAACTGTTGTCTGGTGGAAGGAAATGACAACTGAACGGCTTTTACAATTGCTTGTTCAAAATCAGATAAAATAGACCTAGGATTTAAGCTAGGACATAACATTTTCAGCTGTTCAAATAACTGCTTATAAATTTCAGTAGATTTATTTGGTAATAATGCAAATACAAGAGGTACTGATAGCTTTTCTTTAACACCGTGTATGGTGAATAACTGTGTGAAAATTAGAGGCACGGTTTTAAATGTACCATCTACGTACCAATCTTTTGATTCAGATAAAAAATCCAAATTTCTTTTTGTAGAAAACAGTAAGAACCGATTTTCTGATGCTCCAGAATCAAATAAGAGAAATGGTTCACCATGTTTCGTAAATTTGTAATTATCTAGTACAATCAACTCAGTGAGAGATCGTGGAAGTGCAATTGTTCCTTTTCTTATTCTTTGTACAGTTCGCTGCATAGAAGGCACCGAAGGCATATGCGGTCTTACTGCATTCAACAAACTAGTTGAGCACTCAGCAATAATACGTTGTGTGCTATCATTAGTTGACAAAGCATTTTCTTTCAATTCGGATACACTTCTTTTAACACCTACAAAAGCTGCATTACCAGCATGATTATGGTCACCGATTTTTGATATAACTTCTCCATCCATTGTATGAAGTCGCGCCTTGCAGTATTTCTTCTTATTTTCAATACACAACCAATAAATTTTTTCTTTATATTTTTTGTCCTTTATGTATTGAAAACCATCGACTATTACACTTGGTTTATTTTTTTGCGTTTTAATAATATCCATTTTTTCGGTTTTTTAATACGCTTTCTTTAACAAAAATATTTAAATTTAAATAATTGAAGTTATTATTTTTAAGAATATGACATTACAATTATGTTAACAAAGGAGCTAGCTATCTAGATTAAAATTTTATTTCCTAAGATTCACTTTTGAAAAAATAATGTCTAGGTATTTGAAATTTTAGAATATATAGAAGAGTTTTTAAAATACGTTTTGTTGTTAGGCGCAAATTGTTATTTTTATGCGAATTGTGTTTCCGCAAAATACTTTTCAGCGAATTGGTTTTCTGCGAATTGATTTTCTGGCAATTATCGTTTTAGCCTTTTCTGTAAATATTTTTTCTGTGAATTGTTTTACTGTGAATTATTTTTATGCGAATTGTTTTTCTGGGAAGTGATTTTCTGGGAAATGACGGGATACCGCAACAACTACCGCGGTTTAGCTTTGCTGAACATAGGCTACAAGGTTTTGGCCAACGAAGTCGTGGCAAAGTTATCAACTTATAGCGGGAGGATCTCGGGTGATTATTAATGTGGTTTTCGTCCAAATAGATCATCGACCGATCCAACTTTTACGCTGAGGATGGTGCTGGAGAAATGCTATGAAAAAAACATTCTTGTGCACATTCTATTCATAGACTTCCAACAGGCACACAACAGCATTAAGAGGAATATGTTATAAAACGTATTGTCTTACATGGGTATACCGTCAAAATTGGTTCCAATGTGCCAGATTTTAATGGATGGCTCAATATGTAAGACCCAACAGCTCAAACCCTCTTCAGCCTATCATTGAAGTATGTCATTCGTCAGCTTAAGATAGTGCAGTCCAGCTGCCTGTATTATAAATCAACCCAACTATTAGCATACGCTGATGATATTTGTGTTCTGGGTTGCAAGAAAGTTACTCTGGAAGAGGTCATCCGCCAATTGGAATTGAAAGCCGAACAAATTGGCCTTCAAATCAATGAAGCGAAGACTAAAAACATGGTCACCGCAAGAAGGCATACCCGTGGAGACCCCCTTTCAGAAGATACACAATATGAAATGGTGAATGAGTTCAAATACCTAGGGTCACTGATCACTGAGCAAAACTCCGTCTCTCTGGACATTTCACCAAAGATCGCAGCAGGCTACCGAGTATTTTACGCAAATATTAAAATATTCAAGTCTCGTTAAGGTGGATTTATATTATCGGCTCGTCTCGGCACAGCTCATCCCAAAAAATTATTGTTACATGTATTTAATATGAGAGTATTTATATTATCAGTACGTTTCCGTGCAGCACGGTACAGCGCATATCGTACCTATCATCCAAAAAGAATATTGTGAAAACAAAACGCAAACCAGAAGATGCGAAGGAAAAGCGAAATACTAAATTCGAATGTTTTTTCGTAATTCGCTGAGATATTGCATTCATTAACAATACGTGTTGCTATCAATAAATAGTTGCATCCAGATACTGTTAACATATTTATGATATAATTATTAATTTCATATTATTGTGTTACGAATGCACACCGAAATAAATACGAACTACTATATGAACTGAACTGAGCTGATAATATAAATCGTTGTTGTATGAGACGATGCATGAATGTGCTGAGCCGCGCCGATAATATAAATCCACCTTTACACGCTGATAAGGCCAGTTATCACCTTTGGTTAGTTGCGAGTCTTGGACACTGTTAACATGAGATATCCAAACAATTACTGTAACTGGGCATAAGATTATAAGAACAATTCTCGGTCCCATTAAATAGGGAGCCACGTAGAGAATGCGAATGAATCATGAGATCAAAAATGTGCCCAACATGGCTAGGGCACGTGCTTCGTTCACAAAATTGGACCACTAAACAGGCCTTGGAGTCGGCACCAACGAAAGTAGGGCCTCGTGCGAGACCACCTACCCGATGGATGGACAACGTTGAATTCCCTTTATGGGATGTAGCGCCAGCGGAAGGATGAAGTAGACAAAAATTAGTGACGGGCATAATTACATCTGCTCTACTGGAGCAGATTCATATTTATAATAAACAAAACTGAACCGAGAACCGAAAGTTGTAATAAAAAGCAGGAACCGAACCGAAACTGAACCCTTAATTTTAAGGAGTTTCACGGATTTGGGTACAGGTACCATTCATTAAATATTATGACAATTTTACGTCAAAATAAATGACGGTTTAAAATAGACTAATTAGACTACCGACTATCAAAAATCTCATCAGCAGAACTCAAAAGTGTGGACAAGCATAACAGGTACAGGTAATAATATCGCGAGGTGAAATTAAATAAGCTCAATCCACAGCTGAGTAGTACAAGACAAAGCATAGACTCCAGAAAATATAAAAAGGATTCCGATCGCTTGTACTACGGCGAAATCTACCAAATAAAGATAGAAAATTGTAGTTTCGGATAAATTAGACTCTCACCTTACAAAAAGGAGACAAACAACTTTCCGAACTTTTAAATACCTCAAAAATTAAACATTGAGAGAATTCAAAAGATGAGACAGCGTAAACAGCAAAAAATAGGAACCCAAGATACAATCAGACCAACTCGCAGCCATCACTGCAGATTATAAGAGACGTCTGAGAGCAAGACACGGTAGAATACACAAAAGAGCGGCGGGATGCGCAAGTTTCAAGAGCTCTGTGGCTGTTTTTTTCACTATGCCATTATTCAACCTTATAATAAATAAAGAATCTCAAAACAGTAATTTCAACAATTCCACCTAGAACTGTTGACGCTGGTAAATGTAGTTCGACGTCTCTCCAGTACACTTCAACTGTTTTTTTACAAGAATGTTCCCTTTGTTATGAATGTACAATGCAAACTCACGCTATATTCATAGCTTTGCTTTGCCATTTTGAACATCTACATAGGTTATCGCCGAAATTTAGTCAAAAATATTAAAAAACCTACAAATTTTAATATTGCGCTTCCTTTTTTTTCTTTCTCAGTACATATGTATGTATAATATTAGTAATGAAATTAGCAACTCGTTGCTAAATTAAACAATAATAAAGAGAAAAGTATTGCTTCTAATGTCTTTGGGAGTTTCATAAAAGAAGGAAAGTATGTATTTACATGAGAACACATGTATACGTGTATTATTATTATTATTATTTTTTTTTTTGTTATATACAGTATAAATAATTATTTAAGCATAACCTATGCTTCGCTTTTGGCATTTTAATACACAGCAACATTTTCATTATTCCTATTTGTGCCGTCTTAATATAAATATTGCATTTTTTAAATTAATCGAAAAAAACGTAAAAATAACATATTAAATATTCGATTGTGTAAAACAATGTTGTTAGTTGAAAAAATAAAAGCTAAACAAAAATTTTATTATAAATAATAATATAATATGTATGTAGTATATAAAATATTTCGACTATTAATATATGAACACAATTTTTTTTAGTATTAAAATGATCCTATGTATATAAGTATTATAAACTTTCGGAATTATCCTATATTTGAGCTTATATATTGTAATGTATATTATGTAATTATTATCTATCTCATTTTTCTAATAAATATGTGAATATATTTGGTTTATTTACTTTGTTTGGTTAATTCTTTTAATAATTATCTAGTTATAAATTAAGGATATATAATTGAATGAAATTACAACGGAACTCACTCGCAAGAATAAAAAAATTATATTTAAAACTAAAATATAAACAAACTATTATATATTGAACAATTAATATCAAATATCAATGTCCAAATTCCGTGGTCATAGGATCCTTTGTCCCTTCAAATAACAGCTAATTTAAAAATGTTCATACTAAACCTTAGCCGGTCTTTAGTAAGACAAAAAAGCCTTGCAATAATTTTTACACCGAACAAACGCCGTAGCGGTAAACTTCGAGTTAGCGTTTAGCGGCTTACTGCTACGGAGTTTACATCGGGAAATACCGTATTCAAATCACTACATAGAATGGATGCAAAAGGAATTTCTCATCATCTGATTACGATCGGTGATGGCGATGAACACATCTACTATACGATACTACTAGTTTTGCGTGGAACTATGCAATGTGCAGGAGGTCTCCGTCACTCAGAGAATTGTCGGTCCTTAACGACTGCGAAAGGAAGCATGTTAAAAGTAAACCGCTTAAGAGTTAGAAGTGTATTAAGCCCGGGAGAGATATTGTTTAATTACTGCTAATTAGAATATACATACGTATATGCAAGGAATTGATTTTCTGTTTGTCGTTGTAAATTTGGATGATTATGTAAATCAAAGATTGCCTATAAACAAAAAAATTCTTACAACTTACGTTATTTCAAATAACACCTTTTCACGATATATTTTTAAGTGAGGTAGCCTCAACTAACAGATATATGAAAGTATTACTAAGGCTCTCCATGTAGAACAATAAAGCGTATGGTAAAAAAACCACTAGCTGTTTAATAGAATAAATTGAGAACGAGATTATTTATTTTTCGTTTCAAATAATATTCAAACCTCGTTAAACTTTACTGGTTTATTATTATTAACCCGTAAAGAGCGTTGTGCGGACCATGGGACCGCTCTACACTTAAAAAAATCAAATTATTCCTACCCAGTTTAATTTTTTTCTGAAATTTTTAGCATCGTTCTAATTGAATAAAAAATAATTAATATAAAATTGCGGTTCGCTGGAACGCACCACACTTTTCCAGCAACTTTTTCCACGACGTACTATACGGGTTAAAGATATTACGATGAAAGTTGTAAATACGTAATCTTAATAAAAGCGATTACCTATTTACTAAGTGTAACCCACTACATATGCATTTTGTTTTTGTTCTACATAATTAGTCTTAGTACTAAATTAGTATGTTCTAGTAATTATTCTAGTATGTAGTCATTTGATTGGTTATAATTGCCGTAAGAAGTGACTTGTGGAACAAGCATGAGACGATCATTGGCATAGCAGCCAACTAATATTTAGTAAGAATACTAAAACTTGGTTATTATTTGATGTGACAACATTACGATACTTGATGTGACAACATTACGATACTTGACGTGACAACGTCAAGGATACGACTATACTATTTGAGGTGTTAGGTTCATTAATATAATATACACCGGGTCATTCATTTTCATATACACCGGGTCGTTCATTTTCATAAGATGCATTTGTAAACCTACATAAAACAATATCTACATATATCAATTTTAAACTTTCTAGCGGTTTCTTGTTAGATGGCGTTAAGTGAACCTTATTTTATTAAATGAGAGTCCCAATATTTTATTGCATTTTATGGTTGTATATCAAAACAAAAGAATTACATGGGTTTGAAGTTACTGGGTACATAATCCGTAACATAAGCGAGCAACAATTCTTTCAACAATTCAAAAGCAAAATTTGTATCAGTCCGCTTCGTTTGTAAGTTGCTTAAGGGTCTTTATTTTATAACAAACACATAACGACATAATATTGTCGTACGGGGAAGCTTAAAAAACCCAACGATGCGTATATTCCTATGCTAAACAGTTTCAGACAGATATCAGACAGTGACAAACAGTGACAGACGTCATCCAAATATTTCGACGTTCCGACATATTGGGAATTTATTACCTGTCGCAGTGTGAAAATGTCAAAAATAAAATAATGTTACAAACGAAAATTTGGAAATCGATATTTTAAGAAAGTTCAAGACAAATTGGTTGAGGCTCTGAAATCTCACAAACGAATATTTTTGAAATCGGCATAACATGTATTGTTGGGCTGCGGAAATTTGCTTTAGAAGAAGTACATAAATCGATTATTAATGTGTGTGGGCAGTTGGATTAATGACTTACTGAGCCATATGTTATAAATAGTAGTTTAAATGGAGACAAGTATATACACTGTTGTTGGATAATATTCTTCCGGCCTTGATAGATAATTTGGAAATGCATTACCAAAAGCATTGAAGTTAATGGTCACCATTTCTAACATTTGCTGGGCTAGCCTTTGTGTCTTCCGAAATACAAATAAAGTGTACTTTAAACGTTAAAATTAGGCCTTTTTTGTAGAACTAATTTATGTTATCTCTTGTTTATTAGTTTGCTTACGGTTTGAGATATTTGATGTAGTTCATCTTGTCAAAAAATTCTTTAGATTGTAAAAGTTTGTTTGTTTTCATGTAAAATCATAAAATGCAATAAAATAAGCGGATTCCCATTAAAAAAAATAGGTAGACCTCGATTTGACCTACTGCGACGCCATCTATGACGAAACAGCACCATTTTGCCATTTTTTAAAACTAAAATAATATAAACGGGGTTTTCCGTAGAGTTTCGCGAGATAAGTAACAAATTGGCTTCTTAAGCGCGCCACCTCGGGATTTATATATATGTATATCGTATTTTGATATGTAATTAGGTGATCCAAAATTGAGTATCCAAAACTATACATGGAGGTTGTTAGTTCAAAACCAATAAAGAAATTCAATAAACTAAATAAGCACATTTGTTATAGCACTGTTTAGTTTCTCGGATACCCTATAACACTTTATCATTAATAACTTTTAAGGTATGCTTGGAAAAATTAATGACCGTAGAAAGAAAGATACCATTTTTTTTTTCTAAAGTACAGTGAACCTACGTGCGTAGCGATACCACCTAAGTTTCTCAGCTCTACTCATTGAACCATCTAGATCTTACAACGAATCATTGAATACACCTGACGTCCATCTCATTGAGATCCGCTAGCCTGCTGATGAAAGTAGCGCCTAAAAAATTCCATCTACTTTGTGCTAGACGGAGATAGGTGCAGAGAAGGTGGAGCATAGTTTCTTCCTCGCAGCTTCTACAGTAATCATTCGAGGAGACTTTTAGTCTTCGCACATGCTCAGCTATGAGACAGTGTATTGTAACAATCCCCATGACTCACTGATCTAGGTTTGGCCAAACCTGTCTAGTTATAACACATGAGGTACCATTAGAGCATCTATAGTTCGCTACACATATACATATCTCAATGAGTACTTTAGTTTTGAAATATAATCATTTAAAAAAAATTAAGAAAATTTTAAGTTTCCATACTATCGAAAGAGAAATTTAGTTTAGTACCGGCCGATACGCATTTGCAGCGTTTGACTAAACGTTTCACATACAACAATTTCTCTTGTGATTAAACGTTACACGGAAACATATGATCATGAAAGGCGCTCGGACAAGGCCATAATCGATAACGGCCACTCAGGATCTTTTTATCGACGGAGAAGACGTTAACAGCAGACCATGAAGAGCTCGATTAGAATCCGTTACAGACCATGTAAATTTAACTCTCGATTCAAATTGGAAACGTGTTTTGTTCTCGGACGAATAGAGATTCTCTCTGTATTCTTCAGATCGATATTCGAGAGTCTTCCGACGGCCAAATGAGCGTTATGTAGTGTTACGTGGGAATTTGATTGTCGGACTTCACAGAGCTTCATAACTGGCGTCTCAACAGTTGCAACGTCTGGGTGTCATCGTGAGGGAGTATTTAGAAGTGGTTAATATTTGATTTCTGACGGGATCATCCCTCAGTGCGGATCTTAACCCTATGGACCACCTGTGAGATATACTTCAATGACAATTAACAGCTATTCAATCCCCACCAACAATCATTCATGAGGTTAAGACGACATCTGGTGCAAGCTTGAAATCAATTTGATCAATATCAAATTGAACGTTTAATTTCGAGCATCAGGCGCCGCTGCGAACCTAGAATTGGTAGTAGAGGTTAAGTATACGCGTTATTGATTATCGATAATTAAAAAAAGTTACTTGTATCATTTATTAAAAAAAAATCAGTTTTTTCCTAACTACGACTGCTTCTTTCAAATGGACCAAAACAATCTTTTTTCTGCAATGTATCGGTGTTAGTCTAACACAACACCTAAATATGAAATTAGAATTGAATACTTCGTTTTATTTTAAAAGTTATAGTGAAAACAACTTTGGTGCATTAAGGCGATGAGCCAGTGTATATACATGTGTATGAATAAACTAAAACACCAGTTGAGATTTATAACAAAATCATTTTTACTCCTAATAGAAAATAGGTTATTTCCAATCCCTGCATTAAATCCATAAACTATCATAATACAATCATCGGCAGAGAAAATGGACCACCGTTATAAAAAAATTGGTTTTTGACGCGAATATCTCTCGAACTGCACTAGCTGGAAACTTTAAAGAAAAACTTTGCATTCAAGGTCAATCAAAACAAGCATAGAAAATATTACCATAGCATACTTTGTTTAATCATGTGGCTGGGTTTTTTTTTACTTCACAACATGGCTTATATATAACTAAATTTTCAAATGTGGATGGAATACCTCTACAACCGTACTAGCTGGAAACTTTAAATAAATATCAAAATCTAGGTTATCCAAATTCTAGGTAGGACCTATTCCTTCTAAATATGTGGTGGTTTCCCGAGTTTTCAAGCACAAACCAAGCGTGGAAAAATTATGAAAATTTTATTTAAATGTTGTGAAACATAAGTACAACCAACAACAAAATCATAATTAACCAATTTTCACCGAACTTGAATAATTGCAGTTATCCTCTGTCCCGTGCTTATAATAATCTGTTGGATATCCCACTGTGAGATCGGAGCTGGAATACGATACAAGAATGCCAAGAATTCATTCACGACCCTGGCAACATCAGATCTTGCATATTCAGGGAACAACGTATTCTTTCAATATTTCTGTAGAATAGCGAACAGCCATTACAGATCCCGTTAGATCCAAGTAAAGCCAGTGCATATTTACTTTGAAATTCCCCGCCTTATTATGACTGGTCCGCTTTGAACTCTTCCGTTGAAGGTGCATGGTGTGTAACGTTCCATACGTGTCGTCGCCATACACGTTCTCGCCCATCAGGAAACCGCTAGCAAAATCTCGATTCATCGGTGAATATGACTTACTCCCAATAAGATTCAGTCTAATTTTCATGTTGCCTGGCAAATGGTAGCCGAGCAATCCTGTGACCTAGAATTTGAATATTATTTCAAGTTTCCAGCTAGTGCAGTTTAAGAGCTATTCACATTTGGAAATTTAGTTATAACTAAAAATAACTCAGCCACAAGATTAGACAATGTATGAGTGTATTAAGACTATTGTAGAATAAAGAAAATATATATACATATGTATATGCAACGGTTAATCGTATAGAATAAATGGGGGGTCCGCGTTGGCGTTTCATGTTCATTATAAAAATATGACAAAACAGCATGTTTCAAAATGGCATTTTTCAATACGAATTTAGGTAACCTGAGGCATAAGGTACATTAAGAAATATTTCAGTAAGGCATACAAATAAAATAATAAATAAATCGCCATATTACAATAAGGCATGTAATATACTAATGTATGTTTCAAAACGGAATATGTTCTTTTTTAGTACCGCTTTTATTCATGTCTGCTCTATTTATTTATTCATCTACTTTTATAAATTTTTGTACATTCTATTTTGAGTCGGAGCTCATTCGTAATACTAGTGTATATACCAAATGTAAAATATACTCTGCATTTTACAGCAGAATCAGCCATAAAGCTGCGTCCATTGCATTTTATTGACTCCCGGTATTTGGTGGATTTAGGGCAACTACTGAACGGTAATTCCAGATTAACATAAATAATGTAAAATAATTTTTTTTTTTTTAAATTAAAAAACTTTTTAGAAAAGAGAACATGACTGGCAAGTCAATAAGTTTCTATCTAGCTCGCTATTATTCAAATTATGTAAATTTAATCTCAAATATTGTCAAATTATAAATTAGGTAGGTTTCTTCTATAATTAACAAACAAGAATCCATTCAAAAAATTCGTTAGGTTTAGTGAGAAGTCCTTGTTCTGTAAAATCTCTCTACTTGGGGATATTACAAGAAACCTGACAAATATTTATTTTGTGCCTCTAGCTTTATTCTTGAACCTCTCCTACCATGAAAACTCACAATAAGTAATCAAATCTTACAAACTAATTAAATACAATTATTTAAGACTTAACCTATGTTAGTTCTTAATTTTATAAACATGCACTCAGTAATTTATTCTATATTAGCTAGCTAGTTCCAAAGGATCTTCTTTTAAATAGCCGATATCTGAGCTTTTTTAATATTTGGCTGGCTAAAGCGTTGGGATGTTCTAATTTGAACTAATACATTTTACTGAATCTGCTTCTATTTCGATATGTAGATTCAAAAGTATGTTTGCATGTTACGTATATCCCAGGGTTCATTTACCATTGTTCTTAATAACAAATACTTTGAATGGATTACTTTTTTGTTAAATATGGAAGTATCTGTATAATTTATTTAATTCAAAGATTTGACTATATTTGGTTTAAATTACCAAGATTTGAATAATTGCGAACTAGAGCGGATGTGAAAAATCACGCTACTTACTTATTTTAATATAAAGGAATATTCTACGATGACACAAAGAGTTTTAGAATCTGATTTTCATGTTCCGTCACAAAAAAAAAAGAAAAATTAAAAAATCATATTTTTAGGGGGGAAAATTAAGTTTTCATAACCGCCATTTTCAAATCCGGTTTCAAATATGCCGTAGTGTACCATATGTTGTTTTGAAAAATGCCACAACTTACCTTATGCCGTAGTGCACCAAATAACATATTGCCGAATTCCGTTTTGAAACATGCGTTATTGAACGGATCCTCTATTTACGCTCTTGATCGTAACTTTTTTTATTAATTTGTATAATTAAACATTTATTATCAAATGAAAACTAAATAATTTCTTTCTCTCTATATTTTGTTATACAGTTCGTGTTTTAGTTACCTTATACTTTCGTTTTGTTCTTCACAGAGGGTCTTACCAAAATGTTAGTTTAATATGCTTAAATGTAATAAATTATAATTATGTAATAATGGGTTCTTACTACGAAACTTTTAAACGGTTTTGAAACTAAAATCACACACTGTATAGTTTTGTGTATGTACTCAATTTTGAATTACCCCAAACATAAACAGAATGTCCCAGTATAACTAGGTATAATTTACAGCTGATTGCTCAAAATTAATTATTATTTTGCTCAACTCAAAATTAAGTCAAGAATGCCTTAAAAAACGTTTACTATCTCGAACCATCTTGTTAATTAATTTAATCAGGTTAATATTACATAATTTTCGCATTATAAATATTCCGATTATTCTTATAACTTATACTCATCTGAGTTGAACATATCACGGCTTAAACATTGGCTGTGAAAACGTAAATTAGCATGTTTTATTTGATTTTTTAATAAAAATAAAAATAGGCCAATTTCTAATCGAACAACTTTATTTGAGCAATCTTGAACTAGTAATCTTTGAGCTAAGCGCAAAAGTCGGATTATTATGCTTTTCTGGAAACAAAGTTTTAGTTTAGGGCCGAAAATCAGTTTCAGATTTTTCTGTACTTATAACAGGGACATCCTACACACGCAGGGTTGAGATAAAGAATGGATCAAAGCAAATGCCTTTAACTATGGCTTCCAGTTTTTAATTATACACCCTCACTCATTATGATTTAAATTCAAATTCTTCATTAAATATTTAATTTTTTCACTATCCTATAAAATTAATATTATGCGACTTCGCAGTAAGGGTAAAAGCGCATAAGTTGAAAATACATTACTAACTTTTTTTCAGTTTAAAATATAGATCAGCCTGTATAGATATTTAATCCAACCAATTTGAAAGAGTTGATGCATTGATGAATGTTAGTTAATGCGTAAACGAGTGATCAATAGCATACTATTCAAGGAGCGTATAATGATATAGCTGTTATTCATGAATATGAAGTTTACCGATAAGAGCCGATAGGAGAGATCATTATAATTGTTGAAACAAACATATAATGAGTATATTATAGGATAGTCGGGGACAAAGATTTGTTTATAATCATATCTAACTTTAATAATGTTATGATTGCGTTTTAAAACGCTTAAAAAAGGTATAAAAGGTTTTATCTTTCCGGTTAAATCGGCAATTTAAGCATAAATATACCCATCGAATTATCCTTGTGCCTTTACCCTTATGTACAAAATTTAATTAAAATCTTCATTCCATTCCAGAGATATTTCTATCCATTCTTATTTTATCCCAATTCAGTAATAGCAAAGATAATCCCATGTTAAAGATGATTCATTCAGTACAAAAATATGAGGTAAAAATAGGGTCCCCCCGATAATATATAGGGTTCCTTTGATATATACATAAATATTTTGAATAAAAATTACATGCAAATAGTTTAACTTTGTGCCGGTTTCTATTCTACTACATGTTATGCAAAAGTACCCTATATAAAGAAACGGGAGGGTTTCCTAGTCTTTTTTATTTTTTGTACTGAATGACTCATCTCTAACATACTATGATCTTTGGTAATAGATATATGTAATATATTCGAGTTTGCATTTATTACTAGGTTCTATGAATAAAGGTTTCCCACTACAAATACAATCTTTTGCACTTCACTTTCAACCTTTTGGAAGTCAAATCTACTTTTCTACAAATCAAATTTTACCTTTCGCAAAACTTAAATTAGTTTGCAATTTAAATGCAACCTTAATGCACAAAAGATCTTTTAGGTCGCAGTGCGGGGTGGCTTGAGCCCCCACATGGCCCTCAAGTAATAATAAATGCAACCTTTTGTAAATCCAATTCGATCTTTTGAAAATCAATTTGTGATACGAACAGGTTGAATTTGATTTAAAAGAAGTTGAATGTGATTTGCAAAAGGTTGAATTAGTTTTACGAAATTGTGGATTTTGAGAATTTAACTTGATGAATGGTGAATTTGATTTGCGAAAGGCTGAAGTTAAAGTGCAAAAGGTTGAATTTAGGGTGCAACACCTATGTGTTTATAATAATTTTAGTTTTTTTACACGAATTTCGAAATTCTATGATTATTTATTTTTTAATAGAAAAGAATTTATTTACAGAGCTATTCTGTTAATTTTTGTAAATATGTGTTACCTTTACTTGGCTTTGTACAGACAAATTTACAATTAATTGAAACTACGTTTACAAGTATGTACATAGTTTTTATAGTGATAAATATTTCTTTATTTTTATATTATGCCTGCGGCATGTTTTAATTAATTGTGAATTTGTCTATTAGAAACTAAGTGAAGTAAAGACATATTTATAAAAAAAAAGCAGGTAAATGGTTGAATTTATTTGTTAATTTTTAATACCGTATTTAAAAAGAAGTTTTAGCTTAATTATTAATAACTTGATCTTGGATTGTCACTTATTGTTTCATTCATTCATTTGTTTTCGTTATTTAGGCTTTTTATTTTCTAATTAGTATTTTTATAATTAACTTGCAATTTTATGTTTTTTTTTACTATTTAAACATAAATATATTATATTCTTTAATTTAATATCACAAGTAATATTGATTTTTTTTTTTAAATATTCTTTTCGTTTTTAATTTAGTTCGATTTTTTGTAAGTAAATTTTCAATTTGATTCTTAAAAAATAATATTAGTTAATTAAATTTAATAAATATTTAATTTGTATGGAGTTGTAAACACTTTTAAATAAGATTAAAGTTATCGTCAAAAATTGGGAAATACGAGTTCTACTGGGAATTTCTTCAAGTTCCTTGGTATTTCATTGGCTGTTACTGTAAATATCGTACGTACTCCAGGATGTCTCAAAATTCGCTAACACGGGTTATGGTTAATTAAAAATAAATATTAGGTTATACTTCTACCAAGTAGTACTAGGGGGCCGTCAGGACAAGTTATAAGCGTTTAAACAGTTGTCTCCCGATCTAGGGCCGGAATTTCAATTGTCATGGTTAAACTAAGTTTAGCTCAACCGAGATAAATTTTAAATTTAATTTAATCATTCTTTAAATTAGTATGAATTTTTAAATATTTTGTATTGTGTTTGTTTAACTAATTTTCATTTCTCACTTAATCTCACAATAACTTCCTGAAACTGAGAGAAAGCTTTTGAATTTGAAAAATGTTGACTTCGATCTTTGTTTGTTGTTAAATCCCTCTACTGCTATAATCTAGCTCTCTGTAATTTCGGAAAAGCTACAATTTTGTGTTAGTTGTGATCATTTATTTATCAAAAAAAAATTTAAATCTTCAGTTTTCAATTGGAATTTCTTCAATTCAAATTACGTGATGAAGGGGAGATGAAAGTTTTATTTTATGAGGTAAAGTAATAATCAGAACTTGGATGTCTGACTGATTTAAAAAAATAAAATCATCCGAAAAATTTTAAAAAGCATTTCTGCCTGGTTCTAAAATATAGCGCTTTTTCTTCACAGGTAACAAAAGCGTTCTGTGCAAACACTTATAACTTAAAGGGATAGCGTCCTCGTGCGAAGTGCTAGAACTCTACCAGTATGACCCGTATTAGCGAATATTGGGACACATTGAAAATACAAGCTGTTTCGCAATGCCCTTCAGAAATCTCAGAGATTACAAGTATTATAATTTTGAACAAAAAGTATTAGACAAATATATCCTAACTTTCGCTGTCATTAAAGTAATCGAAGTTTTACAGCAAAAATAAGTTATTTTGCAATCCATTTATAACCTCAAAGCTATTCTACCAAAATCATTTATATTTATGAGTTAAATATTTAGAAATCAATCAATTTTTTTTTTTAAATATTTTCTAAAGAGTTATGAAATTTCCTACAAACTGTTCTGAAAATAAGCAATACCAGAAGTAAGCTTGTATTAATTTTCAAAGTGAAAAACTACCAAGACAAATTGATAAGTCGAGGCTTATAATTGGGTTCACCTGAAAAATAAACAATTACGTACCTAATAATTAGTAAGATTACTTAATTGGAGTTTCTTTAGTATTTCATAATTTATGTTTGCTAACTCGATTAATTTATGATTAGGTAGTTAACGCTTTTAAGAATAGTTTTGGAAAATTAGTTTCGAAATTATTAAACAAATTAAAAATTCCTAATTTATACTGTTAGCTGTTTTATGGCAACAAAAGTTAGAGTTAGAATATAACTGTACATTATTATTTTACTCAAGATTATGCCTCTATGTCAGTGTCCAAAGAATCTGACAGACATTTGGGAATATATTTTATTAATAAGCTTACGAACATTTTATTATAGAAGCAACCTGTTTGGTCAGTAGTTCCTTAAATTATATGTATTTAAACTAAATTCTACTATAAACGATAGTTCATTTATGATCTAATTTTGATTACTTTTCTTTGATATCGGGTAATTCACCAATTTTTGCCGTCTTACTACTAATAAGCAATATTCAAACAAAAAAAACTGGCAGAAGAAAATAACTATAATTTAATATTATTATTCTTTTTTTATAATTAATTACTACAAAAAATATAAATTTATAAAAAATAAATTTTTGTTTTTAAATTCATATTATGACTTTTTTTTTTGTTTTTCGTCGATTATTTTAAAGTTATGCATAAAATATATATGTATAAATATTAAATACAAAACAAAACAAACTTAAATATTTAAGTTAAGCACATAAAAATAAAAAATAATATATTTAAACAGTTCTCCTTTAATATTGTCTCTTTGTTTGAAATCATTGAGTTCAATATAAAAGTTCAATATAAGAAATAACATTTAATAAATTATTTATTACAAATTTTCAACTATATTTTCACTAGTT
This sequence comes from Tipula helvola, assembly GCA_963556165.1. Lineage (NCBI taxonomy): Eukaryota > Metazoa > Arthropoda > Insecta > Diptera > Tipulidae > Tipula > Tipula helvola. The sequence continues at coordinate 220,630,314 of OY744482.1, read as the reverse complement.
CTTCGATCTGATGGATGATGCCGCAGATAGCTTTCGGAGTAAACACTTTTCAGTCGATTGTCGTAGCGGAGCGAAGATCGTCTTATATCGATACCATTATGATTCTCTCGCCACCATGTACAGAATATACAATTTAATGTATTTTTAAATGCTTCCCGGAAATCACGATTGAAATAAGCATAAATCAATGGATTTAATGTTGAATTAAAATAACCAATCCAAAATAACAAAGCTACTATAGAATCTGGACACGGACAATCCTGCTCGCCACATAATGTTGTAATCACGTACCTTCAATATAACGTAAGTATTTTATATTTAGGAATAAATTATTTTAGAAATTATCTCATACCACAGAAAGAATGGAAGCCAACATAATATAAATGTTCCCATAATTATACCCAGTGTTCGTGCAGCCTTGTGCTCTCGTTTCATTTTTATTAGGTGTTTGTCTTTGGTGGGTGTGTGTTCCGGGTCTACTTCGTGCATTGTTAAAGTTTTCGATGATCCTGAACCACTTAATGCTTCCCCTGAAATTAGAAAATTTAAAACAGATATTAATAACATGTAAATTGTATTTTGTATATATTTTATTTGTTCAAAATATGTAGTAAGAATTGAATCCAATATGTATATTTACAAAATGTTCTGTGTAAATTTGGAGAATAGGGTTGACCTCGATTTCACCGAGTAAAGACTAAATCGCTAACGGTTTTTTCTCTAATAAAACAAAATTGATATGCTGCATTTCATTGGTATACGCTATTTGGAGCTATAGTTATGAGACCCCATGGAAAATATTATATTGATGCCATTCGAATTGTAACTATACCTAACTAATACCACTACTATGTAGTGATATTATTGATTTTTATGTTTCTTGTGGGTCAATATTATAACATACCTCACGGAATTCGCGCTTGACTTGCCATTTGTAAATAAGAATGAAGTTTACCAATTTACTATAGTGGGCTGCCAAATTATTAGAGAAACACCAAATCCTTTCAAATCAAAAAGTAAATGTAGCTTGGTTTTCCACTAAAAAATTTGAACACGATATAAATCAAGTAGAAAAGAAAAATTTTTATAAATGGATATTTTTCCAACAAAATCGTGTCATAATAATTTAATAAAAATTTAGAAATTTCTTAGACGTTTAATAAATTTTGAAATGAATTCTGATGTCGTTTTATAAAAATAATCTTCAAAATTAGCCTTTACTAAGCAAACGATTCGAAATTAACCTATGCAAAAGCTTAAAATCAGATATTGAGTCATGAATATGTTGGTAAATTCACTTTTATAAACAATGTGTTGTTTAGTTTACCCAACAAATTCTTTACAAGAACATTTTAATTTATAAGCCAAATTCGATTATAGGATGTAGCGTGAATCACTCACTCATTCGTTCCATTACCACAATAATTAACAGTGAAAAACATTTAACTTCTAATATAATTATACGTCTTGCAACTTTATTCGATTGTACTTGTCACACAAAACACGTTTCTACATGAGTATAAAATATACATATCGTTGATGCCAATTCATTTTCACGTATCTAAAAATATGTAACGTCCGTTCCATTGTACCTGCATCGCAATGAGATTTGGTCACGGTGGTTGAACTGTATTGTCTATTTATTTTCCATTGATTGAAATATATTTTTTTTATTAGTTAAAATTTACATTGAAGGAAATAAATATACAGTAACGTGAAATTGTTTTAGAGTATTACACACACACCGGCTCAATCGAGGGACTGGTATATTTTCTGTTAATGATATACGAATCATAAAATCATTAAGCGTTGGATTTTTTTTTCTTTTGGCGGGATAGAACTTACGAGATCTTTATTGTTTTTTTATTCTCCGCTAATTGCGGTTTTTCCATGAGGTGATTTTTGTGGAATGACGGGAAAAATTTGGACATTAAGTGTCGAGATTTCAACTAAAAAAGATCAAAAATAAATTAGCATGCTGTATATAAAAAAAGTTTAAGTGAAAAATCTTATAAAAATTTGGGAATTTGATCACATAAATTTCAGTCAATAAATGTATAAAATAAAATGTATGTGATGTGGCAATTTTGAGTGAAATCTTGCAAAAATTGGCAATATGAATTATAAGAAATTAATTCAATAAATTTAATCATATGGTTTAAAAAAATTTATAAACTATGTGCATAACACGATAGTTTGACTCTGCTGAGTTCTATGTGAAAAAAAAAATGTGTATTTTGTGATACCGATTGAGTGATATTTTGTATCGGTGTATAACTTTTAAATAATCTTCAGTATATTTTGTTGTTATTGTTGTACTGCAAATGAATATTATCTGGTACATTAAACTCTCAAAATTGTGACTGTGTGTGCTAATTTAATTTGTGAATTCTGAGTGTTGTGTAATGAAGCACTGGTCACTCATGTAGTACGGAGAATTTAACTCCAGATAAATCAATTACGTTATTGTGTATACCAAATATAACAACAGTCTTCAAACATTATTTTTGGAACTGTGTTATATGCGCGTTTGAGAAAAATTATTAATTAGTTATTTATTGAACAATTGGTTGGTGCTCAATTGTAATACTATTATGAGCTATAGTGGATTGTTGATAAGCGCTTGAGATATTTTGTTGGGAGTGCACGCAAGAAGTGTATCAATTGGAACGTTGGGAAGGCGATCACGTCAGAAGCTGTTGTTTTGATAGCTGTTATTGGTGCGGAGAAGCAGTGGTACCATTTTTGTTTACCGGGTATATCGGTTGACTAGCGGTTTTTTTTGTGGAGTGTTTTTGCGGTATCGTATGTCAAGCTGACGTCATCATCAACAAGTCGAAATTGATAAGTGCTTTACTAATTCTTTATTGATTTTCTATATAATTTTGTTTTTTTTTGTTTCCGTTCTAAATTATGAAGATTTTATTTGATAATATAATTAATTACATTTTTTTTTTAATTTTCTTAATCTTGCTAATTTTGTTTACAATTAATTCTTAATTTCATTTATTGGTTTTTTTTCTTATTTCAACGTCCTTTATTATTTTTCTAAACAGTTATTTAATATCAGTTTTTTCTTTTCTTTTTATTAGAGATATTTCTCTTTAGGAAACAGCCTGTCGTATCGAGATCGTGGGAAGCGCTTTCTTCGGCTTCGATTTCAACAAGGTAACCTCTATGAAAATTCTATTGGTAAAATTTTTTTTTTTTTTTTGAAACATTTTCATTAAATCGGTAAATTCATTTTGATATTATTTAACTGTCATTTTCTGGTAATAACATATGTCTGTTATAAAATGTTGTAATTGCTAAAGGATGTTAATTTAATTTTTTTTTATTTTTGATATTTATAATAAAATGTGTAAAATTGTATTAAATTTGAATTTCCAAATGTTTTTATCAATGATGGGCTAAACAGGAAAGGTTATGGAGTGACGTAACTTGAGGTGAGTTGGTGAGAAGTTGAGTGTCCGTTTTTTTTTTGTTTCATGCCATAGTGTGATTTACAAATGCCAGGATACAACCCCCACGGCTAATATACCTCTCCGTTCGAGCTAGCGGCAAAATTATGGCGTATCCTGGAATCGCACGATTTCCCAAAAACATCAATTTTTATTTTCTCGTTAACGTTATCCTCATAAAGGGATAGCGTTACAAATATTGAAAAAAAATTTACTTATCTTAAAACGTTTATAATTCGTCGTACATGACCAATGTCGATGAAAGTGACCAATAGTTAAATAATATGATGCGTAATAAGTTATTACCATTGGTTACTTTCATCAACATTGGCCATGTACGACCAATATAAACGTTTTTAGATAAGTAAATTTTTTTCAATATTTTTAGATACGTGAAAATGAAGTGACATCAACGATTCCTATTCTTTCATTCCCGAGTAAAAACAACAACAAATTCATTTTTTGTTGTTGTTTTACTCGAGAATGAAGGAATAGGAATTTTCAACGAGATATTATTTTAACTATACATATATGTAAAATAAGCTTTTACATAATAAAATTAATATTAATATAATAGCTAGCGAGGCTGTAGAACGCTTTGAAAAAATAAAACAATTTAACAATGCAAATTAAAAGCAAAATGTAATATAGTTTGTGGCGTATTGATTAAACACTGGGCTAGAGCGCCAAGGTCCTCGGTTCGATTCACATCCAATTTAATTTTTATTATTATTTTTTTTAGAATTCATGTAATGGCCAAATATTTTACTTTAAATTAAATATTCCGCTTCATACTTATTACAGTAATTGCACAAGAAAATACTTAGTACGCGTTTATAATGCGCCTAAATGTATGCGAACACTACTATAAATTATTTAAAACTTTTATATCATGATTTGTAGTAAGCCATGAGAATTTTTCAGTAAAATTTTTTTTATAATAAAATAATTTTCTTTGGTTTTTAACTTAATGTTTTATTTAATTTTATTAATTATTTAATAAAAACCCGACGTTTCGACGGTACATTCCGTCATTCTTAGGGGCATAATTTATATGAGTAAAAATTATGCCCCTGAGAATGACGGAATGTACCGTCGAAACGTCGGGTTTTTAATAAATAATTAATAAAAATAAATAAAACATTAAGTTAAAAACCAAAGAAAATTATTTTATTATAACAAAAAAAAGCTTAAAAAGTGAATTAAATAAAATTTTTTTTTCCTGTCATAAATTCATTGCATGTTATGTTTGAAAAAATATAACAATAAAATTAAACACATTTTCTCAAGTTGGATCGTGGCCATAAATTACTTATAATAGATTACTCCTTGCGCATTTTGCCTATTTGGATCATAAAATAAACGGCTGGCAAATGACGTCAAATGAGAGTGAACAGTTCTGTTTCATAATGTTGTTGTGTGGAATTGAATTCAAAAATTAAATTAAATTAAATAAATAATGTAGTGCGCCGTATTTAATTATTGTAATAACAATATAACTAATTGTCCATATAGTGTTCATTCTTTTCCAACAAGACAAATAAGAGATTGTTGAAAGCATGGATTCTATTTTCTAAGAGGAAAGAAATATTCAACCATAATACATTCATATTCAACCATAATACATCCATATTAAATCATAATACATCCATATATTATACATTTATTAGACAAATTCTATATTTTTCATACATTTCTTTTGCAATATCTTACTAGCAACTCTCATTTGACGTAATGAGCAGTAAACTACAAAACCGAAATCCACGAAGGCGTAATCTATTATAAGTGATTTGTGGATCGTGGCTTAGTATAGTAACATATTGGACTAGAGCGGCTGAGGTCTGGGGTTCGATAGTGCTTGCGGTATTTCAGTTTTGTTTTTCCAATTTATATTTTTTGAACTTGATCACGTCTTACACCGCATATTCAGCAAATTGACACGAAATTTTGCCCTTTGTCATGGGCAATTACTCATCAACTGTAATCATTATCTTTAACCAAAATGTATGATTTCTTAGGTTGGTCCCTACGCCGCGAACATCATCCAATTCGAGCAATTCTGGGGACATATTATGAACTTGATGCACTTGTCCGCTTCGCATCAAATTCATATCAAGCCCCCGGAAGTCAATTTTTGCATAAAGAAACAGTGGAGGTTAATTTATTTTAAATTAAAATAATTAACCTCCACATATTGTAAATTTTAATTGAAATTAAAATCTGCAAATAGCAATTTACAATAGTTGAGGGCACTGTATGGAGAGAATCCCTCATTTATTTGTGCGGAAAAAACTGTTGCAAATAATTAATATTAAATTAAAATAATTAATCTCAACACCTTATAAACGTTATCACGCAAAACACCTACGGCCGTGTAGACGACACAGCCCACCCCGAATTTTGTTTTTTGAAGAAAAGCAGAGCTCCCGCTATTTATCGTTCTGTAAGGTTTTTTGTGTGATGCCCCAACACATTTAAAATCATTCATAAAAGCCCTCACTCTTTGGTTTAAGGTATGTTTAAAGTACAATACTCCGTAAAATCCTTTAATTTCGAGCTACTCCTACTCGGCTCAATAATAACGACTAATCAAGCAGCGGTCGCTGGACATCCCCATTGTAGCAGCGGCCGCTGGACATCCCTATTGTAGCAGCGGCCGCTGGACATCCCCATTATATATAAATTGTATCCGTCCAAGGACGGGCTATACTCCCTAGTATTGAATATTCAGTAAAACATTATGGAAAATAATACATTACATTGAATTTACTGACAAATTCGTCTTTTTATGTACAAACTCTAATATTGCTTTATGTAATGTTAAGTAAATTATAAAATTTTACTCTCTGTTAAAGGAAAACTACATCCTGGCTTTGCATATTTTTCAGTAGAGTTAGTTTTATTTATCTTCTTTTGCCGGAATATTTCATAGGTTATGAAAAACATATCGATTCAGCTTATGTATTGGGAACATCTATATAAATGTTCCAAGCAGAACATTGCGTAACTACCGATTTTATTTGCTAGAACACCATTCCACTAATTGTAGCGATAACAAAACAATAAATATGTCAATCCCCGTTTAAAGATTGCAAAGATTTTATTTTATTCGTTAAGTGTTGTGACGAACAAGTGCAGGAGTGTTATTACAATGTGTGAAGTTTGCTCTAACAATTTAAAAGTACTTGAGGAATTTTTGTGTAAATGCTTCAATAATAGTCAGGTGTCAAAAATTAGATATAAACAATGGAGTACCGCTGAAAGATGCCATTTGGATGCATTAGAAGACCGAATGAAGGAGTTTATAAAATAATTGTTTATTATTTAAACAAGACAATACCGCATCATTTGATATCGAAAGAGTAATTCAAATTTCTTAAACAAAAAAAAAAAAAAGAATCCTAAGAAGCTGGTGAACTGCTTGTATAATGTGATTTGGCGGAAAATTATTCTTTTATCGTACAAGATTCAGTCCAAGGTTGTAACTGGAATAATGTAGGAAGTGCATTAAATAAAAAGGAGATTATATTGAAGTATAATAAAAACATTGCTAAAAAAGGTACGTTTTACAATATTATCAATAAAGGAAACTTTCCAGCCCATTTACTATATACATATACCTATCAACGTAAAGATTTTCTTTTATGGGCTTATAAAAATCCTAAAGTTTCCTATGAAAAAATAAATCTTATGCTCGTATATTGAGAGACAAAAAAGGGACCTAATCGATACCTAAACGACATTAAAAGGATAAAACAAATTAAATTTATTGATTCCATAAAAAAAAACTGTAAGTAAATTGTGAGAAAACGGATAATGTTACCAATATTAAATTATTATCCAATATTTTTCAAAATCCAATAAGTTTCTATTAAATTGATAAAAAGGACAATAAAATAATTTTTATATGATAAAGTGGACTATAATTTTGGAAGTGTTCTTGTTAAATTATTTTTATTTAAAGAAGGGCTTTTTGAATTCTCTGATAATTTATTGGAACCAAAATAGTACCTTTTCTCCAAAATCATTTTTTTCTTATCACAATACCATCTAGATCTGGATAAATTTACGCTGTTGCCCGCGAACTCTTTTTTTGGTTTGCTATGCTAGACGTTAGCGAAACATCTTAATAAAGAAATAAGTTTACATTCAAAATTCAGTTGCTCAGATATTTTAGTCAGTATTTGAAATTGCAGTTGGTACTGAATAGGAGTCAACTTCCTAGTGGCGAATAATGCAATTGTTGCTTCAATAAAAGAAAAAAAAAATTTTGTTAGAGAATTTTATTTGCTTTCGCTCGACATTATTGCCCTGCCCCTCTTCACAAAATGTAAATTCGCCAATAATTGTAAAATTTCCCATTAGTACTGTAATGGTATTCACAAAATGTCACTAGAACCTACAAACCTAAATTATGCTCTGTAAATTTACAGAGACTCTTTTGTTGAAGCAAAGCTACGAATCTTGCATTTAAGGGCAAAATCTCTCTCGGAGATTCTCCTCCCTCCTCCTCCCCCCCCCCCCCCCCACGCAAACTTCGCAAAATTGGCAATTTTTGTAGTTTGTAGTTTTTGAGATTTTCACTAAAAAGTTTTACTATTAAGATTTCTTTATGTTCTTATCGAATTGATACTCGTATGGTTGACAATGTCTAGCGAGATCCCTTTTGAAAGTATCGTTGTTTCTTTAGAATTTGCCATATCTGTCATGTTCGCTGTTCGTTTGCAAAACTAATTGGTGAACAAGAGTGTGGATGTATTTTAAAAGAAAAATTGTATTATTTTTCAATGAAAAGTTATAATAAAACAAAAAAAAAATTAAATTTTAAGATATTGAATTTTAAAAATCGTTTGCGACTTTTACCTTACTCTGTACAAGAAAAACTTATTTGTGTTCGTCGTTCGTTGTATTGTTTTTGCGTTTTTATCGTCCATACTGAACATCAATTTCCTTTGATGTTCCGCTCTTGGAGCGAACGCAAGCGAATGCGAATCGAACATTCGGTTCGCGGTTAAGTCATAGTACACATTAAGCGAATTTGCGTTCAGTGTTCGCTGTTCGCTTCAAATTCGGTGTTCGTTCGCTCAATATGTACGCGGCTTTACGTTGCTTCGGTGTAATTAAAATTAGAAATATATGAAAAGATGACAAGCACAGAAAATTAACATTTATTGGGTTTTATTTCTTTATTTCTCATTCTCTCTACGACTTCTATGTTTGCGGTAGGTGTGTGAGCAGAAAAACCTATATAAAAATGAAAACTAGTTAGTTGTTTTGTTTAATTTAGTTTTTCAGTTATACTGCAAGAATAAACAAGTGAGAACGTGTCTTTTATAGTACAATCCTTCAAATTCATCTATTTACATAAATGTTTGAAACGATTACAATCTTTATTTTGTGAAAATATTTAATTAGCACAACTTTGATAAGTTTATTTAAATTAAATTTAAATATTAAAATTTTTATTAGTCATATATAATTTTAATTTTTTTTTTTTAATAATCTAATTTAGCCCATGGCGTATGAAGTTTGTTCATCATTCAAAAGACAGAGATGAAAATTCGGTCTGGTTTTTCTTTCTCAAAGAAGAAAAAGGAGGTTACGCGAAATGTAAGAAGTGTGCAAATATTATAAAAACCTGAGGTGGCTCGACAAGCGGCCTCCATACACATTTAAAGACCAAACATGAAGTAATATCACGAAAACGAGTTGCTGTTGAACTTGTAGTTGGATCTAGTTCAAAATCTGATAAGCCTTCTCCAAAAATTACAAAATATTTTAGAAATACCAAGGACGACTCACTAGCAGCGATTCTAGCTAAAAAGACAGCACGTAGGTAATGGGCTTCCTTTCAGAATTTTTATAACTTCCGATGATCTTCGAAAATCACTGAAAGCCTTAAATTTATGTAATAACCTTCCAAAATCAGCCACCACCATACAAAAAATCGTCACTAATTATAGCGAAACCATTCGTCAATTATTAGTTACTGAAATATCGGATTACAAATTAAAAGGAAAGGGGTTTAGTATTACTTTTGATGAGTGGACCTCTCTAAGGAATCGTCGATACATAAATGTGATTCTTCATTCGGAATCAAAATTTTGGAATTTAGGACTTCTCCAAATCAATGGAAGTTTACCTGCAGTAAAATGTGTTTCAGTTTTAAATGACAAATTGAATCAGTATGGTTTGTCATTGGTCAGTTATGCAGAAAGTAGACAAATTAGTACCGACTGCTCAGCAATTGTGTTTGGCCCATGCGATACAACTTGCGGTCGTAGATGTTCTCTAAAAAAAGATACAACTGAAGATAGAAACAGCAGTCCGAATGAAGCAATTTACGTTGAATCAGATTCCGAAACCAAAGAATCCAATAATTATGATGCAGTCGAAGGAGATGTATATGCATATGATGAGGATGGATTTGTAATGGATTACGAAATATTATACGCGCTTATACAAAAACTCAGAAAAATTGTGAAAATATTTAAACGTTCACCGACAAAAAATGAGACACTACATAATTATGTAAATCTCGAATTTGGCAACGAATATTGCTTAATCTTAGATTCCAAGACTAGATGGAATAGTCTAATAGCAATGCTCGAACGTTTGCACAAATTAAAATTAAGCATTCAAAAATCAGATATAGATTTAAAACTAGGTATAAATTTAACTGATGCCGATTTTGAAACAGTTTCGGTCACAATCTCAGCACTTTTACCGGTAAAATTAGCTGTTGAGTCACTATATTGCGCAGACGCCAACTTGCTTTCTGCAGATACGACGATCCAATTTATATTTCATATGCCAAGTGAAATTAAGTCATAACTACGCGAAGTACTTCTTAGTGCGTTGAAAGAACGCATACTTGCAAGAAGAACGGAATTGTCTGATCTAATTTGCTATCTGCATAAAACTCTTGGAGATGATAGTCAAAAAGCGGCAACAAAAATAAATACAAACCTTATAAATTTCAATTTTCCTCGTGTATCAAAAACAGGTATTCTCAATTCACTGTTAGGTATTGTGAATCAAATGGGACTTTGGAATCAAACCACAGCTCCTGAAGAGCGGGCAGATGAAATTATAGATTCAGATGTCAGTGAGGTTGAGATTGATGAAACAACAGAGAAGTCTGAAAATTTATTGAAGTAGCAGTTAGACGCAGCCATTTTGAAACAAAAAAATTTGAAAGTCGGAAAACTACCAGAACGCGCAGGGGTTCCAGCCAAATGCCTCAAAAAAGAAATGAGCCTGTTTGAATATGAAGGTGTGCCGGGAAACATTTTTACGGACTTCTTTTAACGGTTCGCCCAACCAGCGTTGATTCCGAAAGGTCTTTTTCTGCGGCCGATGTAATTTTAAATAAGTTGCGATTCAGAATGGATGACATAACTTTGGATGCTCTTTGTTTTTTAAGAGGGTATCTCAAAGGAGATAAATAACGATTCGATAAGTATTCTATAAAATAGACTAACAAAATTTTTATTGAAATATATTTTAATGAATTGTGATTTTTAAGTTCCTTATGTTTAATATAATTATTATTTTAATGAATTATTTTTATTAATTTATATTGCAAAATAAATAAATGTAAATGTTTATACATTACCAATAAAATATGAATAATTTTTGAAAAAAGTGTGATTCAATTAATTTCTTTGAATACCGGTTTTAATACCGGTATACCGGTAATATAATTCTTTAATACCGAAATACCGGTATTGATTTTTCGTCCGGTATTGGATGGGCAATGACGAAACTGGTTTAACTATCTATTGATCTCCATACAAATATAAATCTATTTTTTATCATTTATTTACAATTTACGTAGGGTAAATATAATAACTGGAACTCAATAAATAGCGTTCATTTTATTTTGGACAAAATTACTGATGTTGTGTGAAATGATACAAATGAAAAGACGAGATGAAGGTTTTTTATTCTACTTTTTCATAAATCAAGAATTAACCCCCCTATGGGAAATTTTTTACATAAAATAATTTTCGTATTTTAATTTGATTTTGTCTTTTGATTTTAAGTTATATTGTCTGTTCTATAAAATGCAGTTTGGCATTAATGTAAACAAAACAAAAATAACTTATTACCTTAAGGGGAAAAATTGGTTTTCTTATTCTAATAAAAAGAAAATTTAAATGGTCTTTTTTGAAAAACACTTGAAATGTTAGAACTTTAAACCAAAATCAACAATACATCACAATTTTATTTGGAATGAGCACAATTTTAGCCGGAAGTCAATAATTTTAGTCCATTTATCGAAAATTTTACAAATGACTTAAAATATTACACACATCGATATGTATATTAAATCACAATGCAGTAAATTTAACTATTTTTAATATTTCGTTCTTGAATAAAGATTATGAAATGCTGATGAAAAAGTCAATATCAATAATTACTTTTTATAAGCAAACTTAATGTTTTACTCTGATTTTTGAATTAATTCTTCTAATACATGTAACTACCAAATATGCAGCCGATCATAACCGACGATTCAATGATTAAAAATTTGCTTACACAGGAATAGAGTAATGTGAATATGATGAAGAAAAAATTGTATGTGAATTTGGTTGTATTAGAATAATTGGCTAATATAACCTGCACAGTACATTCTGTATATAGAATGAAAATTGTGGTGCAATCTGTCGGTCCAGTCCCTGCGGCCTGATGAGAAGGATTGATTTTTTTCATAATCATAAGCTCATCAGTTCGAAACTGGATTAAATTCTCTTACAATTTTTTAGAAATATTATCATATCTTCAAAATAAACTAGTCAATATTAATAATCTCTTCATAAAAATGAAAACCAAGTCATTTTTAGCTTACGAGTTAAGGTAACTGTAGTGTGTACCGGGAGCTCCCGAAAATTCCAACCGTCTATTAGATACTTTTCTTTTAAATTGTATATACACTTTTTCAAAATTGTTTCAACTTTAACAAATAACCTAAAAAAAAAATACTACCAGAAGGTCCCAGGAGAACTAGTACTGCATTCAAATCCTGCGCCATCGACAGATCCTACTTCACTGGTCGAAAAATTACATGAGTCGATGCGCAACGTCATTCCCAAAGAAACGCGGAATAGCCCTCAAAGCAACATTTATATCCCAAAAGACCTGACTGACTGCAGCAAAGTTTTCGTCTGGGTAGATAAAATTAAAACAGGATTAACCCCACCGTATGAGGGCTAATTTTCAGTACAGCTAAAAATCACGCAAGAAAAAATTTCAAATCTGAGGGGTGGGTGAGTGATATAGCGTTCATGTAAACCTAAAAATAATTTTATATTCGACGTTAATGTTATATTCCAATTCAACCCATCTGCACCCTATATTAGTATAATTAACCATCATAGAATTTAATGTAATCAATGCAGATGATTAGAGTGATGAATTGCATTTGTATTATGTGTGTGTTGTATACTAAGGTAAAATTGGAGATTTGGTGCAATGAGAGACTATGGATATTAACGCGAGTTGTTATTGATCGCGGACTCGATCGCTCTCTATACATATACTTAAATGCATTGTACATTCGATTAATTTCTGGTTCGTATGTGGATGACGAGATAAATTATTAAATGTACTTTCTTTATTTTTACCAAAAGAATTTTGTATTGTATGCAAATTTTTAGGCATTACATTTTTAGTCATCAAATGTTGAACTTGAGTATTATACTATTTATTTATATTTAAAATAAAAACAAATAAATTATTATCAAGTGCGTGTGAGTTTTATTTATCATTAAATCTTTTGGAGTTAGATTAATAAATTTAAAAGTGGTGTATGTGTGTACAATTGAATCGTTTATTCTTGAAAGGGCTCATGTTCACTTTTTAACATTTGTACTTTAGGACTTTTTGCAGGTCACATATTTTTTTAAATATTTATTACGTTTACAGTATCAAACGCTCTTTGAGAAGGTAATCTTACCTCGGTAGTATTAAACCCCTTCATGGGATGTAGCGCCAGCGGAAGAAGGAAGAAGAAGTATTAAACCGTAGAAGTTTAAACGTAAAACTTTCCAAACTATCAAAAATTTTCGGGCTTCCAAATTTCCGTCGCTGGTCATTTCAAAATTTCAAAATTCCGAAACTTTAAATTTGATTTTTTTTGCTTTTCTGCCTTTTGATTGAACATAGGGATTGCAAACCGGTTAGAAACCGGGTTTTAAAAACCGAGGTTCCGTATAATTTTGACTAACCGAGAAATCGGTTTTTTTAAGACAAAAACCGATTTTTTTGTAATTAAATTTCTTATCTTATATTTTAATGTAAAGGTAAATTTGTCTGTAATCACTATTTTTTAATATTAAATTTATTTATATGATGATGTATAATATAATTAAAATTTTATGTATGTGTGCATTACTGCATTGCCTTGGCTAAATAAATACCATAAATATATAGTCTAATAATAAACGAAATCGGTTTAATGAGAATAGATAAGAGAAGCGATTTTTTTTAATTTACTCAATCGGTTAACGGTTTTGCAACCGAAAATCTGCTGTTTCTCTGCACTACACTTTACTAATATTTTGTACACAAATGCATCTACCAGCGCTTTGCATAATCACCTCAAAATAAACCAAATTTTTAATTCAGACAAAAATAAACAATCTGAAAGTTCAAATGTTATGAGAGTGTCGTGTGTCTAAAAAATCGAAAAATTTCTACAACGAGAATCATTAGAAGAAATTGTGTCACGGATGGCTGTTATTGATAATTTCTCAATTCATGGAATAACAAAATCTAAATTTATTAGAGAAGCGTTGGTTGCTCTTGGTTATGCTCTACCGAAATCGGCAAATTCAGTGATGTTGCTCATTCATAAATTTTCAGATAAAATTAAAAGCGAGGTTAGATCTGAACTTTCGAAAGAAATAAAAAACAATATAAAATACAGCATCACTGACAAGTGAACGTTAAAGTCGTTATTTCTACATAAATATACATGATGGAAATGGAAAATTTTACAATTTGGGTCTTGTTCGCATTAACGGTTCATGTAACTTAAATAGAACGATGTTTGTCATAGAGAATCATTTACAGCAATTCGGATTATCATTTGAGAGAGACATTGTGGCAACCACTAACGATGGAGCACCTGTTATGGAGAAATATGGCCGAGAATGCCCCGAAATATGGCCGAGAATGACGTTCATTTAAGTGTCATTGATGTTTTTTATGAAAAAAAACCAAACCCAGAGAAAACACCGGCACGGCAATCGAAATTTTCACGGACTCAGACTCAGAAGACGAAAATGATGCTCAGGCTCAGAGCATGGAATTTGGATTGGAAATAATTCCAAATAATAATGAGGAAGTTAGCAATGGCAATAACAGGCACACGAGCGATAGTAAAATTTTTCAAGTATTCGCCAGTTCGTAATTCTGTTCTACAGAATAATGTGAAACGGAGAAAAGGTAAAGAACTAAGTTTAATATTGGATGGACAAGATGGATTTCCGTGGAACTAATGATAGCGCGATTTTTGGATATAAAGGAATGCATTGACGGACTTTGACAGAATTGAATTCAATGAATTTATGGAATTCGGAACACATCGCCACCTTAGAGGAAATAAATAACTGTTTGCGACCCATAAAACTAGGAGCTGAAGCTCTTAGCCGACAAGACGCAACCATTTTATCAAGTGAAGCTATTCTGAATTTCATGTTTGAAAATCTAGAAAATCAAGAATCGCAACTGAGCAGGAAGCTGCTAGATTGTTTAAAAACAAGACTAGAAAAGAGAAGGAACAAAGAATTGGTTTCACTTGCCGTTTATTGGAAGAGTCCCCATTCGATTCGAACGGATAATCGAAACAAGTTTTCCAACTATTTATCCAAAATATCTATTACCATAAAATATGTTGAGGCTTTTTCCAACAAATAAATTAAATTCAAAGAATGATGAACCGGGCAACAATGCTATAGAAAAAGATATTCTAATTACGGGTGAATCAGCAAGTCTAGCCGAAGAACACAACAATGCTATTTCTTCAATAACATTACCTCATGCTCATACAATACATAACGACAGCTTATCGTTATCGTCGGTAAAAAAGGAACTTCAAATATGAGGCAACTGGAAAGAAAGCGCGTTGCAGAACGCAATGAATTCAGTTAAACCACTTCTACCGAAAGTTAGCGGGTATTTTCAATAGATGGCACATTTCATAAATTCGCACCCGTCTAGGACTCTAGGAGACCAATCAGTAGACGCATTAGTAAACTAAAGGGCTACTTTTTAAATACTTGTACGTCAAAGTAATAAGCAATTAATTATGATACAAAGTATCGATATAATTTTGAATTAATATTTTTATTTAATGAATTATTTTAGCCGCAGGAGTTGAACTCCTAAACATAGTTTTGTATTTTTAATTAATAAATTAAACATTGGCTACCAAAATCTTTTGCGTTTTGTTTCATTAAGAAATTTAATAGTTCATAAAATTTAAGTCGGATTTTAACCGGTTAACCGGTTTCCCAATAATCTGAAAACCGTCAACCCGGTTTTTAGAAATTCCGGTTTTTTGCAAGCCCTAATTGAACAGCAATTACCTGATTTTTTAAAAAGTAGGCCACCAATCCTTAAAGTTTAATATTTGATCTTTATTTGATAAAATATTTGTATTGATTTTTGAAGAGTACTTGATCTGTTGATCAGGGCCCCATATTCCTCTGGCAAATAAATTCTGTCAATTTTCTTTAAATTTCTCTTTACTACTCCAAACACACGATCACAAGGTAGAAAACTATGGCCTCGAACGGGGAAATAATGATAGATTTCGGTCAGGTTTTTATCATACAAAAAGTCATTACAAATCGTAATACCGTGTTATTACGGTTTTGACCAGGGCATTACTCTTGAAAAAACCGATATGCATTATGGCACTAAATAGAATAATTAGCGAAGCTGAGTTTACTCAAAACCAACACAAATGTCTATACAAGCCGTGCTCTCTCTACACATAGGATATATTGCAGTAGAATAGTTTAGTGATTTGTCGCTATATACTACTGTGTCAAAAAGTAAAGCCAGTTTTTATTTATTTCACAAAATATTTATTTATTCTTCCAAATCTATTTCGTCGCCTTCAAAGTAATCCCCTCCCGACGCAATATACTTATGCCAACGTATTTTCGAATTTTCGAAACAAGAATTAAAGTCGCCTTCCGGGATAGCCTTCAGAGCACGTAGCGATTCACGTTTTATCTCTTCTATCGGCTCAAAATGATTTCCCCGCAGTGGTCTTTTGAGTTTCGGGAATAGCCAGAAGTCACACGGTGCTAAATCAGACCAATACGGAGGTTGTGGAACGATATGGATCGAATTTTTGGCGAAAAAGTGCAGTGTGAGAAGGTGCAATATCGTGGTGCAAATACCAAGAATTGTCTGCCCACAATTCTGGCCTCTTCTTGCGAACAGCTTAACACAAACGACGCATAACACTCAAATAATACTATTTGTTGATGGTTTGGCCGGGTGGAAGGAATTCTGAATGTACAACACCACGCGATAATCGATGAAAACTACCAACATGACCTTCAAGGCTATCACGGTCTTCTTTGAACTGTTTATACCACTTGTAAATATTCCTTTCCTACAAAGCATGGTCCCCGAAGACTTTCTGCAACATCCTTAACGTTTCTGCACCCGAAATTTCATTCCGCAAACACAATTTAATGCAACTTTTCTTTGCTCAATACAATTAGAAATTGTAAAAATCGCCGAATGCACTTTAAGCGTCTGAAATAAAATTTATCACAGATGTATGTATATCACAATGCTATGCCAACTTAGAAAAAAAATATTTATGATGTGCGGTTTACCCGTGCGATTTAAGGGGAGATTCTCATGAAACTCAATCCAAAAATTCGATTTTTTTTTATTTCATTTTTTGATAGCCTATTATATGTAGAATATATTCCCCAAACCGTTTGACTGAAATAAATTTCAAAGAAAAGTTATGGCATAATAATTCGACCCACTTTTCTACTTTTGAACTAAAAAAAATCGTTAACAAAATCTTTAAATGCATTTCCTGAAAAACGATGTTTTTTAGATCTGTCTCCACGATAACTCAAAAACCACTCAATGAATCACAATTTTTTTGATTTTATTTTGAAGTTCAATTAATTTATTGGAGGATAAACCTAAATGCAGATAATATTTGACGTTTTTTTAATTTTTTAATTTTTTATAGCACTTTAAAGAGCGAAAAAGGCGTGAAAAAACGGTACAGAAAATTGCACGTCCGCCATTTTTTTAATTTTTGACTTTTTATTGATATTGTTGGTCCAACCTCCAGCAAATATTATATATTTTATAAACATTTTTGGTTTTTTGATTTCCGATAGTATTTATGAGTGGTACAGTGGAGACCGATAAGTCACCTTTTTTTGAGGCGGCCACAATACGTATAAGCAATTCCCATGACGTTATTATTCTTAATTTTTTTATTTTTTTTATACTTTAAAACTCAATAAATAAGTCTCGAAAATCATTAAGTTGTTTATTTACTTCATTCTATGAAAAAAAAAAATCGAGAAAATCACTTAATTTTTTAGTCGCTTGATGAGAACCTCCCCTTAAATTAAAAACTGGCTTTACTTTTTGGACACAGTTAGTACCTATAAGCATGTTATAAAATATACGATAAAGTAAAAACACAACAATATTTTACTTTTTAAATATTAGTTTAGTATTTAAAGTGCACATGTCCTGGACATGAGCCCTTTTTAGAATAAATGATTTTTTTTTTTTTGCAAGGTAGGTGCCGTTCCATTAACCATACGGTAATGTCGTCTTGTCATAAAACGTATGTACGTGTCTGTGACACAAAATCGTCATAATACTAATTTTGACAAAAAGTGGACATGAGCCCTTTCTAATAACTTGTCATCACAAAAAAAAAAAACCAACTATCAAAATTTACTAACTATCGACTGCATAGGTGGCTAAAACCGCGTCGTATCGATAATGCTAACATTCCTTTCCTATCCGGCGGTCTTGTTATATGTAGAGGGTGTACGGTAGATCCGGCGTATCCAGGAATATTACTAAGGCTTGGTCGTACATCCGTATCAATCAATCAAATCAGCAAAGTTAAAATTTGGTGTGTTCCCTTTAATTTTAAACCAACTATTTTCTATCCGAATTATCAATTTCCTACGCATTTCTGAGGATTAGACTTCTCTTTTCAAAGTATAACGCCACAAGCAATCCATTGTTCTGGGTAATATTGATTGACCTATTGTTGAAGTTGTATATCGTAATGTACGGGAGCTTGTTATAACGAATGATTTATATGGGGTGGCACCTCTTTTAACACCAATGGAGCTGGGACACTTCAATACTACATTTCAAATTAAGTTTTTAAATAAAGTGTCAAACTATACACGTTCACTTTCAAAACAAATATGTAACGGAGTTATTTTCATATAGTTAAACTAGCTACATTATTGCATTATAGATATTCTATTTGAGTGGATTACAAGTAGATACTGACACACCCTGTTTCAACGGAAAGTTTATGTTTTTGCTTACGTATGTATTTTTCTATCGAGTGCGTACAACAAGAAATCATTCTTAAATAATAATTCGCAAAACCCAACGTATTTGTGAAGAATTATTTCATTACTTTTAATCAAATTAATTATCTCTAATTAAAAAGAATTTCACTAATTATTTTTAAAATTATTTATTTTTGATCTAATTTATAGCTTTTAACGCCAAACAAGCAAAATGAATATGATGGACATTTTATTGATTAAATAAATAAGGATACCAAAACAACTTGGAAAAAATAGAACTTTATGTACATTATGGTACATACTGTACATATTTCGTATTTTGTTACCTTATTTATTTTCCATTTTATTGAAAGAGGTCTTAATTTTTCTTAGGGAATTTAATTATAAACAATACCTCTAATCAATACCTCTCAACTCTCAATACTATTGTATGCAATAATTTTATTAGTCTTGTTCTATAAAATGTGCGTGTAGTATATCCACACTATAGTATATTGGGCGCGATTCTGAATTCTCAAATTTTATGTTATGTCATTTTATTTTTGTTTTTTCAATAAAAATGCTTATAGGCAGCGGGGTAATAAAATAACAAAAAATGAATTTTATCGTTCCAGAATCAGGCCTATTATTATACATTCTCGTATTTCCATAAAACGTTTTTTTTATGGTTTTTACGATTGTTTACGTTTTATACTAATTGATATAAGCGTAGCACTATAATAATACTCTTGTTAATTATATTATTTAAATTAATTGAATTAAATCGTATTCTAAATCCTTGTTTTTCTGGGGAAATAAAAAAACGATATATGTATGTATGTACATTGTATCATGTTTTTAATATGATTAGATAAAAATATGTTTAAATATTACATTTATGTTAATTTTAAGAGTGCTACAGGCGATCTGATTTGGTCAGTTTGTATGTAAAATCGGCCGCTTGTATGTAGTTTGTCGATGTGGTGTAATTAAATTGCACGTGTTAGATAGAAATGCCATCGGGTCGGAATGTGCTTTATTGTCGAAAGATTTTGTTTCAGGTATGTTTTGTATTCTATATTTCCATAGTATAAAAACAGATCACAAAAAATATTAAACAATAAAGCAAACAAAAAAAAAACCGTATTTTGCAAACCAAAAACAGAAGGAAAGCCTGCAAAATCGGGTGATGTATGCTGGATTGTCTGTAGATAGCACCCTATTTGGTCGGACCGGGGTGTTGGTCCGACAAGTTAAATCGTCTGTACCCCTCTTACCATTTCCGCAGAGGACGCATAAAACACTAGTATATTAAGCACTCAAAACAGAAACCACCGATCGGTGATTCGACATATTGTACAAAACGGGATGTTTGAAAAATTTATATTTCAAAACGGCACATGGTATCAAATGACATAAATGGGATTATAAACTGAATTTTCTGATAAAGGTCTCGGATATGGCCAATTTGGCTTTTTCTAATTACCAATTATGATGAAAATTGAATGGGCGATGTAAATGGAATGCTAAAATATTTATTGATAAAATTCTTGAATGTGGCCTGTAGTGTAGAACGGAACTAAGATTTGTGTTACTAAACCGGTTATAACCAATTTCGTTAATGTTTGACGAAATTCTAATATGCTGAAGTCTCACATTTAAAGGTAAAGTGATATAAAATCCTCTTTAAACGTAACGACAATCAAGAGTGGTCCAATAAGTGTGTCAGATTTAAATTACGCGTAATTTTTTTCTGAAAGTTTTATGAAATTTCAAAATGAATTTTAAAATAAAACTATTTTATTTTGAACACAGAATATATGAATATAAAATATGTATTAGTAGTAGTAGTAAACGTAAATTAATAATTCGGGATACCATCATATTCCCGAAC
This sequence comes from Tipula helvola, assembly GCA_963556165.1. Lineage (NCBI taxonomy): Eukaryota > Metazoa > Arthropoda > Insecta > Diptera > Tipulidae > Tipula > Tipula helvola. The sequence goes on along the minus strand of OY744482.1, from coordinate 220,609,408 downwards.
GGAAAAATCCCAAAAAAAATACCGAAAAATACAAAGTAAACTGCCCCATCGAAAGGGAAGACCCCAATAAATGTTTAATAACTAAAATATGAAAACAAAAAGAATCTACATAATTTCATGTCATCCTTACGCGAAAAAGACCAATGCTAAGCGGCCTGCGGCTTTGAGGAGTTTTTTATTTTAGTATATGAAATATAAACGTAAATATTTTTACAACTGTTAATATTTTTGAAATTTTTCTGACGTTTTCCTGTCATCCTTGCGCAAAGGATCCAATGCTAAGCGGCTTTGGGGAGTTCTCTATTTTAGTATGTGAATTATTATTAAAAAATACAAATTTTTTAAAAATGTTTCAATCACTATGAATATCAGAATTTCAAAAAATCGTCAAGGCGGGGGTTTGGGAGTGGCAGCCTCCATCCTCCAAGGTATAAAACGAATTAAAATAATATTTTAAAAGTTTGTTATTTTTAAAAAACTTGGTTTTTTGGGATTTTTGTTTTTTTGGGATTTTTTTATTTTGGATAGAGGTACCGACCAAACAATTTATCTAAAACCAATTTGCCTAAAAACAATTCTTTAGATGAATTCGTCTCAATTTATCTAAAATTATTTAATTCAAAATAATTACCGACGTAAACTTGGCCATTGCAAAAAAGTTTTTAAAAAGCATCCTCATTAAATTTTATTAGTAGCTAGTAGTTTCCCATTAGACTAACCGCAAATTCCCGCTAGTATGTAGTAAGGTTTTTGTCTTTGCTATGTACAACTGGAACACACAAAATAGAAAACATAACCGAAAATTATTTTTTGATAAATAGATGATTTTTGTTTTGTGGTCTCTATCTCTGCAATCTTTTCTGGGGCTCAAGGCACTCCCAACTCTTTCGCAGTTCCCTTTTAACGTCCTACCTTACGCCGTTGCCAGCCAACTCGAGGACGTAAGGCTATAGACCCGCTTTTGTTTAAACCACCTGCACATTGCATTGCTTCATGCCAGCCTATAGTACTGACATTAAAGGTGGGTCGACCCATGGATTCCGCACTCTCAACAGGCGGTCATAGATGTGTTCATCGTCATCACCGATCGTAATCAGATTATGAAAAATCCCTTTTGCATCCCGCCCCTATAGGGATTCGAACCCGGTAACTCCCAATCCAACCGCCGTAGCTTTAACCACTGCGCCGTTTGGTCGGTAATAGATGATTAGATTTTGGATAAATTGTGTTTAGACGAATTGTTTTTAGGTAAATTGATTTAGTCAAATTGGTTTAGATAAATTTTTTTAGACCAAAACTCCGCGAATCCAAAAAATGTTCTTATATTAGACGAAATTATTCATAAAAGTACTATCTATGTATATGTGTAAAATAAAAATGACCTGTGTCACAAAAAATGTTTATTTCTATAGCTATTTCCGAGCGCCAAGGTAGTGTAACGTCTTAAAACTTCTTTGTTTATTTCATTTGTCTTTTTTGTTTTCACATCAGTCGCTTATTAGTCATCTTTTATTTGGAATACTGTTCACCAAAACTTGTCTTTTGAATATTTACCGTATATCGATTTTGCCACTTTAGAAAAGTGATTAGATTAGGAAATATTCGGCATTAAACCGACAAATTATTTTGCTCCATTTTGACCTTCTCGCAAATTTTTCCAACCCGAACATCGCAGTTCCTTGCTAAATTCAAGCCATTCCCAGTGTGGTTTTGGGGTTAAAAAAACATTTCTATAAAAATCGGCTTATAGAAAATAGGTAGGCACTGTTGAATCTGTTCCAGCGCTACTATTCTATTCGATTTACGCTTAGTTCTATTCGATTCGGTGACTGGAATTTGCTTTATAAATTCTATGCATTTTGTCCTTAAATAAATTGATTCCAATTAAAGAAATATATGAGGCGACTTGACATTTACATCGGTTTTCAGCTGATCCGGTTTAATAAGATTTTGGCCGAGATTCGTGAAAATTTTTACTGACTCAGAATGAAGTTGATGAATTGAAGCTTCATTCGATTGGAAGGTAGCGTTTAATTAATTGAAAAATTCCAAGAATAACGTGAGTATTGTTTTCTTTAAGCCTTGAACTGAAGGAATTTCTAGTACCCTTGTGTACCAAAATACACATTGTTTTTAGGACCAATGTCAGTGCTCTCATCCACTGTAACCGAAAACTCTGTTTTTATTTTTATTTTAAAGGAGAGGATTAAAGTTGCGCTTAAGATTTGTTTCACCATGGCAGACACGCAACACAACTTCCCAATATGGCTTCTTTTATTATATTAAAGTCAGCGACGAGAACTTTCAATAAAGACAACACATGGTCCACCATTTGGGTCGGGACAATGTGTTCAGCAAAAAACATGCCAAGTCAAATTACTAAATTACCAACCGCAGTACGATTGGATTGTTGGCGTTTTTTGTGTCGTTGTATTTTCTAAATCCGATTTACCACAGTATAGATTTTTATTACCCGCCACACAGCTACATTTAAATTCACCATCCGGAAATTTCTCGTCCTTTGAATTTTTGACGGTTAGCCATGTCTCGTCTAGTTATTGATTGGCCATTTCTTCTTAATTCTTCTAATGTTTCGTATTTGTCTCCTCTTTATTTTCGTAGGTATATGGGCGAACGTGTTTTAAAATTCAAGCGATTGTAGCAATTCGTGTTCAATTTAAAGATTTTTGCGTAAATATTTTAATTTTAGACGCTTTAAATTCGAGCATAAAAATACAACACCAAAAATATAAACTATCAATGGGGTTGAGATTTGGTGGCTGGGGAGGATGAGGGCTGTTGACTTCAGCTTTGAGGAATGCTTCGGGTCATTATCATGTACGGAGCGAAAATCTTGCTTTATCTCATTTTCTCAGAATTGGTTAATAAATTATGCTTCAAAATATCCCAATAATCAAACCGGTTCATTAGGGTTCCAATGAAGTCCTATACGCCTCCAGTTAAAAACTCCCCAAACCATTATACTTCTGCCGCCATGTTTTACTCAAGTTCAGTGTTAGGTTTCCGCCACATCATAACTCGCCAATTTGAACCAAATACGTTAAATTTACTTTCGGCCGAGGGAATAACATTTTCCCAGAACTATTCGGGCTCACTTACATAATATCCCCAATGCATATTCCAAGCGCGTTTTAATATTCTTTCTCGATACACTAATTTATGCAAAATATTGTGTATTGTCTTAGGTTTTATCGCTACTTTTCCTCGTTGATAAACTTTGGCAGCGATCGTTGGAGCACTAAGCTTTCAATTCTGTTTTATTTCTCTCTCTATTAAAGACGTATTTGAAGTTCGTTCAGCTTTCGGTTGCAAATGCTCCCAGCATCCATCTCTAGGGATTTGGTTTTTCAGAAGTTCAGGACGACAAATTGAATCAAATATCGCGGACTATTAGTCATTTTGGAAGTTTCCAATAAATTTTTACCTTCACTCTCCAATTTAATGATCATAAAAACGATCGTAAAATGACCGGGACCCATTTGAATGAACGATTTGATCACATCTTGCCACCATATAGTACAAAAAATATCTTTCTTTTATTTTTAAATAAAACAATAGAATGTTTTATTAAAAATATAAAGTAATATAAGACTTTCACTACAATTGTTTCATAATTCCTATTAAAGAATATTTAATCACATAATTCAAAAATAGTTTTAACGAAATTTTCGTATTAGTTATCATGTAAAACATTTTTTTAAATCTTCCACCCTTAATTAAAAATGACAAAATTAAAGTAATAAAAATGGAAAATATGTATACGCGAAATGCTCAACATAAAAATATTTTTTTTACCCAATGTAACAGATACATCAAATAGCAATAAACAAAAAACACAAAACAAACACACATTTTTCATACTGTTAAAGTTAGCCGAAAGTTGGCAGCGGAAAGTGAAAAGTCGACAATGCAGACTGTATTATACCAGCTGAAAGTAAAACAACGGTAATGCAGATGGAGTTGTCCCGGCTGAAAGTAACAAGATCGGTAATGCAGATTGCGTTATCCAAGCCGAAAATAAAATAAAAAAGTCGATCTCGATCGGAAGTGTTTAGCCTGAAAACTATCATACTAAGCACTATCATTGAATACCTTTGTTAATATTCCTATATGGCAAATCCTGGCTGCAGTTCCTCGTGGAAAATTGTGGAAAGCTCGAGAAACCCAAAAAAATATTTTATTTAGAATAAAAACAGCCTCTAGAGTGTTATGCCTGGAGGAGATGTATTTTATTGATGTAGCTTGTCAATAGCTATCGCAGGAAAAAAAATTAGTTCAAGTTGCCCGTGAGAAATCTCGGAAAATTCGATATTCCAAAAATCATTAGAAAATTTGTATAAAATCAGCCTCTAGAGTATTATGTCTGGCGATGTATTACATTGATGTGACTTGTCAATAGCTATCGCAGCAAAAAAATTCAGTTCAAGTTTCCCGTGGAAAATCTCAGAAAATTTGAAAAACGTTCCAGTCGAAAGTAAACAATAAATGTCAGCCTCTAGAGTGTTATGTCTGGAAATGGATTACATTGATGTGACATGTCAATAGCTCTCGCAACAAAAAAATTCAGTTCAAGTTTCGCGTGAGCAATCTCGAAAAATTCAATTTTCCAAAAATCATTAGAAAATTTGTATAAAATCAGCCTCTAGAGGGTTATGTCTAGAGATGTATTTAATTGATGTGACATGTCAAGAGCTATCGCAGGAATAAATTCAGTTCAAGTTTCCCGTGGAAAATCTCGGAAAATTTGAAAGACGTTCCAGTCGAAAGTAAACAATAAATGTCAGCCACTAGAATGCCATGTCTGGAAATTGATTACATTGATGTGACATGTCAATAGCTATCGCAGCAAAAAAATTCAGTTCAAGTTTCCCGTGGAAAATCTCGGAAAATTTGAAACACGTTCCAGCCGAAAGTAAATAGATGTCAGCTTCTAGAGTGTTATGTCTAGAAATGTATTTAATTGATGTGACATGTCAAGAGCTATCGCAGGAAAAAAATTCAGTTCAAGTTTTCCGTGGAAAATCTCAGAAAATTTGAAAGACGTTCCAGCCGAAAGTCAAAAATAAATGTCAGCCACTAAAGTGTTATGTCTGGAAATGGATTACATTTATGTGACTTGTCAATTGCTCTCGCAGCAAAAAAAATGCAGTTCAAGTTTCGCGTGAGAAAACTCGGAAAATTCGATTTTCCAAAAATCAGTATAAAATTTGTGTAAAATCAGCCTCTAGCGTGTTATGTGTAGAAATGTATTACATTGATGTGACTTATCAAGAGCTATCGCAGTAATAAATTCAGTTCAAGTTTCCCGTGGAAAATCTCGGAAAATTTGAAAGACGTTCCAGCCGAAAGTAAACAATAAATGTCAGCCTCTAGAGTATTATGTCTAGAGATGTATTTAATTGATGTGACTTGTCAATTGCTCTCGCAGCAAAAAAATGCAGTTCAAGTTTCCCGTGAGAAAACTCGGAAAATTCGATTTTCCAAAAATCAGTATAAAATTTGTGTAAAATCAGCCTCTAGAGTGTTATGTCTAGAAATGTATTACATTGATGTGACTTGTCAAGAGCTATTGCAGTAATAAATTCAGTTCAAGTTTTCCGTGGAAAATCTCAGAAAATTTGAAAGACGTTCCAGCCGAAAGTAAAAAATAAATGTCAGCCACTAAAGTGTTATGTCTGGAAATGGATTACATTTATGTGACTTGTCAATTGCTCTCGCAACAAAAAAATGCAGTTCAAGTTTCCCGTGAGAAAACTCGGAAAATTCGATTTTCCAAAAATCAGTATAAAATTTGTGTAAAATCAGCCTCTAGAGTGTTATGTCTAGAAATGTATTACATTGATGTGACTTGTCAAGAGCTATCGCAGTAATAAATTCAGTTCAAGTTTCCCGTGGAAAATCTCGGAAAATTTGAAAGACGTTCCAGCCGAAAGTAACAATAAATGTCAGCCTCTAGAGTGTTATGTCTGGAAATAGATTACATTGATGTGACATGTCAAGAGCTATCGCAGTAATAAATTCAGTTCAAGTTTCCCGTGGAAAATCTCGGAAAATTTGAAAGACGTTCCAGCCGAAAGTAAACAATAAATGTCAGCCTCTAGAGTATTATGTCTAGAGATGTATTTAATTGATGTGACTTGTCAATAGCTATCGCAGCAAAAAAATTCAGTTCAAGTTTCCCGTGGAAAATCTCGGAAAATTTGAAACACGTTCCAACCGAAAGTAAACAATAAATGTCAGCCTCTAGAGTGCCATGTCTGGAAATAGATTACATTGATGTGACATGTCAATAGCTATCGCAGCAAAAAAATTCAGTTCAAGTTTCCTGTGGGAAATCTCGGAAAATTTGAAACACGTTCCAGCCGAAAGTAAACAATAAATGTCAGCCTCTAGAATGTTATGTCTGGAAATAGAATACATTTATGTGACTTGTCAATAGGTATTGCAGGAAAAAAATTCAGTTCAAGTTTCGCGTGAGAAATCTCGGAGAATTCGATTTTCCAAAAATCATTAGAAAATTTCTATAAAATCAGCCTCTAGAGTGTTATGTCTGGAGATGTATTTTATTGATATGACATGTCAATAACTATCGCTATCGAAAATCGAATTTTCGGAGATTTCTCACGGGAAACTTGAACTGAATTTTTTTCCTGCGATAGCTATTGATAGTCACACCAATTAAATACATCTCCAGACATAACACTTTAGAGGCTGATTTTATACAAATTTTCTAATGATTTTTCGAAAATAGAATTTTCCGAGATTTCTCACTGGAAACTTGAACTGATTTTTTTCCTGCGATGGCTATTGACAAATCCAATAAACATGATTCAACTTTAGATATATACTCTAGAGGTTGATTTTATTTCAATTTTGTGACATGTTTTGATTTTCCAATGTTTTCCGCGATTAGTTAAACAAAGTTTTCCACGTAAGACTATTTACAAAATTGTTTATTACAAGCCATGTATTCTATTTACTTTCGGCTGATAACCACAAAAATTTTTATTTTCGGCTGGAATGTTAATAAGGTAATCTGCATTATTGACTTTTTACTTTCGGCTGGAAACTTTCGACTAACTTTAACAGGGTACATTTTTCCAAAAAAATTTGATCACAATATGCTGCATACACATTTATTATTACGTAATTTTAATTTATTTACATTTTACATTAAGAAATAAATTCAATGAATTTAAATTTTGATTTCAATAAATTAAGTGGAGGAAAATTTCGTGAAATTCAGCCTTTCAACGCAATCGGCATATCTACACGTTCGGCCATTCGACCCATTCGGCCTTTCGACTTTCAACTCTTCGATCCATTCGGCCTTTAGACATTCGGCCTTTCGACATGTTTGGCATTTCGACCTATTCGGCCATTAGACATTCGGCCTTGCGATACTTTCGGCTCTTCGACATTCCTGTCGACATTCGGCCTTCCGACCCATTCGGCCTATCGGTGATCGGTTTTTCCAAACGGAAAAATAAATGTTAGGGATCGCTACATTTTTGCCTGCAAAAAAAATCCAGAAGTTTCAAATCCAGAATAATTGAAAAGTAAAAATCCAGAAAAGAATCCCGAAAAAAAATCGGAAATTATCAGAAAGGCAATCAGAAAAAAATTATTCAAAAAAAAATCCAGAAAAATATTTTGTTTAAAATTATTATTTTTAGACTTTTGTCATCACTTGAAACATTTGTGGTACATCTATCACCCAAACAACATTTTTTAGTTCTAGTTACGAGACATTGGTAGGAAAACTTTAATTTAGTAAATTATTCGTTATATTTACTCAAAATATAACTATCTTGCCATCTTAACTTTTAAGGCGAATTTTTTAGTAAACTTGACGTAATTCCTACATTATTTATTAACTCTGAAGATTTTGTCTGTTTGTTAACATTATTCTAGTAAAGGAGAGATTCCAAAAACATTCGAAAACCTCATTAAAGTAAATAAAACTAGACGGTCGAATTTTCAGTAGTGAAGTCGTAACCAACCCTTTCTTATACGTTACTAAAAAAGAACTCAAAAAATTCTAAATAGACATAACTGGTTTTCTACGTTCCAAAAACTTCGAAATTTCATTTAAATTTGTAGTCTTCCATCGTTACTATTCAAGTAATATTTTAGTTGTTACTACTAAAAATAGTTGGTGAATAGTTCAACTTACTTTAAGGTAATTATTTACTGTTAATTTTACGTTTCCCTGACTATCAAATTTACTTTAAAGATGTAGATAATTCAATTTAATAATTGAAGTTCACTTATAATTGTTTAACTGGCTAAAATGGCCCAACTACACCCATAATTCCACCAGTTATCGAAGATTTCCATCTAAGCCGAATAATGGGGCGATTCATTACTGTATGTACACAGTGTACGTCGAAGGAAAAATTGCGTTGTATCAACGTTTTTGCTCAAAATGCGAACATGTACAAATCGTGGGTCCCTGTCGTACCGTTTGAAGTGATTTATATGTCGTGAAACGAGCGTTGTAGCGTGTAAATAATGCTATATATCCATCTAATAGATGAAACATCTAATGTTCTAAGCGGTGAATGTACCAGTTTACCAGATGAATTATATGGGTTGAGCAGTTACTGTTACAACCGAAAAGATTTGATTTTTATGTTAATTCTCACCTCGTCTTGCATAATCTGCCACGAATGAGCTATAGCTCAAAGTGGATTATGTAAGTGAGATTGGTTTACCATTATACAATTTTTATAAAGAGGTGAATAAATAAACAGATGAATTGATGCGTGTTGAATAAGTAGATATTTTTAGTAGTATAGGGAGTGAATTTTAGGAATTCGTTACTGTGAAATATTACTTGAAAGTAATATTTATTAATATCCTAAATATGAATTACTTTAAAGTAATAAAACTATAGTTATAGTATTTTCGCCTTCAAAGTTTCTAAAACATTTCCGCCATTTCCAAACAATGATTGTTAATCCAAAATCAAAATTTTTGACATGAAAAAATTTATTTTTTGCAATTTAAATAAAATGTTTATATTAGGTTTTTGGAGATCAGTAGATGGGCATTTATTTTTTGTTAGTACAAATATAACTTACACGATAAAATTATTTTGGCAATAATTTTACCACAAATATAGCTAAATAACAATAATAATATTATTTAATAAAAAAGTATAAAATCTAAAAATAATTATTATCCATTAAAATGTTTCATTTTTTAAGTTCAAGTTTGTTTTGTAATTCCGATAAAACATTATTATAAATAAAAAAACAATTTCTACAAGTTATTCATTTAATAATTGTTTCTCTTTCTTTTATGTGTCTTCTTTTAATACAATCTCTTTTATATTACATAGTCCATTGCTATTTAAACAGTCGATTTAGAGTAAATATTACGACACAATGTAGAAACTTCGACGTCGCCGAAACCAAACAACAACGTCGCAGGAACCGAAAAATCATTCCCCATTTAGGTAGAAAAAATGGTGCCTGCATACCAATTTTCGACGGTCGCTTTATATTTTCTTTAGTGACGGGAACTAATCTATTACCTAAAATGTTGCTTGGGCAGAAGAAGCGATATGAGCGATACAATTCCTTTGATCTGAGTCGGAAATGTTGACGAAGCAATTTTCATTAACATAAATAGTAAGAACTTTAAGAAAAAACTCAAATGTCATATACATTTTCTAAATTTTAATTTAACTTGGGCCACACTTTGTTAATTGAATTGTGTTTCTGGATTTCAGTTTTTTGGATTTTTGTTTTCTGAATTTTTTTGGTTCTGGATTAATTTTTTCTGGATTTTCAGTTTCTGTATTATTTTTTTTCTAGATAAGATAGCCAACCCTAAATGTTAGTATGATTATTTAAATAATATTTAGCTTTAATGAAAAACGTGATTTTCTCTCAACTTATTTTTCATTTTTACGTAAATTTTTATTTCCTTATACAAATTCACGTAAAAATAAAAATAAAAATGATAGAAACATACGTTTTTCATTTAAACTTAATAGATTAACATCCCCAACGATATAAAACGAACTAATTATTAAAATAAAAATTGTACGTGTAAATTTGTTTAAATAGATTAATAAAACTGCTTACCATTCGTTCCACCACCACTAGAATGTCTATGCATCAACATTGCAGTGCCTTGTCTTAATGCTAATTGTCGTTCCTGCCGATTTGCCTCTCGGAATATTGCCCAGTAGGTAAATATCATGATGGTGCACGGAATCCAAAATGATATCGAACTCGATACAACGGCATAATATTTATTTACAATAAATGAACAACTGTGGGGATTACGTTCCATTTCTAGTTTATGTTCTTCCGTTGTATACCAGCCTGAAAAAAGAAATTGATCTATTTTCAATATACACTCAAATATTGTATGTTAATTAGCTATATGTGCCCAAATATATTCTGAATAAGAAACTTTTACGATACTACACATGATACAGTAACATTGAAAATGTAAAAATAATGGAATAGTTTTATTTTGATATATGGCATCACCAGGTGTGGACGTAAAATCGTTTTTATTTTTACTTTTCCCAATATGTATAACAAAGGGTATAAGGTGAGTAAAACATTTCTCGACGAACTAGGTTGCTAGGACTCGCCTCAATCCTTCCGTTATTTTTGTTTTGCCTCCCATTCTCTGACAAATATTGATAGTTTTGGTCGAAATTTTGTACAAAGATAGATTTTAATAAAAAGCAGTTTGTTTTAATTTTTGGGTCTATTCGAGCCTAGAATAGAAGGTTGAAGTTGAAAAGAAAGCTGCCAAACAGGTTTTCTCAAAAACAAAAACGGGACCGACGAATCCATCTATTTCTACGGCAAAATGAATAATTTACCGTGTAATCTGGAATTTAAATTTCTAAATTTACCTAAAACTTTTTGCAGGACCCTCTAAACAAGGTGAAACAAAATGGACTCTAAAAAGAAGTATCTAATATATGGCGGGTTCAAATCTGAATCAAGTTTGTGTGTAAGTTTTTATTCGATTTAGAGACAACTGGTGTGGGAATATTAGAAAAATTTCCGAAACAAAATGTTGTTTCCATTTTACTTCGCAAAAGAGAAATAGTTTTGACACACAATTGTAATTCTAATTTGACAATTAGTTTTATCTCATTTTAAATTCTAAAATGTGATTTAATTTTGAGACACAGTTGCGATATTAAAGCGAGGCGGAATACTATACATACATATAAAAATTAATTCATTACAGATCAAAATAAAAAAAACTTTTTTTTGGAAAATTTATTTTTATTACAATATGCACATTACATGTGTACATAATTCAAGATACAAGAACATACCCAAGAATATTTTAAAATTGTTTACTGGCGCCGACATTGCTTTTAAAGAGCTGCTCCAGTTCTTCGAACTCGTCCGATGTAGTACATGGAATCTTATATGATTTAGAAAGACTGGACGTGCTGTCACAGAATAAACAACCAATGAAAAGAAATGAAAAACAATTCACATGCGCGCACACTAATCTTGAATTTTCAGGAAAATGTATATTATACATATGTGTATGAAAATATTGTGTTTTCATTTAAAAATTGTAGTGTCAGTTCTGATTCAATTTGCGTTCACAAAATAGACTCGGAATCGTGCATAGAGGGGAGGCAAATAATATCGTCAATATTTAAAAAGGAAAAATATATCTAGTAAGCATTAAATGTAAATTATTTTTGTGACGTTTTATTGACATTTTATGATATTTTGTGACATACATTATACTTCTGAATTGCTTTATTAGAGTCGTATTTAACGGCGCATACTTCAAAATTATCGATAGTAACTTTTTTGGTAATTTTGCAACAGAAGAACTTGTCAGAGAAAAATTGTATAGTCATTTTTTAAAAAAAGATGAAATTCCGTCAAGTTCTTCTGTTGCAAAATTATCAAAAAAGTTGCTGTCGACAGTTTTCAAGTATGCGTCATAAAGGTACTATTTCTGAGTAATAAATTCACTTGGTATTAAAGGTCGCGTATAAATCTTAAAAGCAAATTACTATGGGAAGCCCTTAAATAATATCACGCTATTAGGGCGGAGGAGGTTGAGAAGAGAGGTGGTAGGAGATATAGAAAATGTCGTACTTTGTGACAAGGAGGTGGATTATGGATAACAAAAGATTGACACTAATTCTAATTTTGTATTGTTTGTGTTTTATTTGTTTGTACTACGCGAATGGATCCCAGAGAATCTCCGTCCAGACTGAAGCCAATTTTCATGTTGCTCACATATTGTTGTGATATCTTCAGAAAAGATGTTTTGAACAGTGCGGATCCTCTCTCTGAACGGAGTAATTTAAATTCTTAACGATTTTCAACAGTATACTAGAGATATATGGAAAATTGTCGTTCGAGGAGTAGGATAGCCCTAATTTGTTTATTTAATTTGACACCAATTTCAAAATATAGCAGCCATGTAGACGCGGATACAAAGGGGGGCGATAGGGGCGATCGCCCCCCCCCCCCCCCCAAGCACCAACAATTAATTTTCTCGACGTTAAAAAATAATCGTTTGATTTAGCACTAGCAGGTGAAATACCATAAAGAATTGAAGAATTTCCTTACGTTCTTATATTTTCATTGGAAAAATTACGACACCGGCCATTTATTTTCCGATGAAGAACCAGTTCTCACTGGAAAGATAATTGCGGAAACAGTCTGAAATTTTCTGAAAGAAAACTAATCAGGCACTTAATATTAGTATTAGCAAATCATCGAAAGTACAGTCTATCAGAAATTCTGTTGGAAATTTCGTTCTTAAAAATATTTTCAGTAAGCAGCTCAAGTCTTTATGTGAAACACGGTAGTTAGAGCGACACGACTCTGTAATATTATTTAAAACCTCGTTTTCACAAATCATTAATGCCTTATATATAATATCAAAGTGGAAAGAGTCTGAATCATCACGGAAGGAAAGCTAAACGATTTATTTTATGTATTTGCAATGTCCAGTCTATTGTAGTTTAGCTTATAGTTTGCTATTCCTCTTCCGTTCAGTAAATTGTTGCAAAAAATTAATTTAGATAAACTTCAGCCAAAAATGTATTGTCAGATTTGCTTAGCAACTCAAAGATCATAGAAAGAACAGTGAAGCCGTGTTTTCTACCATTATTAATTAAAGAAGCGAGTGACTTAATGGAAGAATTAGACGTTGGCATTGCGTTGCCAAGACTTGCTACAAGACAAATAAGTAGATAATAATGTTTTAGTTCTAGTGGTTATTATATAGAAGATATTAGAATCAGAACTGGAAACGACAGTTTCATTATATTGGATTTAGGATAGCAATTCCATCAAATATTATAAATATTTCTTCAAAAACACTACAAACTTCAACAGAATCTGTATTCATCGAGTTTCAATTTTATTTAAAGAAAATAAATACTTCTATGGAAATCTTATTAGGCGAAGTTCAAATATGGCAACAGAAATGGCAACGAGGGAAACGAAATAATGGGATCGTTCCAGCTGGCGCATTAGCCTCACTTGCCAAGTGTGATGCAGAAGCTTTGCCTGCCATTCAAAATATTTTAATTATGTATGTTATCGACACGTATCCTGTAAGTGTTGTATGCGCTGAAAGAACCATGACCGAAAATCGGTTGATGGGACTGGCACTTTTACATATCCACAGCGATATTACAAATGAAATAAAACCTTCGGATATCATCGACCGTTACGCCAATTAATCAAATAGGCGAATTGAGTTTTTACTGTAACTGTACTATTTTTTTAATAAAGTTACTGGAAACTAATTTTTTTATTCTGTTTATCTTATAATTTATATAGATACTTCTTAAAAAAACTGTTTTGTTAACGGTATAATTTCTATATTCGCCCCTCCCTGCAGCTCCTTCTGAATCCGCGCCTGCCATTTGGCCGAATTTACAATATTTTTTATTTGCAATTTTTTAATTTATTTAAGAGACTTCATAATCTGTGAAAACATTGATTCACTTTCATACTGTTATTCCATTAAATTTAATAAGCTCATCCATCTTCTCATTTCCCCATTTACAATATTTCAATCAGATTCCTTGCATTCATCAGGATATAGAATAGTTTAGATGTAAATGTTCGATATCCTCTACAACCAACCAGCGGCACAAACGACGGTTCTTTAGAAACCTGGTGCGATTAAACTATGCTAATTGGAAATGTTGTTTAAAGAAATAGTTCAATTGCACCAGTTCCATTATTTGTTCATTGTAGTATCTCCTTAGATTTCTTTAAAAATGTTTTCTTTAAAGGAGCACTACACAACTCAAAAATCTTTTTTCCTTTTACCTGATTTTTTCAATAAATTCATTATCCAGTTTTCTTTAGAGATTCAATTAAAACACACGAAGTTAACCTATTGCATGGATAAATTCATATTCAGTTATTTCCTCAAGCCTACAGTTCCTCTCGTAAGCGTTTCAGCTCTTTCATTACCTTCAATTTGTAGGTGCAACGGTAATCATTGAAATGCACTCACACATCATTCCTATAAACACACTACTTTGACTACCCTCACCCCAATTTAGTAATTCATAACCACTCCGGGAGTTGGAGAATAAAACTATTCTCGTTTTTGTTTCTCCATTACCAAGTCCATTGCCTTCCATCATCCCCACCACCAATTCAGTATTCATAATACAGATCTTAGTACTTTCTCTTTTTTCATTTAGGGGAATGTATTTCTTATATGTCCACTCGATTATTATTTAGACTAGCATCTGTGCAAAATATTTGTCATACATTTTCGAAATTCTCTGTGTGGAAATTTTCCTTGTGGTATTTTTCGGTAGAAAGTTTCGTGTGACGGGAAAAAAAGAATGGCGCTGTAGTTTAATGTGATTAAGCGTAGTAAGCAAGCGAGTTGGAAACTGCTGATGTGGATAAATATATTACGAAATAATTACCAGAACTGGTTCAAAATATCGAAAGATTTTTTTTCCGCATATGAGGCCTCAGTATGTGCTCTAAAACATTTTGTTACTACAAGAAACTCTGACATTTTGTAACCGGTTCACTGTTTCGAAAGTTTTGTCTTCGAATATGTGGCTTCAGGATGATAATTTCAAGACTGGTCTAAAGATTATCATTGAAATGAAAGTCGTAAATGATGTCGCAAAGCGTGATGTAAAGTTAATACAAGATTATAATAAGAAATTGATAAAAAATTAAAATGAATTGCCTTATTCAAAACGTCTTTAATGGGCAGAACAGAATAGTAAATTACAGAAATACATTAAAATTAAGTTATATCATTGTACGGAAGAAAAATTGCTTAAATAAATTATTGGTGCTTTCTAGAATTTTGTTGCATCATAACGTAATCATTTTTAAATTACATATATCATATAATTTTATAAATAATTTATTTCAACATTACTAATTACTGTTTTCTTTAGATTTGTAGGAAATTGCCGACTAGTCTAAGTTTAATTTTATGGTGCAATTTTTATTTTTATTTTAAATCTAGTTGCACTATGTCAACAATTAATTAATGAACTTCAAGATTATTTGTGCGGTAACTAATGAAATAAGCGCTGTGAATTTAAATTATAACTTAGTTATTTAAAATTTTTAAACATTCTTGAGAATTTTTAGCTTAGAATTGAGAAAGTCTTTGTATGCGATTCCATAAAATGTTAATTTTTTGTAATATTTAATTTATTATGTTTATATTTATTTATTTTATTCATT
Organism: Tipula helvola; assembly: GCA_963556165.1. NCBI lineage: Eukaryota > Metazoa > Arthropoda > Insecta > Diptera > Tipulidae > Tipula > Tipula helvola. The sequence continues at coordinate 220,593,668 of OY744482.1, read as the reverse complement.
AATGTATATTAATTAATTTAGTTTAAAGATTATTTAAAGGTTCTTCCTTAATTTACTAATAAACCAATTTTCAAAATATAACATATACATATATAGTAGTTCCAAATTTAATCATTATTATAGGGATTAAAATTAATCCTGAGTTTCAGAATTTAATTATTTATTAATATAATGTAGAAGTATTTAAAAGGGTTTCATCCTTGTTTAGTAATAAATAACGTAATTTATTTCAGAATAAGTTCCAGAATTAATCATGTTTATATGGACTAAATTTAATCCTGATTTTCAGAATAAAGTCATAACTTGACTCATCTCTCCAGAATCAACAAGAAGTTAATAATCGTACCTAGTTCTGAAATTGTGTTGTCTTGTGCTAACTATTTTAATATATTTATTATTATTACTAACAATTTTACTAACTATCGACTGCAAAACCGGGCCGAGTCTCTAATACTAACATTCCTTTCCTATCACTCGGTTTTGTTTTATGTAAAGGGTGTACGGTGGATTCGGCATATTCGGGAATCTTGCTGAGGCTTGGTGGTACATCCGCAGCAATCAATCAATCAATCAAAAATCATTGTACGGAAGAAAAATGTATTTAGATTAGATTTAAAAAATTAAAAATAAAAAATAAATAAAAAAAATTGTTTTTTTTTTGGAAATTTATCAATAAAATCGCTATGTATATTAACCGAAATTTAAGATACTTGATATTTTGAAAAGGTAATTATCTCCTCCATCCAATATCCATTTGGGGTGGAAAGAAATTACAAATCATGTTTATGTTAGATTGAAAGTGAAAAATTGAGAAGCCATTTTTTCAAATTTTTCGATCAACTCAGTACCTTTAAACCACCTTCGATTGACCCAATATTTTTTGTTATTAAGTTTTTAGGGTAACCTCATATTTCTATAGAAGGTGGCATTAAGGCTTTTTCGCAATTTATTGTTTATCCTCCAACTCATTAAAACCACTTTGAGCTGTTAACGAAACGCTGGATACTCCTGACGTCCATCTTGTTGAGGTCCGTCAGTTCATTAAAGAGGGGTGCCCCTAGAAATTTTAGTCTGTTCCGTGCGAAACGAGAGCAGGTGCAAAGAAGATGACGTACTGCGTCTTCCTCCTCCTCATCCTCGTAGCTACGGCAGTAGTCATGTGAGAAGAAACCAAATCTACTCCCATGCTTGCCTATGGGACAGTGCCCCGAAATCACTCCAAAGACCGCACTGATCTGACTCCGCTGAAGTAAGATCCAACTTTGACCAGACCTGCCGAGTTATTACGCATGAGGTGCTACTTGACCATCTGTCATTCGGCAACTTACTACAGCTTAACAAAAAAGCCAACAAAAAAACAGGAGGCTGGTTTGTTCGTGAAGTGTTTTGTTAAGAGTTTCGTATATGGACTGATCGGTATAGAAAACGAGCCACCCAAAACAAATTTTTTGTTTTAATGCTAATATCATTTGAACGGGGCACTAGGTAGAAACATAAAACAAAAACCAAATTTAAGGTCATTCAAAACAATTTTAGTAATTATTACCATACTTCATTTAATCATGTGGCTGAGATTTTTTACTGATCCCACAACATGGTGGGACAACATTTCTAAATTTTCAAATGTGAACACCTCTTAAACCGCACTAGCTGAAAACACGAAACAAAAACCAAATTCAAGGTGATTCAAAACAATCAGGAATACCACCCCAACTATGTCTAATCATGTAGCTGAGTTTTTTACTTATCCCACAGCAAGGCTTATAACTAAATTTGATGCGAATATTTTTTGAACCACACTAAATGGAAACTTTCCAGTGGATTTTAAGCAGCCCGGAGAAATATAGAATTAGTTTAATTTTGATTGAGACCGTTTTCTGGAATCATTAACTAATTAAGTTATTTATTTAAAATATTTTTAGGATACTAAAGGAGTGCAAGATGGTCTAGTTATCCTGCGATTTTATTATATGTAAAAAGTGTGTACTGTGGCACTGGCCATCTCCGAAAGATAAGGTTAGGATTGGACATACGCTTCAATCAATTAATCAATTAGTCAAATGAATTGGTTTGCATATTTAGAGGAGTGTGACAAAACAGGGTTACCTGTCAGAACATTTTATGGTACCTGTAATAGATGTTTTGGGCTTGCTCAACGTGTGTTTTTAAGAGGCTTATCCTGCATCGCGTACAGCCAACTCTATAATGCAGGCAATCTATCAACTAGTTCCAGGCCAAACTATCTCCAGGAATGGTGAGTCGAGTGCCCCTACGGTCGCCAGATTTAATAGCCACAAACTTATTTTTATGAAGATGCCTAAAGAGCAAGGTGGTAATAAACCACAAATGCTGCAGCAACCCAAATAATGAGGTTAAAGAGGTGGAATATTGGCCGATCTGTGCGAAAATGTTGCGAAAAATGTCATTAACAGAGTTAGCCTTATAAACAGAGGTGGACATTTCATTCTATACATCCGACATTTCATTCTATACGTAATTTCCGACTTTCGTATGTATGTTTGTGAAAAAAATTGATGAGTTTTATTTTTTCCCGTAGAACATTCTGTATATACCTATATTAACAACTAACATAGGGTAAGTAAAAAAAAAGTTAAAATTAAACTGTATTTAATTAAATTGTGAAATTTAAACACATCCTGTGAGTTTCCTGTTCAGGAAAGATTCAAGAATAAAGCCAAAGGCAGTTAGAAAAAACATGTAATTTTATCTAATCCGGCTGTTAATTAAAAGGGTTATCTCGTCGCGCAAAAATGTGAAAAACATTAATCTTTATGGTTAGATTAACTCTATTCCTTAATTAATTATATAAAAAATAAATTTATACATTTTGCGATTAACTACTATTTGCTTCAAATTAATCTAATTTTGATATATTTTTTATACTTTGAGATCCCTTCAAATTTATTTGATACCACTACGTAGAAGAATAAAACAAATGAGAAAAAGACGAGTAAAAAAAATTAAAATTGTTTTATAAAATCATTAATCATTGTTTTCTAACTTAACGCGTATATGCTCGTACATATGCCTACATACTGCTACGTCTTCCTATTCATACTGCAATACTTTTTTCATTCTATTTTTCACGAAAATTATGAACATTTTCAATCTCTTGTCATGGATTTACCCGTTTTGGTGCCTTTCTGTAATAGAAAAAGCAGGTTTCAAAATAATATCTAGCGATGTATCTGTTTTACTAGGGAAAGTAAATTACTTGATGTTAAATTTTTTTATCGTTTTTAATTTCTATCGAGACTACAGATTTTCCCTTTCATGAGTACAGACTACAGACGCATATTAAAAATTTGTATTTAGCATGGAAACATACTAAAGTTAATTTTTAGTACATCTGCCATTTTCATTTAGTACAATAGTAAACTGTTGATATATTTTAAAAGACAGAAAATGTATGATAAAAGGATTCATTTTTTTATGATTTCCTTCCATTATGAAGAGGCATATTCAAAATGTGTTATTTAATATTATTCTATTAACAGCAATTCACAACTCCTTTGGCAAAAAAGAATGGAAAAGTCGATAAAGATGAATCTGTTTATCTTTTTCGTAAAAGTTGCACCATATTGCTCAAAATTTATAAAATGATAGTTATACACTTAACAGACTGTGATTTATTAAACCCGATAAACTCGTTTTAAATTACGGTTAATACACTTAAACTGTTATTGTTCACATAATATTTGTCAAAGTAATACACTTCCATTACATCGTTTTAGTCACGAAACTCAAAATAAAGTATAAATACCGTAAATCTCATTACGGCTAATCTCGAATATTCACTAAATCGGATTTATTCAACCATAGTCTGTTGAGGGCTTTACATTTTGAAAGAAAAAAGTAGGAAAGCCATTACTTGATCTAATCGCATTACCGGCATCTCAACAATGCCGTCTATATAATATCTACTTATACCATTAGCATAGACATTCAGACTAGATTTCTCATTTCATTATAACTAAGGAAAAAAACAAAACTTCTGTGCATCGATTTTGGTCGCAAAATGAGGATTGAGGATTGAGAATTTTGTATACGTACACAACGTATAATATACATTTTGCTATTGTGTGCCGTAAAATATTTTTTATTGTATTAGTGTATTTTCTCATGCGTTTCCTCGTTGTAAGTATCAAAAATAAACGAACCGGGTGAATCGGTTCAAATTTTTGGTGCTTACGCTCGCCTTGAGTTATTTTTCCCTTTCTTCTGACATGGGGAATTCATAAATATTTTTGTGTTTGTTGTTGTGTATTGAATGGTAAGTTTTATAGTTAAATGTAAATTATCGTATTATCGTATTAATTATTTATTTTTTGATTTTCATAAAAAAAAATTATACCTAATAACAATTTAGGTATAATTTAATTGGCTCCTTAAATTAAGTTAAGTTTATAAATTCTTCGTCGGCAACATTCGTTATGTTTTTTTAATATTTTTATTTTATTTTGGAATTCATTGATTTTTTTAGCTATGAGTGCGAGTATATAAGAATATAATAAACTGTGCCATTTTAATAATTGCACTCTACCGTCCCCTTCTAAAAAAATTATCGTGATCGTAAATAAAAAGCAAAAACAAAAAACAATATAAATAAATGATATTTAATTTTTACATTCTTCTTATTGAATTTACATTACATTTCGCTTTTTTATTTGCTATGTATATGCTAGAATAAAATTTCTCCATCCTCGGACATAACATTGTATAGGAGCAACCGACCATCATGAGTTGCAACACAATACTAAACCAAATAAACAAAATCATTTTGTTTTCTAACTTTTTTGTTTTTTTTTGTTTAATATTTTTTATTTTGAGTCTATCGCTTCGTAATATTTTTATTTTTTTTTTTATTTCGAAATTTGTTGTTCTATCTCAGTCTCCTCAGTATTTAATACATCAATCGTTCTCTTCTGACCTTATTCCTGTTATTTGTATCATGTTATCCGTATTACTCGCGTCATTTTATCTCTCTTATTTGCATCATATTAAACGAAAAATTGAAAGAAAAAATGCATATTCAACACCAATTCAATTTACCAATACTATTGCCTTCCGGTAATCCTCAAATGAATCCTCATTTTGCGACCAAAATCGCTGTACTGATAATTCCAATGTATCGTTGAGTTGTGTATTTTATAAGGCAAATATTTTAGAATGCGTTGCAAATATAATACGTGTATGCAATACACCGATAAAATTTGAATGGAAAATTTACTTCGGTCTAAAAAGACCAAAGTATTGAAATCCTGTCAAAAATGACGAAAAATTTGGTGGGTCCAAAACCACTTTTCTCGACGTTTTGAAAGTCCCTGAGTCTGAAAATGCAAAAAAAAAAAAAATGTCCGTCCGTCTGTCTGGATGTCTGGATGTCTGGACCCATGGTATCTCGAGAACGGCTTGTCCGATTTGGATTTTTTTTCGCCAATCTGTTTCTATGGTCAAGGCGGAGATTTGAAAAGCTTTTGGAGACTGTACGTCAAGGGGGTGGGGTACCTGCAATACGAATTCACCCAAAATACCTGCTTTTATAAATATTTACGATTTTTTTATACATGCTTATTTGATTATTGAATTGGGCATTGAATTGGGAATTGATTTGAAGGTTAAATTAGGGGTCAATTTGCGCGTTGAGTTGAAGTTGAGTTGGAGTTGAGTTGGAGTTGGATTTGGGTGTAGTGAATAGTTGACACATTTTTTATATGATGGAACTTCCGTATTTATCAACCGATTATTATGAAATTCGACATGTGTGTTGAAAATGGGATTCTAAAATGAGTCTTGGATGAAGTTCTAGAATATGGCCAAGAATGATGGAACTTGACTATTTCTCATCACATGTGCGTTGAAAATGGGATTCTAAAACTGTCTTGGATGAAGTTCTGCAATATGTCCAAGTAAGATGGATAACTTTCCCAGTTCTCAACCGATTACGATGAAATTCGACATTTGTATTGGAAATGGGATTCTAAAATGTTTTTGGATGAAGTTCTGGGATTTTAAAATGATCTCTGGATGAAGTTCTGGAATATGGCCAAGTATGATGGAACTTGTCTATTTCTCAACCGATTATTATGAAATTTGATTTGTGTGTTAGAAATGGGAATCTAAAATGAGTTTTGGATGAGGTTCTGGAATATGGCCAAGTAGGATGGAACTTGCCCATTTCTCAACCGATTACGTTGAAATTCGACATTTGTATTGGAAATGGGATTCTAAAATGTTTTTTGGATGAAGTTCTGGGATTTTAAAACGATTTCTGGATGAAGTTCTGGAATATGGCCAAGTATGATGGAACTTGTCTATTTCTCAACCGATTATTATGAAATTTGATTTGTGTGTTAGAAATGGGAATCTAAAATGAGTTTTGGATGAGGTTCTGGAATATGGCCAAGTATGATGGAACTTGCCCATTTCTCAACCGATTACGATGAGATTCAACATTTGTATTGGAAATGGGATTCTAAAATCTTTTTTGGATGAAGTTCTGCGATTTTAAAACGATTTCTGTGTGAAGTTCTGGAATATGGCCAAGTATGATGGAACTTGTCTATTTCTCAACCGATTATTGTGAAATTTAGTATGTGTGTTAGAAATGAGATTCTAAAACGATTTCTGGATGAAGTTCTGGAATATGGCCAAGTATGATGGAACTTGTCTATTTCTCAACCGATTATTATGAAATTTGATTTGTGTCTTAGAAATGGGAATCTAAAATGAGTTTTGGATGAGGTTCTGGAATATGACCAAGTATGATGAAACTTGCCCATTTCTCAACCGATTACGATGAGATTCAACATTTGTATTGGAAAAGGGATTCCAAAATCTTTTTTGTATGAAGTTCTGCGATTTTAAAACGATTTCTGGATGAAGTTCTGGAATATGGCCAAGTATTATTATGAAATTTAGTATGTGTGTTTGAAATGGGATTCTAAAACGATTTCTGGAGAAGTTCTGGAATATGGCCAAGTATGATGGAACTTGTCTATTTCTCAACCGATTATTATGAAATTTAGTATGTGTGTTAGAAATGGGATTCTAAAATGAGTTTTGGATGAAGTTCTGGAATATGGTCAAGCAGGATGGAACTTCCCCATTTCTCAACCGACTACGTTGAAATTCGACATTTGTATTGGAAATGGAATTCTTAAATGTTTTTTGGATGAAGTTCTGCGATTTTAAAACGATTTCTGGATGAAGTTCTGAAATATGGCCAAGTATGATGGAACTTGTCTATTTCTCAACCGCTTATTGTGAAATTTAGTATGTGTGTTAGAAATGGGAATCTAAAATGAGTTTTGGATGAGGTTCTGGAATATGGCCAAGTATGATAAAACTTGCCCATTTCTCAACCGATTACGATGAAATTCGCCATTTGTATTGGAAATGGATTCTAAAATGTTTTTTGGATGAAGTTCTGCGATTTTGAAACTATTTCTGGTTGAAGTTCTGAAATATGGCCAAGTATGATGGAACTTGTCTATTTCTCAACCGATTATTACGAAATTTGATTTGTGTTTTAGAAATGGGAATCTAAAATGAGTTTTGGATGAGGTTCTAGAATATCGCCACGTATGATGGAACTTGCACATTTCTCAACCAATTATGATGAAATTCGACGTGTTTATTGGAAATTGGAATCTAAAATGAGTTTTGGATGAAGTTCTGGAATATGGCCAAGTGTGATGGAACTCGCCTATTTCTAAAAGGATTATTATAAAATTTGACATGTGTGCTAGAAATGAAGATTCTAAAATGAGTTTTGGATGAAGTTCTGGAATATGGCCAGGATGGAACTTGCCAATTTCTCAACCGATTACATTGAAATTCGACAAGAGTGTTGGAAATGGGATTCTAACATGTTTTTTGGATGAAGTTCTGGAATATGGCCAAGTATGATGGAACTTGGCTATTTCTCAACCGATTATGTTGAAATTCGACATGTGTAATGGAAATGGAATTCTAAAATGATTTTTGGACGAAGTTCATTAATATGGCCAATTATGATGGAACTTGGATATTTTTTAACCGATTATAATGAAATTGGATATGTGTGTTGGAAGATTCTAAAATGAGTTTTAGGATAAATTTCTGGAATATGGTCAGTTAAACGGTTAGAAGTATCAGTATAATTTGTTGTACTACTTTCGGTATAAAGTTCTAGAATAGGATTTTTCGTTTTAAATTGGATGCCTGTACCCATGTTACTGACGCTTTTGACGTGTTTGGCTGTTGTTGTATAAGTAAATATATATTGGTTAAAATAGAAATCAATAATGTCAAAACTGTCACACCAACTTTATGACATTATTGAAGATGCCAAAGACCGAAGTTCTGATCCCCTCGTGAGGTTTCAGCCCTTTATAATTTTATTTTTATTTTGTGTTTTTAGTCAAATGAGAAATCTATTATGATTGTCTAAGCCATGAGGCACCAATCCAACAATAAAGAAATATAAATAATAAAAGTTTTGTTCGTAATAATTGGACTTCCATGTACATGTACTACTTTATATACACTCAAACAAAATCATTTTCTTTCATTCAAGGTAAAACAATTTTTGAATATAGTATTCTGTTATATACTTTTATTGTTTTTGTTTTTAACGTGAATGTATTGCAAAGGAAATTTTTACGCGTCTATAACTTTGGAATCCGACCACCTAAAGATCTTAGCCATACCACTTTTTCTTTATCTGATCAAGGTCTACAAGTCTGTCTTTGTTTCATGAAAATCGGATAAGTACTTTTCGACTTAATACTTGTTAACAGACAAAATAGCGGGGATATAAGGCATCTTTCTCGCTCTAGCGCTTCGCTTGAGTTGAGATGCCTAAAAATACAAGTTTAGTATGTCCGTCTCAGTTTTAAATATAGACAAATAATGTATTCACACTTTTACATAAGAGTAGCTGTAGCTTATACTTTTGGGATAACAAGATATAATGAAAACAACAATGACGTAGCGTTGTCAAAAAAACACAATCCTTACTGCTGCGAGTGCAGGGGATGATAGAAGTAGTTACAATTTTCCAATCTGTTTTTAATAAATATCCTTTTATGATAAATATTACTTATAATTTATTGCCATCTATCTGGCAACTTGTCAATTCCCTCAGCGTAGTATGTTTCAGGCTTCGCTAGATATGCTGTGCAGTCAATTTTCTATACCTAAATTTAATTTGTACTTTGCTTATTGGGGAAATCAATTTATTTAGCGTTTTATTTAACTTTTATATGACTGCTCTCGATAGCAGCGGCGGATAGCGCATATAAAACGGACTAAATGCTTCCTGGATTTTTATTATATTGAGGTATTGGTTGCAAAATACGAGTATATTATACATTCATACATAAGTCAAAAAAGGTATGTTTGTAAATAATTTGCTTGCCTATATCTTTCTCGTTCTTTCCCACATAATATATTATTTATAAGTAATCTCAAATTTAAGGTTTTTGTACTATTTATTAGGTATCCAAGTCGAAACTCGGCTTTTTTGGTCAAATTCAACATTATTGAAAAGATACTTGTTACAAAGATTAATAATCGAAATATTCGCCATTACTATTGCTCTTTTGTCATTTATCGAGTAGATGATAGATGCCTTCGCGATAGAAACTTGGTGGTTTTGAAGCAAAATATTCATCGAGCCATTTTCCCACATCTTCAAATTTCGTGAACCACTAGACTTTCAAATGTGATGACATTGATCTGAATATATGGTAATCAGAGGGAGCCAAGTCTGGTGAATACGCCGCACGCTGTACGACTTCCCAGTTTAGGATAAGATGAGTTCCTGGGTTGATTTGGTTGTATAGTATGTCTACGAACGTTGCCATGTAGCCAGGCGCGGTCGGTCATATTGGGTAACGTTGGCAGTGCCCACTCTTAAATTTGACCCAATTACACAGATTTTTTTTTATAAAAACAAATGTCCACCGACATCATACAAAATAATGTTAGTATAAGTTGCACTGTAAATATTCCACATTCATAATTTGTGTATAAGATTCAAATATGAAATACAACAACAAATCCTTTATATAAATTAGTCCATAAAACGAGAGCGAAGCTTTAACACAAAAATTTTTTTTTAAATATGAAGCTAATAATCTCTATATCTATTTCTCTTTAACGTACGCCTACAATTATATTCTAAAATTCAAATTAACACACATTCAGCTGTGTAAATGTATATTACATCATTTCATTCTCTTCTTCGTTCATAAATTCTCATTGGGCAAATCGTGTAGTGCCGCATGATGGTGCAAATCAAAACCTACTTAATGAATAAAGCCTCCATGATGAAAAGAAGCTTTTTTGTGGTATCAAAAAATCCAAAAAAAAATGTTTACTTCATAGTTTTTGTATGGAGAGACATGACCTCAGTTTATTCAAAGTATATTAATGAAAATTGACTCGGAATTAATTTTATTTTAATTCAATTACATCTCTAAACTTCCGTTTCCACCTGACTTGGAGGATTTTTCGTGAGCTTTTCCAATTTACGATAATAATGATAACAAAATAAGATATTTTTTATTTGAAAAAGCTTAAAAATAGAGTACATATAAAGGGAAAGGCATGACATTTGCAATACTAAACATAACAAGCAATAGGGAAACAATTTGATATTCGGAAAATGAAGCAAACCTATAATATGAAGCATTTTATCAGATGCACATGCAGTAAATAAAAAGAAACCAAAAAGTATGAAAACAATAATATTGTTGATTTAAAATTTTCGAAATATATACACTACTCCAAAAAATTAAAGGAACACTAATTTTTTTCAATTTTTTTAGTGTTTTTTAAAGAGCTGTATCTTTGTAAAATACGGTCGTGCAGAGATGAAAAGAAAAGCATTTTAAAGCTTCAAATCTCTAGTTTTGAGACTTTTGAGCGGACAATTTTTGTGAGATACCGTTATCACGCAATCACAAGAAAGAGCGCAAAATAAAAAAATTCGATTTTTTTTTTTTTTTGTAAGAATCCATGGGCGCGGGAAATTTTTTTTAAGTTAAACCAATGCATAGGTCGGTTAGCCTGTTAATTAGGCGTAAATTTTCATTCTGGTCTCTCTATGTCAACTTTTTGCTGAGATATCTGACTTTGAATCAAAAAAGATCCATTTGCCTTTGATCATCGATATCTCAGCAACCAATGATTGCACAGTAAACTTTAGGGCAGCCTTTAAAACTTCAGTAAATTTCCTATAAGACCCTTTAATGATTAGTTGAGAACAAATTTTTTTTTCACCCTCAATACTGATTTGAAAAAAGTACAAAAAACGACTTTTTAGGTTGTCTTAGTAAATCTACCGTTACTTTAGAAATATTGATGAAAAGACTAATGTTGCCAGGTCATTTTACAGTTTAATGTACTCCTAATAGCCCTGTATTATTTTCAAATTGATCCATCCAACCGTTTTTCCGGACAGATTGATCAAAGTTTTACAAAACAATTAAAGAAACAAGTGATCATCAAAATAAAAATACGACTTTTTCACATTTTGCGTTAGTTATTTCTTATTTGTTAACCCTTAATGATCGTAAGATTTTTTTGCAATACTCGCCCATAAGAGACGACAGAAAATTAAGATTAAATTCAGCATGTACGATGGAAATGGGATTCTAAAGTGATTTTTGGATAAAGTTCTGGAATATGGCCAACTAGGATGGAACTTGGCCATTACTTACCCGATTTTGATGAAATTCGGCATGTACGATGGAAACGGGATTCTAAAATGATTTTTGGATAAAGTTCTGGAATATGGACAACTAGGATGGAACTTGGCCATTTCTCATCCGATTTTGATGAAATTCGGCATGTACGATGGAAATGGGATTCTAAAATGATTCGTGGATGAAGTTCTGGAAAATGGCCAACTAGGTAGGAACTTGGCCATTTATAATCCGATATTGATGAAATTCAGCACGTGTCTTAGAAATGGGATTCTAAAATGATTCGTGGATGAATTTCTGGAAAATGGCCTTAAATATGATCAGATTTTGGACACAAAAGGGTCACTTTTTCTACCAAGGTACAGATTTTATTTTCTCTAAGAAAAAGAAAACTAAATGTTGTTTTGTACTTTTTTTCACTTAATTACACCATAAAACACAATAATCTTCTAAATATATAATGAGATATACATATAGGAACGTCCCGGCATTAGGATTATCCAATATCCAGTTTGCACAAATCACTAATATAAATAATTTATTAGTTTTTATTTCACAACACTACTTACCAGTAAAAAAAAATATTAATTTTTGTTTTGGTACATTGAAGATATAAAATACGGAAAACTGGAAATAGTTATCATAACTAATTCAAACGATGCCTAATCGTTAATTATTTATTTCAAAATTATAAATTGAAAAAAATTTTAAATAAAAATTTTATTTTCATAATTTGTTGTTGTTTTTTTGTTTGTCATCTTCTCATCATTCCTTCATTAGTGTTTATTTTCCATTATGTGTGTTGACCTTGTTCCTATATATTTTGTTCTTTTACTATTGTAAATGCCGTGCGGGCGCCATTTTATTTTTCATAATATGTTTATCTCTTTTTTTATATTTGTGTACTCATTTTTAAACTTTTTCAGATACATAACAAGATATTTTATTTCATTATTCCTGGCTGGAAATCGAAATTATAATAATTTGACAAAAATATTTTAATGTACAAATAAATATGTAACAATTTAATATATATTTTAAAAATTTTAAATCAACAAAATTTGTTTTCATACTTTTTGGTTTCTTTTTATTTACTGCATGTGCATCTGATAAAATGCTTCATATTATAGGTTTGCTTCATATTCCGTATATTAACCGTGTTTCCATATTGTTTGGTATGTTTAGTATTGTAAATGTCATGCCTTTCCCTTTATATGTCTGTCTCTTTTTTACATATATGTACTCTATTTTTAAGCTTTTTCAAATAAAAAATATCTTATTTTGTTATCATTATTATCGTAAATTGGAAAAGCTCACGGAAAATCCTCCAAGTCAGGTGGAAACGAAAGTTTAGAGATGCAATTGAATTAAAATAAAATTAATTTCGAGTCAATTTTCATTAATATATTTTGAATAAACTGAGGTCATATCTCACCATACAAAAACTATAAAATAAACATTTTTTTGGATTTTTTGATACAATAAAAAAAGCTTTAAAAAAAATATCGATATCATGGAGGCTTTGTGCAAATCTACATAACATTGAGATGCGCGCGCATTTTCGCTCTCTACCTCAATTTTTCTATTTTTATTCCTTTATAAAGCTAAATATTCACCAGGATTGCCAACTTTTCGTTTGGCCATAACCGGAGAATTTCGATTTTCAAAAATTATCCTCGCAGCTCTTCTCTACATCAGTTTTAATCATGATTTCGGATTTTACTAGTTCGATCTTGTTTGGAGTCCAAATAACTCTTTCCAATTATTGAAAAAACCTTTTCAATAAAAGCATTGCACACCGGGATGCTTAGCACTTTTGACACTACTTTATAAATTTCGCTTAAATTATTATTATTTTTTTTCGTTGGTGCTAGATCCCGTAGAGGGATTTGGCCCCTTCATGATGTAGTTTTATAATAATTTTTTTAACGGATAATGGATGATTAATTCATTAATCCTACATTAAATATAAATTTAATTCGGGAATAGTGGGATTCGTCAAATCATCATTGATTGTATCCTCCTGTTTTTTTAATAAATTTCCAGACTAGATTATCGCAGTTGTCTTCCCCCTTATTTAAAAAATACAATTTGATTGCAGGATAACAAAAGAATGTTAAAAACTGCGTTTAAGAGGCTGATACAACGAGTTTGGGCATTTTTACCATTTGTGAATATTCTAAGTTAAAAAAGTCAAAGCAAGATTTTAGCTCAATAATTCTTGTTGTGTGCTCCTCTTAATTAACATTTGCATTATCAGCAGTATATGAAATCACATTGTTAATGGATAATCCATTTTTATTCAGGCATTCGAATATATTAATGGTGATAGGTTCTAAACTTTCATAATCATCGGCTTACAAATCTATGGTAGGTTCAAACACACAACAGTTCAAACCGTCTTTTAAAAGTAAAGTTCTAACCATTTCAATGGTTTTAGACGCTGGAACATTTTCAACTAATGCTCCTGCCTTAGTGTTGGCCCAATGGATCTGTTTTGAAAGAATGGAATCTTTATATACCTTCGAATTAAGTTTTATCCTACAATCAGAACTAATATAGCTATCTATGATGGTGATTTAAGCTGCGGTAGACGAGTGCCCGCTCTCCAATAGATGTTTTAATTTGCAAATCGGAATTTTCTTACGCGCGTTTAAAAAATTTACAAAATTTAAAAACCGGAGAAAGTTTTGCAATAACCGAAGACCGGAGATGTACTAAAAAAACCGGAGTCTCCGGTTAAAAATCTCGAGTTGGCAACCCTGATATTCACACACACAAACAAGCATTGTGAGCAATTCAAGAAAATCACCCGCAATAAAATTTTTTTGTTGTCGATTGCATTTTGTTTTTTTTTAATTTTCGTTTTGACTACTGGACTTCCTCCACTTACGCGATGCTACCTAGTTAAATTAGAGTAGTTTTAGATTTGTATATGTATTTAAATATTCAGAAAACTCATCTAGGACTCAATCAGAAGACCACCTACATATTTATATGTTTTTAAATAAAATTTACGGATTCAAAATTACACAAGGAAGTGTAGTGTAAATCATTTTTTTTTCATTATGAAGTATTGTGAATTACAGTCAGGCCTTTGTCATATGTATTTTGAAACTAATTTGTGTGTTATAAAAAAATTAAATAATTAATTAAAAAGTTTCGGACGTTTTTAAGTTCGTATATAAGCTTTATATTACAATGTCTGTCGAAAATTTGAATTCTGTTGATTTTATTTGACAAACTTAACCTTTGAAGATAAAATAAAAAAAATGGGCCCAGATCGTTCGAATGTGGTATTATCAATAACAACTCCAAAGCGTCAAACAGAAAATTCAACAAGGAGTGGTTTTCGAAAGAAAAAAAATGTTAACTCCAAGTTTAAAATTTAAAAGTTTGTATTGCTTTCCATGTGTACTATTTGGTGATGATAATGTGTGGACTCGGCAAGGATATCCTGATAAGAAGCATTTATCTACGGCTTTAACGAGCCATTAGTTTCTCTTAGTTTAAAAAACTTTTAATTTGATTGAAAACGCGGTTATTGTTTATTGAACGGTTATGACACTAACTAATATATTTAATTTTTCCTCATCAGCTAAGAAAATGAACTTTTAATTCAGGAAATAGTATATTGTGTAACGTGTTGGAAAAACGATATATTCCCGGACGAGTATGGAAGTTGCTGGGACGAGGCGTCAGCCGAGTTCCAGCAACCATAAGAGTCCGGGAATTATAGTTTTTCCACGAGTTGCACATACGATTTTTTCTCTAATCGGCAGTATATCAGATTATCCATTTTATTCATTATATTCTTTAAAATACGCAAAATTTTCCAATTTATATTTTCAATAGATTTCACTATCAAAGTTACCTTAGAATTATAACAATCGCGTGCGCTGTCAATTTATTTAAAGGTCTGTCAGAGCAAACGATACCCGTCGTTAATTTGTGGTTTAGTTTAAATATAATGGACAGCAATTTTGATAATTCAATCCCAGGTACTCCGCCTGGCATCTTGGAGACAGCAAGATTGACTACACTAAATTTGTTGCCGCAGAAGTCGAGGGAGAAGTACGAAAATGCATACAAGCGTTTTATGGATTATCGCATAAATAACAAGGCCAATTCATTCTCCGAAAACGTTTTAATTGCATATTTTTCGGATTTATGTCAAAAGATGAAACCGTCAACCTTATGGTCCAACTATTCCATGGTGAGGTCGACGCTTAGCATTAACAATAATTTTGATATATCCAAATATGGAAAACTACGCGCATTACTGAAACGTCAGTCAGATGGATATAAGCCTAAAAAATCCAAAATCTTAACGAAACAACAAATAGAAACATTTATGGAACTTGCTCCAGATGATACAAATTTAATGGCAAAAGTATGTTAAGATGTACGCGCTCATAATTTATTTACAAAAAATTTGTTTTCTAGGTTGCCTTAATTTTTGGAATTTCTGGCGCATGTCGTCAAGATGAACTATGCCGAATAAATTTGAATGACATTCAAGATTTGGGAAATAGGGTATTGATTACCATTCCTGTTAACAAGACGAACAAGCCAAGATCATTTATTGTAAATGAAGCGTATATCGAAATATATCGTAGATACATAGCATTACGTCCCACTGATTTCGATAACCCTCGATTCTTTTTCAAATTAACAAACGGTAGAGGTAACAGACAAGTAGTGGGCATACATCAGTTTGGCAAATTGCCTCAAACTGTAGCTACTTATTTGAAGTTGCCAAATGCGATAGAATATACAGGGCACTGTTTTCGCAGATCATCTGCTACAATATTGGTAGATACAGGTGCAGATTTGACTTGCCTTAAGAGACATGGTGGTTGGAAATCGGCAACAGTTGCTGAAGGGTACATTGATGATTCTCTAAATAATAAAATTGAAGTTGCAAACAGAATTTTCAATACCACCGAACAAAATCCAGGTGTGGACCGTAACATGACCGAGATAAAAATTTTCAATACTACCGAACAAAATCCAGATGTGGACCCTAATATGACCGAAATAAACGATAATAGTGCATCAGTGGCTACAACTAACCTTAATTGTAATGCATCTGCGCCAATTTTCAACACCTGTACAAATTGTACAATTCATGTAAATATAACCAATAATAAATAGTTGTTAAATATGTAATTTTACAATTATAATAATAAAAACTAAATAAATTAAAATTATATCATGTACCTATTTCTTAAAAACAGATGATAATCAGTACTAGAAAGTATTCTCTGCCTAGGCAAGGAATACTTTCCAGTACTGTTTTTAGTAAGTTGCCTAGCAACGATGTAGTGTCGGGGAATACTTCATTTTGCTGACAGATAACAAACCAGAAAACTGACGTATTTTATCCGATTTGAGAAAAATGTACTTTTTCTTGATTTAAAAGTTAATTTCCTTGTTACTTTCGAATTTTTCTTCATTTCAAGAAGCACAATTCCTACATGAAGAAAAACTCGTAAGAAATAACAGAATTATCTTTTAAATCAAGAAAAAGTACATTTTCTTGAATTAAAAGTCCGTTTTCTTAGCTGAGGACCAGTTTATTTTTTTTCCGTGTAACAAAATCTTGCAATCCACGTTCTTATTATTGAATGGCTCACAGAATGTTCACCCAAAGTCAAATTAATCAATTCCATAGCTTGAGCAGCGTTTTTAGCAGAATACACTGACGTAAATTTGGCTTATCAACATCCACCTTGTAAAATTGATGCACACGGAATGGCAGCTTGTAAATTACTGAAATATATGTCATAAAAACAGAAATGGGTAAGCTACATTCAAAAAGAAGGGCGATTTTGATGCGTTCCGAATTTCTACTTGCATACTAATTAGATGTAGGTGGTTATTACGGTGGTTATTAGGTGATTAAACAACTTATTGTAAATGCACTATATAAAAAGTAATCCTAATTCAAAAATCAAACAAGCGTACAGCCAGGAACTACGTACTGCGGAAGTGGACTTAGATTTAAATTTGTATAGTTTTTAAAAGATCTTGCTATTAGAGTTGGCAAATTAAGATTATATTTAATACTTTTAAACTAAATGCTATGCATGTAAGTTTATTTCTTGTTTTCTGGTAATTTAAAACTGAAACAATAAGTTTATGCTAGCTATAAAATGAGATAAGGAAATTATCTCACAAACCTGAAATTTGCCACATGTCTCTTTCAAAATCTCATCAAGATGTTTAAAATCGATTGCAAAATTTCACACATACAAGACTAAAAAGCAGAAAATAATTATTTAAATAAAAAAAAATGTTAAAATACCACGTTTTTAAAACGGACTAAAAAGTATAAAATAATTTCTCCTAGCCACATACAGATTCACAACACCACACAGATTCCTAACCCCATACAGATTGTCCTGAAAATTTGTGAATGTGAATTTTTATTAGCTATGAAAATACTTGTAAGATTTAAAACGAAAAACGTGGGGCGAACGCAATAGATAATATTAAGGAGTGTAGAGAGTAGCTGCCGAGAAAACTCACACAACAGTTCATATCCTTCAGAATGCAATAAAATTGTTAGTGACTTAGATGAACTATTCATGCATCAATTATCTATATCATGCGCTCCACGTTTTTCGTTTTAAATCTTACAAGTATTTTCATAGCTAATAAAAATTCACATTCACAAATTTTCAGGACAATCTGTATGGAGTTAGGAATCTGTGTGGTGTTGTAAATCTGTATGTGGCTAGGAGAAATTATTTTATACTTTTTAGTCCGTTTTAAAAACGTGGTATTTTAAAATTTTTTTTTATTTAAATAATTATTAATATTACGACTTTTGTATGAACTTAATGTTACGCACTTTAACCACGATATAATTTATTAGTGCGCACTTCATTTGATTATCTCGGTAATAGATAAAGATATTTAGACGTTTAAAATTAGAAATGAGAGGGGATAAATGGTAGTTTACGATGGCATCATTAGTTTTTACTGCTGAAAATCCCTAATAGTTGTGTTTGGCTATCTGTTTAACCACAGAATAGGATATAGTTCCATCCAATTTCTTAGTATACAAACAAAATATTTATTTCAATAATATTAACTCCACACTCACGCATAATACACAGTATTTACACGTAATACCAATTATAGACTTTAGAACTTCAAATTTCAGTTTAAAATTTGAAAGAAGACTGAATTCATCTCATAAATAAATATGTTTGAAGCATAATAAAAAAAAATTAATGTCCCGAACCTATAATCTAATAAAAATTATGTAGTATAATGAGCAAGAACCTGATTGTATAACTTGCATTTAGTATATTTTTGATACAATACAAAATACCGTCAGTACTTATAGATTATTCATCAATGTAAGAATGACCAATCCTATATTTAATTTATTATTTAATAGTGCAACAGACATTCCTTTCAGCTGTTTGGACAGCAGAAATGTTCTAAAATCGTTGGAAGAAGTGTATTTAGTTAAAAGGATATTATATTGAAAAGTAAATAAAACCAATGCCAAAAAGTTACGTTTTATTATCAATACAGAAAACTTTTCAGCCCATGTAAAAAGCTTTCTAAGTTAAACAAAATTCCGTATTTTGGTGCCTTTCGTAAACGAAAGTCATATAGTATCCGCGCCTCAATTTCTTCTTAGAAGAAACCGCAATAGAATCTCAATTACTGAGATACAAGTAGTGTACGAATGTATAACATTAAACTGTAAGAAGCAAAACAAAAATAAAGAAATATTTATTATGTGTGTAGAAAACAACGTATAGAAATTTATAACACTTATGCATTTGAAAGCTTTTCTGTTATTGCTTTTTACTTGAGATTTGGATTTTATGTTTTTTATTTTCTTATTTTAGTACTTATATTAAGTTAATTTTGATTTGATTTGAGTTCGTTTAATTAAGGGTATTTGTTGTGTAAATGGCAAATGAAGTAGAAGTATCATGTAATCTAATATTATTTGAAAGACCGAAAATAATAAATCGGATGGTTTTATAAATGCTGAATATAGGGGCATGCTTCTTGAAAAAAACTTCATAGAAACTCAAAAAACTTTCGCGTGGCCAAACATTTTAGCAATGTTACCGGACTATTGTAAATTGGTTATAAATAAGCTTAATGATTTACATACATACAAAACCAGCCTCTACGTACATAAATTTCAACATTTGTGGAATTGTGTCCAATAGTTCCAAAAGCTTGTCGCACAAAAGTAGAAATTGAGATAAGAAAAAATAAAAAAATTCACACTATGTGGTAAATTGTATATATCTTTTCACAAATAGGGCGTTCCAAAACAACTACATATTTTCCCTGCTTGTTTTAATAGGAGAAGTATTGCTGTTGCTCCAAAATTTATCTTATCATTCAAAAGTTAGAGGCAAACAAAAATAAAAGGGAAACAGTTTTTTGATTTTGGAAAAAATGATAATAGTTTACTAGATAACTCAATTGGTAACGACCAACGGAGATCGGACTGATACAAGAAGTTTATCGTTATTACGAGTATATAACCAAGATTGAAAAAAATACTCGCTTAATTAAATAACTAATCTTTACAATTGAAAGTTTATTGTAAGTTATATTTTTAGATAGATTGTATTATTTCTTAAAGCATTTTTTTCAATACTCGACCTAATTCTTAGATAAATCAATTAGTACAGTAAAAACCTACTTAAAGTGTTTTTTTTTAAATATGCTTTTCTTTCTGTTTTTCTTCACTGAACATGAATAACAATAAAAAATTAATTAATGATCTAAACATAAAACATTTGCGGTTTCTTTTTTCTATATTTCGTTTATCGTTCTCTTGCAAAAGGTAAACGCATTTCCGTATTTAGTATATTTACCTTCTGAATATTGGCTGGCCTTCAGCTGTAAAATAATATTGCCTAAACTGAACACAGTATTGAAAATAAATAAAAAGTTCTGCAAAAGATCTTTTCCGATATATTTGTTACATCTTTATGTATGTAATAAAATATGTATATATTCGATTATTTATGTTATCAGTTGGAAAAAATTTCAATCGAGAATGGATGTAAAGTGAAGACTGGAACAGCATTTATATAAAATTTACCTTTAAAAAATATATTTTCAAATTGGATGTGCACGAGTATAAATTCAGCTACAAAAACAGAACAAGAAAAAGAAGAAATATTTTCAATCATAATTCTTGTTGGGGGTTTGTTGGGATGCGAGACTCCATTGCATTCTTACATATTTTTACATTTATTTTACAAAATAAAATAAGATTTCTTTTATAGATTTCTGTACTGAAATCAAAGAAAAGTTTTTTTTCGTTTGATGTTTAAAATATTAAATGTGAAGTTATTTATTTTGTAAATGATTGAGTATACTTTTTTTTATAATTCAATTTCTCAATTAAATTAAAAGTTTTAGTTTGTTTAGTACTGCGGAAGAAAAACAATTAAACTAAATGAAAACAGGTTTAACTTTGTTATTTATATAAAAAATGACATGTAAATTATTTAAGAAAGCTTGTACCTTAGCGATTACTGTTTACAAAAAATTTTACTACTTATATTTTGCCGAGATATGTTGAATTACAAAAATACTTAATTAATTTAATTTAAATATTTATGTCATCAACATATGTATAATATATGTGTTTTAAACTATAAATTATGCCTACCTAGACCATATACATATCTGAGCTTTTTTCATTACGGATGGCAATTATGCTTTTAGTTGGCTAAAACCTGCGACACATTCTATTGCACGACACATTGAACGACAAAATTAAGCATTGAAAGTTGATATATTATATTAAATTGGTATTTGTTGTTAAATTTATTTTGATACTGGTAACAGAATCGAATTTACTTACCAGCAAATATAGGAACAAATGATAATAGGGCTGGTGATATCCACGTATTTAATATCATTACTGCTACTACACGTTTTGTCATGTTTATTGGATATTTGAGGGGTCGAACAATTGCATAGTATCTGAAAAAAAAAAAACAAAAGCATATACTCATTAAATGGCTATTAGATATTTTGAAGGTTTCTTCACAAAATGTAAAAATTTAATTGCGGCGTGGGAAAATGTTTTAGTTTTATGTTCGTTTAGTTTTCAAATTGGACGTTTTCTCTACTAGTTTTTATATTTCTATTGGAAATTTAGATATAACTTTATTTATTTATATTTACAGGCGAAACCCAAGTCATGTATTTAAGAATTTACATTAATTATTTAGTAAATGAATTTATCTATATAGCTAAAATTAGTAATAGATCTTTATAGTTTCGTTTTAATATTTAGTATAGATTTCTGTTTTAATGGTTTATTTTATTTATATATTTTTAATTATTTTTAAATTTAACAAAAAATTAAAAAGGGAAGAAGAAAAACTATAATACATGTATAACGGGGGAAATTAACAATAATAATTATCCGACTTATTTAAAAAATAAAAACAGAAAAAAAAATGGAAATGTGCAACTAAATAAAAAATACATTTTTATTTTTTATTTACAATTTTGATAGTAGATATTTAATAAAATTATTTATAAATTTCGATATAAAATTAAACACAATTAAATATACTATTTAGGTCGTTAACCGATTTTATTCTATGTATATTAGATTTATCTGATAGAATTGCTAATTCCGTTTTTTATCCAAATGTATTTAATGTTTTTATCTCTACAGATTTTTTTGCACGAGATTAAAGTTGATTTAATTTGTAGGTTAAATGTTCATTAATGTAAATTTTATTATTTCTGACAGTAGATTTTTCTGGATAAAGATGTAATTTGTTTAACTGTTTATTTGATTTGTTAGAACAAAGAAAGTTATTCCGTGTGATTACTATTCATATTTCGATTTAATTATATTTGAAAGATTTTCATCTGTGGTTTCTAGAATACCAACTACATATTACAAGATTGTTTTGACGTTTTTTCATCAATGACACTAAGAATGTTTTCGATAGTTATCACTTGATTTTTTAGTCTTGATTTTCATTACCTAATTTTTCACTGTTTAGCAATTTAGTTTCAAGGAAAATAATTTTAGTTTTTAATTGATTTATTATCTCCAAATCTGAAATACGAGTTAATTCAAACTGGTTATACAGTTTCTTTAATGATTCAAGGACGTTTGAGTTATTATTTGATTTATGTTTATTACTAGAACTAGTCCTTAGGTGTTGTTCTTCAATTAGTATTAACTTGTTTAAAGCATTCCATACTGACCCACCTTAAGAGTGGCTTGTGTTGTATTCAAAAGACCAGAAGCTAAAGATACACATTTATTGTGAAAAAATTGCTAGCCACTACCACTATACAATATAGACCTGGTGCACGAACAGCTGTTATATTATTTGCTTAGATTGAACAAATTAACAGTATGTTACATGACTAAACTTACTAATCACAGGTTTACAGATACAACAACACATATCACGTTCCAAACCTGATATTATCTTGATATTATTATATTTTCAGTAATAAAATCTATTTATTAATAACAATTTAAATTTTAGTTACATTTTTGTTTAAAAACACGAATTACTTTATCCAAAATAAATTAATAAACCGTTTTTTATTTTACAAAACACATTTTTGGCTGAACCGGTGAATTGAATATGTATATAAAGTTAGCCCAGAATTCACCCCAGAAAAAAGAAATGGTAACACCACAACTATCAAGACACAAATAGTCATCCCAGAAAATCACTATCATCCCAGGAAATTACTAACTTTAAAATATGCCATGTCAGTCTAAAAAGTAACTATCACGTTAGTATAGTAGTAGTAGACTATATATAATACAAAGTGGTTTAACATACAGTGGGGACTGTTAATTATGTCGTCGGACGAGGGTTAAGTTAATGATAACAATAGACAAATAAAAGTATAATCTTTCTAACGGTGAACAATTTATAGTCAAAATGAAAAAAATAATCTCTAATACTTGCTCAAAAAATAAGAAAATTCAAAATCCTGTATATTTTTGCATTTATTGTTTATCTATTCCTTCATCACGGTGTGCGGGAAGCCGAAAAAGTTGGTCTAAAATGCCGAAAAAAACTAGCGTCATATATAAATGCAACCTGCTCTACAGTGTCATAATCCATTAAATAGAAAATCGTATCTGATCATTTAACAAAGAAATCACGAAAAAACGCGATTTTTTTAATTTTAAATTGAAAATATTATTTTGGCGGCCAATTTAAAAAGAAAGAAATTTAAGATGATACAACTTTTATACTTTTTTCTTAATCTGTGTTCCTTTATCTACAAAATGAATCCTATATCAATATTTTGCGATAACTAGTTTTCGTTTTACAATCAAAAATAAAATGCCTTAAATATGATACCTTAAATCAAAATGTTCCGCCTACTTTGTTTGAAACAATACTAACTCAAGGTCACTGTGTACGGAAAGGTGAAAGAAATTTGCCGAAAATTTTTTGAGTCGGTAACGTGGAGAAGAACTGCTGTCAAACGGTGTTTTTGGAGGAATCGATAAACAATCGCCAATCTTCGGAATTAAATGCATGGTGCATTGTGGAAACCAAACCACTTATATCAGTGCAAACAACGAGTGAATTATTCGCAATCGGGCATGCTTATAGTAACAATATTCGCCGCTGTTTTTAAATGCAGCAGCCTCGGTAAAGGTTAGAATGTCAAATGGTATTAGTGGTTTGTATCGAAACTGTATTGTGAATTTGATAACACCAAAGAATTTTTATTTTAAAATGTTTATAAGTCGTTTAGCGACGCGTTCGAACTTCGTAGCCATAAAATTAAACGTTAAACATTATGGTAACCTTTATTACGACGGTAATGACATCTGATGTGCGGAAACAAAAACAAACTCTTTTTGCATGCCCCATTGATTTGAAAAAAATCGTAAAATGACGATGACGATTTATTGCTCAATATATCCGAACATTTCGAGCCAAAATGTTTACTTGTTTTAAATCCTTTGACAAAAGAATGGATTGCTGCTGCGATATTTTCAGGCGTCGTACCAAAATATCCAAACGATTTTCGAGATTTCAACGTGATTGAATGGTGCAGTGACATTTGATAGTTGATACATTGATACAGATTTTCATTTTCATCAGATTCAAATGTTGGAGATAAATATTCTTCAGTTGGGTTTGATCTTTCCGGAACAGCAATTTCATCTGAATGCGGCATCGGTAATTGAGCATTTGTCGTTGCAGTGTACGTCAAAGAACCATTTCTTTTTTCTGTTTGTACCATTACATTGAACTGGATCATGTACTTGTGGATCTATACATATCATCGGGACACCAAATGACATTGCGGCTTCAGTGTTTTGCCATTTATGCAGATGTAAAATGCTTGCCGTACACAATAGACGGCGTCCAATTTACACCACTAGTAACATTTTGTGAAAAGTATAGTCGATATAAATCAGCGTTTTCATCACTTATTTTGCGGCGATTGGCCATAATTTTAAATTTTCCACACACGTAACAAAAGCAATTGAGTTTAAAACGTCTATCCATATTTCACCAGATTTCACAAGCCGATTTTCACTTTATCGTATGTGTTCATTTGTCACTTTATATATTTAAATGGAAAGTTTTTTATTTTTAATGTATAATTTTATATTGTAGTTTTTATTTCTTCCTTATTGTGACAATTTTTTAATTTTTTTAGAAATATCGACTTCGAGGATAATTTCTTCTTCGGTTTTTTTTTACTACTATTACAGATTTATTTTGAAGCTGTTCATATACTGTTGCTGTGTGCTGTATGCTGTTGTTTGACACCGCCTTTGCTTTTAAGTTATGGATACAATTAAGCCGTAATTTTTATTGGTTTTAATGTTGATTTTGTCGTTAAGTAAATTGTTGTTGTTTTTTATATTTCCAGCTCCTCTAACGTGTCTAATTTCGGTCCTTCTTTGATTCTATGTAAACATTTTTATTGAATTCAGTATACCTATTTGAAAAATTTCTTTCACCTTTCCGTACACAGTGACCTTGAGTTAGTATTGTTTCAAGCTAGCGAAGTAGGCGGAGTATTTTAATTTTCGGCATTGGGCGCTTTCAGATCCGCAAACTGTTCGCATCATGTTTAGTGAAATCATTGCTAATTTGATTGAATTACTAATAAAGTTCTTAAATTTCATAGGGTTGGCCGTGATTTTACTCAACTTGTTGCCAACTGTTTGGTGCTCTGAAAGCGCCCAATGTATGTTAGTGTATTTATGGTTGTTAAGGCTAGTACTCAGATCGATTTCGCGCGAAATCTTCATACGATTATACCAAAGTGAAATCAGAAACGAAAAATTTCGTTTCTGTTTCGTTTGAGTAGTACTCAGTTCCACAGCGAAAAAACAATGTTATTTCAATGCATCAGAGATGGCGCGCTTAAAGTCTCCAAATATTTTCAAGCGAAATTAATGCAGCAATCCATTATTTTCACGTGAAATTTTGACATTTGTGTTTTTATATCGAGAGTTCATTTTATAAAGCTGTCATCAAGTGTTTTTTGTGTTATCCGAGTTTTTTTAATGTGATTAAAAGTATAAAAATAATTTTAATCACATTAAAAAAACTCGAGAGCACAAAAAAATACTTGATGAACACTTGAACAGCTTCATAAAATAAACTAAAATCATGTCAAAAAAAAATCTCCAAAAAAAATTTAATCTCAATTTCGCACGAAAATAAATAGAATTTTTGGAGACCGCGTTAAAATTTCATTACGTTTTGATCTGGGTACTAGTCTTTATGCTGGAAACAGATGTGCGCAATTTTTGACTGTAGTAATGCGCGTTTTTCTGCACCTAAAACACATGTACCGCTTAAAATTGCGTATTTTTTGCGTTTATTTTACACGTACATATTTAAATTTAATATACAATGCTCTTAATAAATTTTACCGTATTATGTCACAAACGAATTAATTTGTATCTTCTATTATGGTAATTGTCAGCAAACGTTTGTTTTCAGTCAACAAACACAAAAATTGCCCTGAAAAAATGAAAATGTAGAAAAATCGTACTAGATTTGGTAGTGCAGGGGTGACATGTTCTACCATCACTTTCGATTCGTTTTCGATAGTGTTTTGTCTCTTGTAACAAGAACAAAATTGTACTCTATTTCGCTTTTTCAATTATGCTTTTTCTAAAGCTATCTCAGCTTGCTCAAATAAAACAACATTCTATTTCTACTTTCATTCATCACTCTTTATCACAAAAAATTTTGTTTGCGATATTTTATCGATGTGAAGAAAAGGAAATGTATACAGAAGGCTGAGATCGCAATAGAAAAATTAAATGAAAGAAGAAAATAGCGTACAATTTTGTTCTTGTTTCAAGAGACAAAACACAATCGAAAACGAATCGAAAGTGATGGTAGAACATGTCATCCCAGCCTACCAATTCGCAGCTAAATTAGAAATAGAAACAACTTGTGTAAAAACGCCTACTGTGCGGAATACATGTATTTAATTTCAATTAAAGTAGTGTGTTCTAATTTAACCACACATAATGGTGGAAACAGATGTGCGGAAAAACGCTTGCTTTTAGATTAGAAAACACTACTGTAAATGAAATGATAGTAGGCATTTTTTCGCAAGTTGTCTCTGGGTGTTTTCTTTTATTCATTCCATAGAAAGAACAGAAGGAATAGAATATTGATCACGTGACCTTGGAATATTCCGTACGTAATGTAATAAAAGAACGGATTGGAATAAATGGAATACATTTTCCATAGCACGATTTTTTTTTATTTGAAAAATTAGGAAACAAGTTAAATTTATTAAATAAATAATTTTATTATAATTAATTGAAGTTGCAAATAATTTGTACGTGAAAACACAATGCAATATTAATTTTAATTTATATATCTTTAAAAAAAACTGGGATTTTTTGTATCCGCCAAGCTCTATTCAAAACTATTATCATGTAATAAAATTAAAAATACTTTCAAAATTTTTAATATTTAACACCTTAAATAATTAATTTTATCATAATTAATAATTTCATTTTCCATAATATCTACGATTTAATTCAATTTAATCAATTAAATTGTAAGCATCGCACATAATTACAAAACGTCAAACGAAATATTCTTTTTATTCTACCTTTCGATGTGGTACAAAAAGAATGCATTCTGAATATTCCAAATAAATAAAAGAATGGAGTAAAAAAGGAATAGAAGGAATGGAATGAATAAAAGAACGATTTACGTCACTTTCGGAATGCCCGGAATATCCAGAGTGAATAAAAGAAAACACCCTCTATTTCTAGTTTAAGCTCAATATGCAGCTCGAACTAAGATACATTTTAGCGCGGTCTTCACTCCACAAGTCTCCATTTAATTACAGATAAATCGTCAAGCTAATAATTTGTGTAGAGACAAATTTTGTTGATTTTCTTTGACTTTTATTCGTTTGTTTTCGAATGAAGTTTCTAATTTATCTTCAAGTTATTGTCCTTGTGAGATAAATTGCAGCTAAAATGTTTGGAGAATTTATACTGGCGCAATCTAGATTTGAATGAAACAACTGATATTTTTCCAAATTTTTCACGCAAAGGTGCATACCGCTCAGCGAAATTGTCAGCTAAAAAAAAAAATATTTTATTTAGTTAGCTAAATTTTACGTCAAATTTGTATGGAAAATTTATCTTAGCTGGAGCTGCATACTGATCCTTAGCTGCGAATTGGTAGGCTGCACAAATCTAGTACGATTTTTCTAATTTTAATTTTTTCAAGATAATTTTTAGGTGCAGAAAAGCGCGCGTTACTACAGGCAAAGATTCCGCACATCTGTTTCCAGTATAAAACGGAAACTAGTTATCGCAAAATATTGATATAGGGTTGATTTTGTAGATAAAGGAATACAGATTAAGAAAAAAGTATAAAAGTTGTATCATCTTAAATTTCTTCCTTTTTAAATTGGTCGCCGAAATAATATTTTTTAGCTAGCTAAATTTTACGTCAAATTTGTATGGAAAATTTATCTTAGCTGGAGCTGCATACTGATCCTTAGCTGCGAATTGGTAGGCTGCACAAATCTAGTACGATTTTTCTAATTTTCATTTTTTCAAGATAATTTTTAGGTGCAGAAAAGCGCGCGTTACTACAGGCAAAAATTCCGCACATCTGTTTCCAATATAAAACGAAAACTAGTTATCGCAAAATATTGATATAGGGTTCATTTTGTAGATAAAGGAATACAGATTAAGAAAAAAGTATAAAAGTTGTATCATCTTAAATTTCTTCCTTTTTAAATTGGTCGCCGAGATAATATTTTCAATTTAAAATTCAAAAAATCGCGTTTTTTCGTGATTTCTTTGTTAAATGATCAGATACGATTTTCTGTTTAATGGATTATGACACTGTAGAGCATGGTGCATTTACATATATATGACGCTAGTTTTTTCGGCATTTTAGACCACCTTTTTTCGGCTTCCCGCACACCGTGTCTTCAACAAAATATGGACTTGTCCCACTTTCAAAATAAACGGCTCATATATTCAATTCGAGTGAATTTTAGTTCAAATATATTTAAGTCAAAATGACCAAATTTACATTAGTTCTTCTAGGACATTAAAAGAAGTAATAGTAACACCCGTATTACAGGACTTTTCTTCTCGTGTACATATGTATGTGCTATCTACAATTGGATTTATGAAAAACGGATAAACCCGTTTCTTTAAGAGAATTTGAAAATTAGATTTTTACACTTGTGCTCTTTTTATTTGTGAGCACAGATACATTGTAATTCAAAATTTAGTTAATGTGTAAATATTTAATTTACTCTGATTTCTCATATAAAATTAAATGAGGAAGGAGTCTTTGAGAAACTAGTTCCTTCATGTCATAGAACTAGTTGGTATATAATTCACAAATGAACTAATTTTTAACTTTTCAGTAAAAATTGTAATTTCAAGGGGTATATCAAAAATTGAAATTGCATACGGATTTGTTGAGGGTTCTACGTAAATAAAAGCGATCTTCACTTGTAAAAATTTGTCTGTTGTCAATATGACAAGTTAGGCATACCAGCAAATTAGTATCCTCCAAACATTTGACAACATTTTTTAGCTCTAGTCTATCCAATTTAAAAAGGTTTATGGGAATATAATTTAACCAATCTATTGCTGTCTCATCGCAAATTAAGCATTTTAAAACCGATTGAGCCTCTAATAATTTAATAGTTTGAGCACAAATGTTGACCGTTTTGTTATATTGCTAGTACAATCTCTTTCAATGCCAAATATTTATGCCAAAATTGACAATCGGTGTTGCTCCGCCCTGGGTACATTATCTTCTCTCAATTTTTCTATTAAATTTATAAAATCATTTTCAGAAGTGAAATGGGTTAATGTCTTCAAATTCAGAATGCAGGTGGTAAATGAATCAAAAGCACACGCGTTAAAATAATTTTATTCAGTAATTGAACCATTTCGTAAATACGGACTTTGGATCTTTAGTTTTTTACTTTGATATTTCTCGTTAAAATTGTTTCCCAACTCTTGACAAACATATTTACGAAGCATGGTTAAACCATTTTCTTTTGTACATAGTTACTATATGAGGAAATCTGTGAGAAAAGTCCTCATATAGTAACTGAAATTCTTGAACAACCAACAGATACCATCTGACATAATCTCATAAATTTCAAATAATGATCGGTGATTAAACATCGAATTCTAGGAATCCTTCTAGGTCAAGTTCCGCTGGCGGATTTGCAATTGTGCAAGCGTTGTCTGCAATATCATTAGCAATGGTAATTTGAAGACTAAATATTGATCTAGTCATGATTACCATTCCGGTTATCGTAGCTTTTTCGGAAAAATGACCGAATTAAAATCAGTAAACTATAAATCATTGAATGTTGTCTTCTTTTAAGAACGTAAATAAAAATTCAAATTTGTTGAGATATTTCAATAAAATTCTTAAAAGGCTTCAAAAATCGTAGTTAGGCC
This sequence comes from Tipula helvola, assembly GCA_963556165.1. NCBI lineage: Eukaryota > Metazoa > Arthropoda > Insecta > Diptera > Tipulidae > Tipula > Tipula helvola. The sequence continues at coordinate 220,562,972 of OY744482.1, read as the reverse complement.
CAGACACGAGATAGGCATTTTCTACATTGTTTAATTAGAATGTAAATTTTTAGCCCGAAAGAATAGTATAAAAAGAAACTGGATTGGCACAGTTCCTACAATTGGTTCGAGAAGTATTCCTCTCGATCTTTTTCTTCTAAATTTTTAGTAAACTACTTATTCGCGATTGAAACTGTTGATTTTTCATCTAAAAAATGCATGTTTTAGAGCGATTTTTCACGAATAACTCGAAAATGTTACATTTTATCAAAAAATCTTGAGGAGCGATAATAGAGCTTATAAAATAGCAAATCAATTGTTTTTTCTATTTCTGTAGATGCAATACGAACCGAGTTGTGGCTCGTTGAAGGTGACTATTTGTTTCCCGAAAACTGAGTTGAACCTTTTAACTCCCAGGGTAAAAGCAGACATCAGCCGGCACTATGTAACTTTTGTTCCTTCAGCCATTCCCTACTTACTGTTCAAATTTCACGTCAATCGGTTTTTTCCGTAAGAGTTCTGAGCGAAAAATCGTCAAACACTGAACTACATTTGAAATTCACACTATGTGAATGCGTGCGCATCCATTCGATAACCATCATATATGGTTAACTTGCATATACTAGGACTGAACATGCTAGTTTATGTCGTATCTGTGCCATATGAGAATATATCCACAAAACACTTTGTTGTTGGCTTCATCTGTAAAGAGGCTTTCATATTTTATAATTAAGGCAAGCCAAAAAGTACAACAAAATTCGAAAATATTTTATTTTATGCATGTTTTAATTTGAGTATGAGTACAGAAATTTAGAAGTGAACTTTTAGTTTGAATAAGTATACAGTAAGCAAAAAAATAGTTTTATAAATTTTGCTGAAACTGGAGGCTTCCTTCGATAAGTTGGAGGTATTTTCTTTGATTTTATCCAGTTTTGTTAAATAATTTCTTTTAATAAGAATAGTTTCATTTTGTGTTTTGCTTAGATTCTCTGATAAATTTTTGTTTATAACCAGGGTTTCGAACCCGCACAATTTTGGGTTCGGGTTCGGGTTCAAAGCAAGAAAATAATTAGGTTCGGGTTCCGGTTCGAGTTAAGAAAAAAAAACTGCACAAGTATTTCTTAAAAAATGTTTGTTTAATTTTTTTTTAATGATTCTTCTCTAAGGTGTACCCTTTGTGATGCTAAACTAAACTTTATAGCCGACAATGTCCATTCCACACTGGTTTGCATTGCAGGAACCGCTAACATAACCTGCGCAGCTTCATATAAAAGTGGAATTTCAATTTTATGGTTTTCCCACCATTCCATAATATTTTTCTGCTTGTGGACCCGTGAGAAGGATTCATAAACAGCAAATTCCTGTTTCACGCTTAGTTCAAAGTCAACTTGGAACCCGATTGAATCGAACCCGCTAAATGTTGGGTTCGGGTTCAGATTCAGGTTCGAAACCCTGTTTATAACCAATTATGAATTATGATACAAGTGTTAAAAGTGAACTTTTTTTTGTTACAAGAGAAGTTTGGGACACAGCGCGAAGCGAGTATTATTAATACTCTATATCATCCTGTACGAGCAGTTTTACACTTTACATTTGTTTAAACGACGTAAAATAACTTTACTTACTCGTATACATCTCGACCCCGATAGCCTTTTCTCCCTCAAAGAAAAATCATCTCAACAAATAAACATAAATTGATTCTGTCCCATCCTCTCAAAATTAATGTTCATAAGGAGAAATTAGTCAAAATGACCGTATTTCATGTTGCTCATAATAGCAGTGTTATTATTATTTTAACGACAATTTTAAAACCTAGTGTTAGTAAATAATGGGTGAATTTACCAAAAAACCTACATTAAATAGTAGATCCTTCCTAGATATTTAAAACAAAGCGGAAGAGGTAATAAAAAATGATTCAATTAAAAAGCTACTGTTGGAAATCTAGGTTGTGTTTTCCGGTTAATCGAAAATGACATTAATAAAAAAACAGTGTTAAGGCAGGTTTCCACTATGTAACAAATAGCTATGTTATACAACAAATGCTGCAAAAACTTAGTTACCAAGAAAATAGTATATTGAATGACAAGTGAAGAAACCGACTTATTGCAATACGAAGTGAGCCCGAGCCTTAGCAAGGACTGCATTTGATTGAGTATTGCAATTGCCAGTTTTCACACGTGTTCTCATAACAAACATCTATTTCAAAAATAATTTCTTCCATGGCAATGGGAAAAATATTATGAAATATCATGAAACAATGGTTTGCTTTGTTGATAGCATCACTTTCTACATGTTCGTAGAAAATATCACTTTTTCATACAATTTTAAAACATGTTATGTAACATTGTTATATAGTGGTTTGGCGTCTATTGGAGGGGGGAGAGATCAAAGTGAGCATCATGTGAGGTATTCTGGCCGCTGCGTGACGGGTACAATTGTATAAGGGGTAACTTGGTCACAATTCGCAAGTGTATGTGCTGCCTCCTCATGGCAACCACTGGTGGCTGAGGCCATTTGGCACAGGCTAAAGAACGGTGCTAAAGGAGAAATCCTTGACAAAAAACCCTAATCTAAGGTGGAACAGCATATGCCGATGAATGAATAGCTGGTAGGTTAATCAGGATACCAGTCACTCTCCAGTTTTATTAAGCCTTCTTTTCTTCTTTTAATAAAGCTGGGTGACCTAAGGCGGCATTCCATTCACAGCAACTCGCATACGAGGAAAATTAGGGTTGATATCGTTATCCAAAATAAAAAAATCTCAAAATTAACAAAAATCCCCAAAAACCAAGTTTTTTTAAAAATAACAAATTTTTGAAATATTATTTTAATTCGTTTTATATTTTGGAGGATGGGGCTGTCGCCCCCAAACCCCCGCCCTAACGATTTTCTGAAATTCTAAAATCCATAGTGATTGAACCAGATTTGAAAAATTTGTATTTTTTAATAATAATTCACATACTAAAATAGAGAACTCCCCAAAGCCGCTTAGCATTGGAACCTTGGCGCAAGGATGACAGGAAAACGTAAGAACAATTTCAAAAATATTAACATTTGTAAAAATATGTACGTTCGTATTTCACATGCATACATACTAACATAAAAAACTCCTCAAAGCCGCTTACATTGGTCCTTTCCGCGCAAGGATATGATATGAAATTATGTAGATTCCTTTTGTTTTCATATTTTAGTTATCAAAAATTTATTGAGATCTTCCCTTTCGATGGGGCAGTTTACTTTGTATTTTTCGGTATTTTTTTTTGGATTTTTTCGTTCGGGAATATGATGGGATCCCGTAAAATTAAAACGGAAGACGGAGCAGGGGTACACTGGGAAAAATGTGTATTGCTGTTAAGCAAATAAAATATGGAAAACTAAGGTTTAGGAGTTTTTCCTGAACTTAAAGAATTTTCCCAAGTTACAAGAAATAATTTCGAACCATATTGTTGAAATCGATGCAGACTACAGGTCATTTCCCATTACATATTGGATATTTTAGATAACTTTTTATTTTGGGTGGGTATTACATTATTTAGATCAAAGCCCTATATGATAATGGACTCTCTTTTAAAATGGTGTTTAAAAATTATTCAAATAATAAAATTTAGTGTTGCTTTGGTTACGAAATTGGGTGATGCTTGTGTTATATAAAACAGTGCATGTGAAGAGAAGGGAACTATCATATAAAGTTTTGAATAAGATGCGCTATATTGACCAATTATATCAACAATATTAATAATTTTGATTTTAGTAGAAGAACCGAATTACTGTAATCTATAGTATCATTAATTAAAGTTAACAGTTTGTTATTTCATTTAAAGGAATTTTTCAATAGTTATTAGCATTTTTCCTATAACGTAGGCAAACGTTTTTTGTAAGACAAATGCTTGTTGCCAGGTGCAGCATAGTTCTTTTTGTGAGTTTGGGTCGAACAGATGCGCTTTAGTCTTTTTTGGTTGATTTTTTTTTTAAATTTATTTTGTGCATTAAATATAATATATAAGTTTCAGTAGATTTAAATTTTAATTAAATTTTTTTTTAATTAATCAAAACCCTGACAAGGACCTGACGAAGAGTCCAGTTAATCATTTGGACTTGGAATCTAACTAAATTTAGTAATATTTTTCAAGCACATATGAAGTATCGTTCCGATTTCAGTAGTTTGGTTTATATATTTTGTTAGTTTGCTTAATTTTTCACAAAATTAACCTCACTCTTTTTCCTTTCTGGTTTTTGTTTGTTTGCTTTACTATTACTTTGCAGCTGAGGAAGAAGATGCCGCCTCATTTGTGAAATTATACTAAAAACTGTTTGTTATAGCCCCATTATCAATAAAACAGACTCCTGCGCAAAGTTGTTGATCTTTTTTCAGCAAAATTGGAACAAAGTACTACTGGTAAGAGCTGCTTGCGCATTGATTTTGTTTGCATAAAAACCAAATGTATAAATAAAATTTCTTAATCTTACTTTTAAATTTTTTCGGTTTATTTTATATATCACAGTAACACCATCGCTAGATCGCAGTTATGATATAGTTATCACCATTCTCTACAGCAGCTCAACTTTTGTCAACTTTAGTGAAACAATATTTCTTGTAGCCATTTGTACGCCTATCTAAGCTGTTTATAAAATGGATACGAGAAGAGTATGTATTGAAATAGATATCATATTAACATACAGTTTTAGTTAAATGATTTAAATTTGGTATACAAAGTTTGATTCTTATGAGTTTAATATGCTTGTGTAAAATGTTTTTCTATTTTGTTCAAGTAAGTTTAACAAAACAAATAATAAATAAATGTGTTGAGGTTTTATTTCAACATAATTGAGAAAGTAATATGCGCCTATCTATATAGGTAAGTGGGCCACATATTTACTAATTTATAAGTATAATCGGTAATGATCCAAAAGTATTGGCATACTATTATGTGTACCGAATGAAATTTGTGATTTGTACATGAAGAATTAAAACTAAACGGCAATATATAATCATTATTTTTCTGTACTTGTTCTATTGCACATATTGTACAGTTTTTAAATAATCGTATTCATTCAAACTTTTTGTTCATTTTACGGCGAACATTCACCTTTTCATAATCCCATTTATTATGTATGGATGTGATCTTAAGCCGCATTGGCAAACTGCTTGCCAAACCACATGTTTTTTTGCCAAATTTTTCAACAGCTATGGTAATAATTGCTCCGTCCAGTTCTTTACCTTTCTTTTTGATGTAATATTGGGGACCTGGAAGTGTCGAGAAATCCATTTTGACGTAGGTCTCGTCGTTCATTACGAAACAAGAATCTTTTCTTTCGTTCAACCGTTTGTTGTGTTTCTTTGCTCGATCGATCCCTCTATTAAATAGTTCAATACTTCTTTTGGGGATTTTTGACTTCTTGTATGTCCGTAGATTATTTCTGGTTTTAGCTCGTTCCACAATCGATTTGGTTGTTTTGGTTTTTCTGGCCAAATCTCGCACAGACATCGAGGGATGTTTCGAAATGACTCTTACAATTTTCTGATCCAACATTTTATTTGGAGCACCTGATTTTTCTCCGGATCCGGGCTTGCGTGATACAGAAAGATTGATTTGACATTTTTTTTTACATTTGTTACCGTATTATTGGAAACACCGGCCAATTTACCAATTTTTTTATTTTTATACTCGGGATGATCATTGCACAATCTAATTATTAAATCACATTTTTCTCCTTATGATGCGTCCATTTCGAAACAAATAAAACAAATGCCCAATTTGACGTTTATTCGTTTTTTTAAATTGTTTTTCTATAAAATAACGGTACCAGTTTTTTTCTTTTGCGTAGTAACCTATGAGATAATATAAATTTGGGAATCACAAATTTCATTCGGTACACATAATACCTATAATAATCCTAAGATTATAGCAAGAACCACTTCTTTTCGAGGCTGATATTCAATAATAACTGAAGTATTTCATAGTAATATAACGATTTCCCCCAATTGGATTGTCTTAAGGCAAATGTTGGCAGAAATTATAAACCAAAATTAGTAGGTCACCGATATTAACGTGTAATGTCCCTTTTTTATCAAACCCGGTGTCAATCACTATAGGGTTGTTGACAGTGTAATGGGATTTTTATCAATAATTGTAGTAGCTTTATTGCTCAATTATTTGAGAAATTGCCATACATAAGGGAGTTTCATTCATAATGTTGATAATTTATTTCTATGTAAACTGCTCTTCTCTCGAATGTGTAAACTAAAATCGCCAATACTGTTTAGTTAAAATTCCTTTGAAACTTCCTATACTTAGTTTAATTTCCTATACAATTATGAATTTTGTCCATTTGATTGTTTGAAAAAATACAGAGCATATGTAACTATAATTTCTTGTTGTCCCAAAAACGCTTTGGTTAGAAAGTATGTCAAAAATAGATAATTTTACCCATACTTTTCCTCGGTGTAGGGATACGGGATTTAAGGTAGTGGGACTGCCCTCTCGAAATCCTTGGCTACCAATACCGTCTTTCTGGCAGAAGTACATGCTATAGTATCGCGTAGCGGCCGGCATTATTATCAGGTTTATTAAGAGCCTGAATATTGACTGGGCGGATAATTAAGCAGGGTCCAAGCACAAAAGGTCTTTCAGGTCGCAGTGCGAGGTTGCTGAACGCCCACAACAACAATAATAATAAACATTGTTATATAGAATATGATAATATATAGTGGAAACAGGCCTTTACGTTTTTAAATCGCTTGCATTACATTTTTGTTTAGATATTGTTTAACTATACTAAAAATTCGATTCAATAGACAATTACAATTTATTCATCATTCGTTAGTCGTATTTTAGTTGAGCTAAAACTGAGTAGTTCAAAATGTATTTCAACCAAACGTCAACAGTTATAACTAGAAAGTAGTTATCACAGCATTCGAGCACATTCTTAAAACAGAACAATTTACAAATTTCAAACGATATGAATACATCGACATTTTGCTGTATAAAGTAATATGTATTTGGTTCCATTTGAAATTTATTTATAGATTTTTAGAAGGTTTTAATTTCTTAGAATGATTATTGGTCATATTCCAGTAATACCGATTTCAGAGTTAAAGGTTTATTGTAAAACACAGTAATTCCAAAATCAATTGTGTGTACATTTTCATAAATCACAACATTATTTTTATCACAAATTTATATCCCATCTTCAGGAAATCATGATTGATCGCATTTCTCAGATAGGTTGGATTTTGTTCTTATGAGTATTAAGCCCCCAACGAAACAAATTCGCAGTTACTCATAGCTAAGCTGTTTAAAATAATTTCTTTTTGTCGTATATATGCCAAACATTCTGTTTCAATTATGTAGAAACAAAATAATGTTTCTATATAAAATTTGAATAGTTCGTACACAATACGTTCAATACAAGATTGTGTACTTTCGTTTTTAGCTGCCTTAAATAAGATTGATTGATGTAAATTATTATACTGAAAACTTTGACCTAAAATGTTTTTTTAATTTAAATGTTGATTAAATTGAAATGCTAATTGTTTTATAAAAAAGAATTCTTTTTATGGGTTTTTTTTTACTGGAAAATAAGAAAACGAAGGAAAAATATATTTTCCTATTTTTTTAATTAACTTTTTTTGTTTCATCAAAATATGTATATCCCCAAGGTTGAGAAGGCGGTTTATCGTCGGATCAATTTTTTTTTTTTAAATAATTAAAATTATGACAGTGTGAGCTCTTTGTTCGTATTTTTGTAAATAAAAAGTTTTAATGACAGGATGATATGCAACATTAATTATATCTGTTCGGCACTTTACCCCCACATCATAAGAAGAAGTCGCTAAATATTTTTGCTCATCAAAACAAATCATAAAATTTCAAATGTTGTTCGTGGAATCGCAAGTTTTGTGAAAATCGTTTCGATGTTACAGAAAAATAAACACAAAATGTAATATTTGCAAAAACAACTTAAACAAGTCTTCTAAAAAAAATATTTACTTTTAATTAAATATAAAAAATCTAATTAATGGCATCAAAAAAAATTATGGAATAATATAAACAGAATTTATCATGTAGTTACATGATGGCCTCAAATTATAACAGTCTCTTTTATGACAGTGCGAATGACGTTAGATAATTGTATTTTTGCAAAATTTATTTCTTAGAAAAAATGCTAAATTTCATGTTAAATGTTATATCTTTTATAATAAATGTATAAGAACTCACATTAAACGCAAAAATTTCAAACACTCAATTGTAATCATTTAAACAAAAACTGACTGAGAAAGGAACAAGTTTCATTCTCACGCTTCAGATATAAAATACTATCTAATTCAAGAACGATTTGTTTTGTACGTGATTCTTTGTAATGGGAAATCTAACCAGAATACAAATCAGTTTTTACTTTTTTAGAGCTTTTATTGTTTTCGTCCTTTTTCTTATGTTTTACAACACAGTATGTATTGAATTGTCCTTCCATTTCGTATGGTATACAAGAATCAAATATTTATCGTTGTTTACATTGAATAATATCCAATATATCTCCGTTTATTGTATTTAAATGATGCAAAGGTAATATTTAGAAGTATGTTGCAGAAATGATAAATATTTTTAGATGCTGTTCGATTAATTTTTTTTTTTTTGTTAACTGTTTAATTTGTGTGAATTGGGTAGTTTTTTTTTTAGAAATGTGCTTAACATCTGATACATTTATTCTTTACCAAATCACCTTCATCCGAGAACTCACAGAGGCTTGTTTAATTATATCTAGAACGTTATATTTTCGTAGTCATTGCATAATATACTTATTGTGACAGACATTATCAGCTTCAATTATTGCTCTGACATCTTTTGTAAGAGAAGATGAGCATTTTTTCTTAACCATTATACATTCCATAATAAATCAATATTAACCGTTGAAATAGAAAACACTAGTACACTTCCATTTTTAGATTAAAAATTGCACACAAAAGATAAAGAATAATAATAAACATTTTTTATGAGTCATTGCTAGACCGTACTATGCAACAACCTGGTCCAAGCGGTTTCGATACCAAGAGAGCTCTTCGTACTGTCATAGACGATCAGAAGACACTACATGGCCTTCTTCGCCGAGAAGCCATCAGAACCTGATTGTGCCCGCGGGATCTCGCAATTAAGCCAATTTCATCGTTGCATTTGGGGCCAAATACTTTGGAAAAAGCGGAAAGCAAAGATGTAGGACAACGAAATAACCACTCCATGTTTTAGACAAGATGAGAAATTTCCGTCTTTAGATTTAAGAGGAGGTTCTCATCAAGCGATCAAAAAACAAGGTAATTTTCTTGAATTTTTTTTCATAGAAGGAAGTAAATAAACAACTTAAGGTTTTTGGACACTTATTTATTGAGTTTTAAAGTACAAAAAAAAAATTAAGAATAATTACGTCATGGGAATTGCTATACGTATTGTAACGTGGCCGTACCAAACAAAGGTGACTTATCGTTCTCCACTGTAGCACTTGTAAAAATTATTGGAAATCAAAAAATCAAAAATTTTTATAAAATATATAATATTTGCTCGGGATTGTACCAACAATATCAATAAAATGATGATTTAACGACGTAGCCTTAGTCAGAAGTGTAGCGTTTTTTTTTGTCTGTTCGGAAAAAAAAAATTATCGATTTTTGGGGCAAAAATTGGAGCTTACGGTTAGGTATTGTTCCTTTGTTTACTTTTTCTTAGCACTTGTTACTTTGGATCGTTTTTTTTGTTTCTTCTCGTTTTAGATTTCCATTGATTGGGGTTTATTTTGAAGCTGGACGAAGCAAAATTTATTTAATTTTATTTGTAAGTATTGCGTATCAATCACGTGATACGTCGTCGTGTGTACGCTAAATTTTGATTTTGAATTTGAGGTTGGTTATGTCGCTTAATTATCCCAATATAGTCCTAAAATCCATGTTAGTTGATAGGTCGCTATTGAATGTAGTCAGTTTGAATGTCCAAAGTCTAGTCCCAAATATTGACGAGATTCGTCACATTTTTAATGGCGCATCAGTGGACATACTTTGTTTCTCTGAGACCTTTCTAAATCCAAATATCCCTAATTCAGCTTTTGCCATAAAAGGTTTTAATATATTTAGGAAAGATAGGACGGTACCTCCCCTTAATTATGGTTGTTTATGTATGTTTGTAGGTGATCACATTAAGACTAGATTAGTTGCCATACCTTCTTCTATTTCGGAATTGTTAGTATCGGATTTAGAGTTTTTATTTGTCAACGTTTTCATTAGTGGTCGTAAAATCTTATTCGGTACCGTCTATAACCCTCCAAAAACTAGTAAGAGGTCGTATGCCCAATTTAAAAAATCCCTTGTGGGCTTAGAAAGTTTGTTTAGTTATTTCTCTTGTAGATTCGATGAAATATATATATCAGGTGACTTCAATTTCGATATACTCCAAAATTCCGGCTTCCCTCGTGATTATTTGAATCTTTTAAATAGTCTTAATTTATCCGTCCACAACACTGTGGCGCCGACGTTTTGTTGTCCAACCGCTAGCGGTGCCTCTTATTCCCTTATTGACCATATCATCTCTTTTACTGATAACTCTATTTTTTTCCATCAATTATCTCTCGGTATGGGATCCCATCATGATCTTTTAGTTTTTTCTGTGAATTGTTACTCTCCGCCTAAGCCTAACAGTTTTAGCTTTAGAGATTTTGCTAGTATAGATAATTCCCGCCTTTACTTAGTTTGTAACTCGGTTCCTTGGGAGGATATTTTTTGCTTTAGTTCGGCAACTACCAAAGTAGAATTTTTCAACTCGTATATTAGTTTGGTCTTTGATAGCTGCATTCCGCTTAAAAAGGTTACTTTCAAAGCGAAATCTCCGCCTTAGTTGTCTCAGGAAGTTTCGAATGCCATAAGTATTAGAGTTAGTAAATATCGTTTATGGAAAAGGTATCCTAATATTCAGTCTCATTTAGATTATAAGCAGGCTCGTAATAGAGTTGTAGGGTTAATTCGGATTGCTAAACGTAATTATTTTAAGGACAAGTTAGACCCTCCCTTCCTCCCAAGGTTTTTTGGCGTAATGTTCGTAATTTAGGCCTAGGCAGATGCAAGAGTAGTTCTAGTGGGGTGTTTAAGCCCAATGATATTAATAGTTATTTTTGCTCTAGTTTGAACTCGGGCAGTAGTACCGTCGATTTGTTCTCTAATGCATCCTCTAATTCGTTTTCGTTTTCAAATATTTCTCTCGAGGATTTACAGTGTGCCATTTGGAATATTAAATCGGAATCTTCTGGTCTGGATAACGTCAATTTAAAATTCGTTAAACGAGTTTTCCCTTTCGTCTCAAAATATTTGTTACATATTTTTAATTTTATTCTCACCTCCTCTTCCTATCCAGATCAGTAGAAGCTAAGTAAAATAATACCCATCCCAAAGATTAGTAATCCTTCAGAGCTATCCCATTTGCGGCCAATTAGCATTTTAAGTTCTCTCTAAAGCTTTCGAAATAGTTGTTAAAACTCAAATTCAATCGCATCTAAATAGCAATAGTTTAATAGTTTGTATAATTATAATTATATTTTTTACATTTAAAAAGTGCTTGTGACATTATTAAAAAAAGGAAATAAGTGTAACAAAATTTTTTTTTGTGTTTTCTTTCCTATTATTATATAAAAAATCGTTAGACACCTCGTCCTTTTCTGGTATTTTTCTGCAGGGTTCGCTAATTAGGTATTCAAATACTGTTAGAGATTTAGGCTTAGTTATTAATAAAACACTTTCTTGGGGTGACCATTTAGTTAGTATTAGTAAGAGGGTCTTTGGTATGCTTAGTTGTTTGTATAAAGTAGTAGGATTTTCTGATAGTCAGTTTAGGAAAAAAATGTTTTTGTCTTATCTTCTTCCCCATTTTATTTATGGTGACGTAGTTTTATTCGGTATGCTTCAGGAAAATATGAACGTTCTCCAAAGATGTTTCAATGCATTACTAGGGCTGCGGTCGAATCCTCGGGTAAATCATTTACTACGGTAAATGTAGATTTTTAATGTTCGTTTTTTGTTAAATTACGAATTTTTTTCTGTTTTTTACTCGTTCAGTTGATATAACAATAAAGAATAAAATATCCAAACGTGAAACAGTTACGTTTTTTTATTTCGTTTACCCTCCATCAAAAAAAGGTAAATGCATTTACCGAATTTTGCGGATTTACTCGAGAATTCGACCACAGCCTAGGTTTATTTTTGGTATTAGGAAATTCGATCATATTTCTGCCTACTCTAGCCTTGTTTTAGGATGTAATTTATCTACCTTTTACGAATTTCGCGTTTGTCTTTTCAAAGCTAAGAAGCCTTGTTATCTTTATAGGAAGTTACTTTTTAGCAGGTCTCATTCCTCAAACTTCCACCTGATTCCGGCCAAAAATTGTTGTAGGTCGCTAAACAAATCCTTTTACGTTAGGGGAGTTTCTCTTTGGAATTCAATTCCATTGGAAATTAAGAGTTTAGGATCGGCCAAATTATTTAAGTCAATATTTTTGGAGTGGCGTGATTGATGGGCAATACGTAGTTTATTAAATTTATTTTTAATATTATTGTTATTGTTATTATTGTTAATTTTTAATATTATTTCACCTCTTGCTGTACATTTTGTTGTAAATGAGCTATTGCTCAAAATAGAATGTGTATGCATGAGGTGGAAATTGTTTGAAAACATTTAAAAGGTTTTTGAAGCAGCTGCAATTTTTTTTTTTTTGTTCTTTTGTTCCGTTTACTCTGTTTCCATCTGTGCTTTTCCTTTTAATACTAAATTATTGTTAAAGTACAATAAATAAATAAATAAAACGTGGAAAATTAAAAAAAATGGCAGACTTACAATTTTTTGGTACCGGTTTTTCACGTTTTCTCGCTCTTTAAAGTGTTATATAAATAAAACAAACAGCAAATATTATCGGAATTTAGGTTTATCTTCCAATAAATTAAATGAACTTCAAAATAAAAAATAAAAATACTGATCCATTGAGAAGTTTTTGAGTTATCATGGAGACAGGATATAAAAAACATCGTTTTTCAGGAAGTTATTATGCCATAACGGTGGGAAACGGTTTGGGAAATATATTCTACACATATTAGACTATCAAAAACAGAAGTTAAAAAAAAGCGTATTTTCGGATCGAGTTTCATGAGAACCTCCCCTTAAGTTAAAAATGTGTAGCAGAGGTTGAATTATATGTACATATACAATGAGGTTCGTTGATTACGTTGAGATTGGAACCAATGGAAGTTGCAAGTTGTACTAGTAGATCAAGTAACTCCGAAATTTCGTTTAATTTCCGGTCGTTGTCCTAAGGTGTTTCACTTTTAAGATAGATGTATTCCAACTTAAAATCAAAGAGTATCGGCGACCAAGCTTCTCTTTGTCGAACACCAGAGCTAATTGTTAAAAGCCTCGATGCTTGTTCTCACACCATATTGTGGCTTCAGCCCTGTCATTCAACAAAATTGTTCAAATTTTTACGTATTCCAAGATATTTCAACGCGAATTATCAGGCTTACCTATATTATACATTTGACCAACATATTCTGGGGTCTGAAATATTATTTTTGGGGTCACAGGTTTGGCCGTGATTTACTGGGGTTATATCAAAAACTCATAAAACATTTATTTTTTGTTTAAACAACTTTTTTAGCCTTCACCATAAGATTCTGATAACTGATACAACGTGCATCTAGAGTTTTGGCAATGGGAAATTAAAAGTGTATCTGTGTCTGTTTACAAAAAAAAAAAAAAAATCGAAAACGTTTTACTAAACGTAGATGTTAAGCTACACACATCTATGTACATATATATGCGACTAACTACTTGTTTTCCAATTGACCTTCAAAATTGTTTCTGTCAGTGTTGGCAACTATTAGGTTTGGTGGGTGCCAGATTGAAGTCAAAATAGTACTAGATTGACAGTAAACAATATACATATTTTTTCGAGATTGAACTCAAAACAAGAATGGGTCCTATCGAAAACTGGGATAAGTGAAGAAATTTGCGACACGTTTTGACACGGTACTCTCTTTGAAAATGTGTAGTTTCGACACATTTTAATGGTTTTTGACAGCAAAAAATTCACAAATGCACAATTTTAGCTCCATTTACGTTCAGAACAGTTTCAATAATGACAACTGCTTCAAAATATACGAAGATATTTCAAAAACTTGCTCATGAAACAATAAAAATATTTTGTTTTCACTATTTTGTAATACCACACACACAGTTTTTGACACTTTTCGAGAGTTTTTAACATTTTTTGATCATCATTTAAGGTTTGTTACCTGTTATGACAAAATTTCCGAAAAGCCAGAATTTTTAGCATTAGTGCTAAATTGTAACATTGTGCTAATATTAGGTTGTTTAGAAATTAATGCAGGTTTTATGATTTTATTTGTTTCGACAATTTTTCAATAATAAAGAATTACGCAAAGAGTTTAACATTATAAGTCATTTTAAAGCTTATTTTATGCTCTTTCTTATCACATAATCTATTTGTAATCTAAATTGTAGTTTTATCTATTTTTAGGCCTTCGAAGTTAAGATGTCAAAACAAGAATTTCGCCAAATTTACTTATATGAATTTAAACTCGGCCGCAGTGCAGCACAAACGGCTCGAAACATCAATGAAGTTTGGGGCCAAGGAAGTGTTAACGAATGCACAATACAACGTTGGTTTCAAAAATTTCGTCGTGGTGAACTCAGTCTTGAAGATGAGAAAGGTCGCGGACGTCCCTCTGCCATTGACGACGATGAATTGAAGGCTTTGGTGGAAGCAAACCCACGCACGACTGTTCGAGAGCTTGCAGGAGACTAGGCGAAAATATTTGATTAATTTCGGAACATTTGTGCCGAATTGGAAAGTCGAAGAAGCTCGACAAATGGGTGCCACACGAATTGAACGAAAACCAAAAAAGTCGCCGTTATGAAGTTTGCTCTTCACTTCTTTTGCGCAACAAAAACGAACCATTTCTCGATCGCATTGTGACGTGCGATGAAAAGTGGATTCTATACGGCAACCGACGACGTTCAGCGTAGTGGTTGGCCGTGGTAAAGCCCATAAACACTTCTCCAAACCTGAGCTGCATCAAAAAAAGACTGTGGTGACTGTTTGGTGGTCGTCAGCCGGAATTATCCACTACAGCTTCTTGAATCCTGGCGAAAATATCACAGTAGAGAAATATTGTCAACAAATTGACAAAATGCACAAAGAACTAAAACGTCTGCGTCCAGCATTAGTCAATAGGAAGGGCCCAATTCTTCTGCACGATAATGCTCGACCATATGTTGCACAACCGACGATGCAGAAGTTGAACCAACTTAGCTACGAAGCTCTGCCTCATCCACCATACTCACCAGACCTCTCGCCAACCGACTACCACTATTTCAAGCATCTCGACCACTTCTTACAAGGAAAAGTATTCAACGACCAAATAGCCGCAAAAAAGCCTTCGAAGAATTCGTCGCTTCCAGAACTTCAGAATTCTATGCAACTGGAATTAATAAACGTGTATCTTGTTGGCAACAATGTGTAGATTCTAATGGTTCTTATTTCGATTAATAAAATTTATTCTAAACTGAGATATGTCGTTTTAAATAAAATGGTTGAAAACCTGCATTAATTTCTGAACAACCTAATAATATATTAATCGAAACACTAATAATCCAATTTGTTTTTATATGCTTTGCCATGAAAATCAAAAATCAAATTCGTGTCATCGGACCACCACAACTACTGACAAAACTTCAACTGAGGTCACTCCACAGCAGCTTAACCAACACATCCTCTCAAACACTGTGCACGATGAAAAACATCTCCCACACACACCAGCAATTCTAACCGCATGACGATTTTATGGTAGAGATTCTATCAATTTTCACTCCACTCATCCATACTTGACGGTTCTGGAAGATTGAGACAGGTTCTGTGCGCCTTCCTGAAAATCAAATTGAGATGTATTATCCCCCCCCCCTATAATTACCGCACTCCAGAACTCTCAACTTAAAATTCAAAACTAAATGCATATTTAAAACTTTAAAAATCTGAACCAATCTGAAGGTTAATAGGTCAACAAATTTACTTCAGATCCATTCCCAATTCAATTTCTCTTAAAATTGAAATCAAATTAATCCGTTACTCCCAAGCAACCTCCAATAAACCGACCTAGAAGATTTAAATTCAAGTTTAGACAAGGAAACAAAGTATAAGTTAATATCTCAGTGAAACAAATCAGTTAAGTATCCTCCACAGCTGATTTAAGGTCGTGGTTCCAACTTCCGGTTCCAAATCTAGTGCTGGTTCAGCTCCTGTTAAATAACTAAGTCATAATCCAATTCATTGTTTTCCAATCCAATTCACTAATTTGAAGTTTTCTGAGAACCAATAAGGTATTGTATTTCAATAACAGATTCAATAACAAGCCAACAGCGTACTTATTTAGGTCACTTTGTGTTCTAAATTGCCGCAATCGGTGATTTAAAATGAAGTCAAGCTTATCCTCAGAGTAATTTTTCCATGATTTAATTTCTTTCCTTCTGCATTCATCTAATGACTCCGACTATTTACTGCTTAAATTTGCACTTATCATATTATAATGATCGTTTATTTGTTATTCTGTTATAACTTGACACTGAACGGTAGTTGAATTGGTTATTAATAGATCTAACAAACTTTTGCTGGTTTGTGTGACTCTGGCGTATTCCTGGACTATTTGTGTCAATCTATAATCCTTAATTAGCTGATTTAATTTTAAACTGTAAAAATCATTGTTTTTTAGATTAATATTAAAGTCTCCAAATATAATATTGGGTTTATTCTGATTTCTGATTGATAACATTTTCAAACCACTCTTCTAAATTATTTAAAAATATTGCTTTAGTCGTTGGGAATGATCTATAATATACTACACCAAAGATTCCAGTCGTATATCCTTTAAATTAGCTTAAATAATAGGTGATAACTTAGCTTTGATTACTGATTAGCCTACATTAAGTCATTTTCGTTAAACTATTATTGTAGAATATGTAAAAGAAGCAACCTGATGCGCAGAAAAGGACGCCGTTAAATTTTAAGAATTCTTGCGTAACAAAACCAATTATTATCACGATTTGTCAACCAATTCAAAAGCAACCGGAATAAGATCAAATTTTATATTTAACCAATTTCAAAACTTTCATGTTACAACGGGCGGGGTAATTTTTTACTTTTTTCACTGGACTACTTTGTTACTTGCAATCATGAACTTCCACAACGAAAAGCAAAAATACATACCACTCTTTGATACGAAAATTTCAGGAAAGATTGTTTCAAATCATGATGGATCACCGTCACTTCGTTTGAAAGGAAATGTACAAGCTTTTAAAGATTTTTTAACAAATTTCTAAAATTTACTGTTGTTTAATCAAAATTAGAAAAATCTTGTATCCAACACAATGAGAAACGTCATTTTATGTAACTTGTATGTTACGCAAAATAACATGAGCTACACTAAATCGCACGAGTTACACCAAATTAGATTTCTTAACGCAATAACGATTATAACTTTTGTTTATACATGGTGTTGTTGGGTAATAATTAAATGATTACTTTTTTGAGTTTAATTTTATCACTTCGCATTAAAAGGACACCCACTTTTAGTGAGAAGTGATAGAATTAAACACATAAGTAATCATATAAATACTATCAATAATACGAGCTGCATCCAGTAATATAATTTTTATTGATCACTATAAAACCATATATAAACCAGCAAATTAAACAAGCGAAAATATAATAATATATTTCTAATGCTACGCCAATATTTCTTTATTACACTTAAGACGAAAAATCTAATTAAGGACGTAAGAAAACAAAGCAAATGAAAGAGTTTTCCTAATCTTATTTCTTTCCATCTCAAAAATAAAAAAATTGTCATTTTATTTTTGCTGTTACTTCTTTTATTTCGCTCTGCTAATTTTTTTTTTTTTGTACTTTCACAAACAAAACGAAGAAATGTTATTAAAATAAATTAAATCATAAAAAGAGAAAATTATTTTGTTGTTGCTCCTAATTATATAAAGCTTTTTATTTTATTTCACTTTATTTTTTTTTTTTGTGTAAACATAATACGAAACCAAATTAAACAACAAGCGAAACATTAATAAAATGAAAAACGAAATAAACTTGAATTTGATTCTTTTCATTTTTTATTTTTTTTTTCTGTTTTCTATAATATTATATAAGACCAAATTTATAACTTAAAGAATTTTTCATCTAATTTAATTTTTATCGTCTCAACAAAATATAAACTTTGAATAATTTATTCATTTTTTGGTTTATTATATTTTAAGTAAGTGTAACTTATTTTTGTCCTGTTTTATCTTTTAAGGATAACAATCAGCCGGTTTTGTACCAAAACAAAATTATTTACATACTTACAGAAATAATTGTGGTATTGTTTTCTTTGAAATAAGTAAAATTTTCTCTTAAATTATTCACAATTTCAACGAAATTCTAGAAACAACAGAAAAAATAATAAAACCATAAAATACACACACTTAAATATGCTTTTCGTAATTTACTTATGACAAATTTACATAAAAAATGTCTCATTACATTTATTTAACATTTAATTAAGAACGCATTTTTGTTCTAGTCTTCTTGTAGCGCATTAGGTACACACTTATTCCTTCTGATTACATTTTTATTTTTATTTAGGCAATTCGAACTTTTTCTCATAAAAATAACAAATAACAAATTAATCCTATATCGCGGCCTTATTTTTCTTACTCGTTATTTTCTAAGTTTTTTGTTTTAATATTTTTTTTTATTATTTATTTAGTTTAACTTAATATGTCTATTTTTAGTTTTCTACAAAACAAAATCCTCCGACGGTTAGGCCACCATTCTCAAGGAGCTTTGAAAAGTAACAACAAAAATTTCAACACTTAGCATGTATATACAGTCATCCCTCGCATTGCGCGAATTCTTTTCGAAATTTTGCTATAGCGTAATGTCAAAAAAACAATAGTTTATGATTACGAAAATAAGAATATTACGCTATAGCAGCATTTTCTAAAAAGAAGTCGCGCAATGCGAGGGATGGCTGTCAAAAATTCTTTAATTTGATATAATATGTTTGAGTTTAATTTTTCTCGTGTTCCCCATTAAAATAACGGGCACAATGTTTTTTTTAACCTTTGGTTGTCCCGTTATTCGATATTTTAGTTTTGACAGTTTTTCAAATTTGATTTCCACGTAGTGTTATATTTTCGGTTCTAAGTACGGTATCGTCAAAAGACATACCTTCTTAGAAAGATATTAGTTCAGCCTAATCAAATAATTAACTTTAATATAGTACCGTTATCTTAGAATTTATTGTCAGATAGATCTAACTTTATCTTTTGGCCTCCCCTAGTTTACCCAGCAGAGGGCTTTATAGTTCAAAAGCAACGTGTTTTTTATAATATATAATATAAGTATATTTGTGATGAAAAATAATTGAAAATTTACAGTTATGACAATAAATAAATAATTAAAAATAGTGCAAATCGTGAAATAATGTAGCTACATTTTCACCACCAGAGCTCCAAATCTGAAATTTATGGATTTTTCTTAATAATAATTGCCAAAATTGATTAAGTAGTATAATTAAAGAAAAGTTTACTAATAATTTTATAGCTTATACACTAATGATTCAAATAAATTAAATTCCGAAACGTCCGGGTCACGTTTGAGCACCAGAGGGTTGCAAAACTGAAAATAACGAATTTTTCGTACTAAAAGTTTTCAAAAATAATTAGATATCACAATGAAAATTTTATTTACAATCTTAAAGCTAATAAACCACCGATTCAAATGAGGACAACTTCTGAGATCGTTAAACCGTCCAAGGTTGGATCATTGAAATTAGTGCATTAGTGGAAAGTACGTCAAATCATATTTTTATGGAAGTTATGTTTTAATTTTTATGTTTCGAAAGTGTAGCACTAACTAAACAAAATATTTATGAATAATGATTTTTGTTGTTGTTGTTTTTTAAGATACAGTTTGTCAAATATTTAAAAATTTATCCAAATATTGAGGTAATTTTAAAGATAAATAAATTTGAATTATAAAATAATTATAAAAATGGTACAATTCTTAATTGCTTCTTTTTCAAAATGGCCGCTGAAATATTCTTTCTGAATTTGCTTCGATGTGTATATATTTTATCTTTTTTTTTATCTTTTTTCTCGTTTAGTTTTATTAGACATACTAAAAATTCAGTATATCAGGTCGTATAATTTTCCTACAAAATAAGTTTAAGTATGACAATTTTCAAATTTTTTGTATCTCAAAAGGAAATTTAAAACAAAGTTTAATGATAAAAAATATTTTATTACAGAATAAACACAAAAAATTCAAAATATTTACAGTTACAATTTAGCCTTCCTTTGAAGGAATGACTGCGTAAAAATCGCAAGTTCCCTTGAAGGTGCAAGTGCTATTCCACTTGACTAAATTGACTGATAGTAAAATTAAAGGAAGATAAAAATATACATTTGCTGGATGAGCGAATGAAATAAAAACCCTTCTCAGTCAAGAAATATTTGTGTCTCTAGTAGTGTGACTGCAATAAACAGTATCAAAATCAGAACATTTTATAGCAGTCACACTATCCCACATGCATAAAATTAGTATATGATGAGAAATATTTCTCGCACACTAATAACTTTACGGTTAATATATTTTTCAAAGTTTCTCCTTAAAATTTTGCTATAAAAAAATAAAAATAAAAAATCACATGACGTTTTTTTGGTAGAGATTTGTTTAATTTTTACAGAAAATATACTAAAATATTTACATAATTCTGATATGAGTAATAATAATATTTAATTTTTTAGATAATTTTGAGATATAAAACTAATCGAATTAATAGTAATATTTAATGTGTTTAATAATTATTGGCTATGTTTTTGGGTGCTGTCAAAATTTCTCCTCAAAATTTTGCTATAAAAAAAAAACGTTGTCGTTTTTTCTCTTTTACTTTTTTTTACTATCAGTCAATTTTTGTTAGTGGAATAGGATACCTTATATGTTCTCAAATCTACTAATTTATTGTATGTAGTTTGTTGGATGTGTTTGGATTTATATAAAGCGTCTGAAAAAATTCAAAAATCATGTCAGTCTTTAAGGTTTCTGCCCATTTGAATAATTCTTCCAGATTGGTTATGATACATCGTATCAGTTAGTGAGACTGGCTCTGGAATCTGGACGCAATTCCTTTGATAGTACCTCCTACTCCATAGCACGGTCCTTTTCGATGGCGAAATCCTGCAGTGCAAACATTATAAAAAAATAAGAAAATTATTATTCATAATTTTCTTATTTTTGTATAATGTTTGTAGGTACTGCACCATCAGTAATATAATACATTTTAGATATGTAAATCAGGACTTTTACTTTTCAAAAACTTGTGTCATGGTGAAGACAATCTGATATTATAATTAAGCTAATAAAGAATTAATGCAACGTTTCTCTTACTTTTTTGTAAATTACAACGGATAAATTGTCGCTTGATTATTCTTCCAATAAAACCCTTGTGCTGCATTTTGCATTATACATTTATAATTTTCTGCAAAGCCACAAGAAACAAGCACTTTCTAGGATTCAGACTTAATATTAGAACTAAAAACCGGTCAAAATGACCGGTTGTACATTTATTGACTCATTTTTTTTATTGTTATATATGTAAATAGTGTTTTGGAAATTTATGATGAATTTTAATATAATTACTTTGTTGCCTTATTAAAAGTCAGCTTGAATTTCCAAAAGAATACATACATATTAATAAAATAAAACGAATTCAATAAATGTTCAACCGCTCATTTTGACCGGCCGGTACTTCTAGCGTTGTTTTGTTTTTTATGAAGCAGCTTAATTGAGAAATTATCTAGAAATTTCTCTACTGGTTTCGAATATCTTTCCAAGAATTTTAACGGCTTACAACACTTTTTAAAACTACTCTACACTATCACTTATTAAAATAAACTACAGTTTTTGTTTTTCCTTTTGTTTAAATCAATATCGCTTCACACACAACTTGAAAAATTAAACTACTGGAAAAATTGATTTTGACATTAATTTTTTGCCTCAAAAATTATACTTGTTTTTTAATTACTATACCTTTTATTATAATTGTTATTTATTACTACTGTTTTTTTAAAGGAATTCCAAAAAATATTTGTAGGGGTATAGGATATCAGAGGGGTTGAACCTAACAAAATGCATGACTCTTATCAACATATTATTTTGATTTTACCAATTTTTGTACCTAACGTTTTTGTCTTTTTGTTTAAACGTTTAATTTATGTCGTAAAAAAAAGGTTTTCAGAAAAATAAACAAAACACATTATTAAAATTTGATTTTCATACCCAAAAAAAAGGGTAGAACAACATATTTGAACGTATTTGCAAGAAAACGAAATGAGATGATATGCTGATTGTTTAGTACGTCTAATAGAACTAAATGGCGAAAAAGGCACAAAAAAATAAGATGACCATGGGAGAAAATTCAAAAAGAACATTTCGGCGGGCTGAAGATGGTACCATTTTTTAATTATTTAATAATCCCTATTTCATAATCTTAAAAATGACTTCAATTTCATAATTTTCAGGTAGTAAGTTTATTTCTATAGCATTAAATACCACACCAAGTGCATGGAATTTTTTAATTAGTTGACACCCTATATCTTAAAAAACAACAACGACAAAAAATCATTATCCATAAATGTTTTGTTTACAGTGTCCTAATTCATATTAGGACCACTTTCCAAATTTTTTGATTTTAGATATTTTTATATTAAAATAAGAGGATTAAATTGAATTTCAAATGAGGAGTGTCTGATCAAAAGTAGCTATTTACATTTTCCATCATGTAATTATTTTTTTTCTATAATTTTTTTTTGATATCAGAATGGACCAAAAGTGACTTATTCTCTATCAAAAATGTCCCTAAAATCAGAAACAGTCAAAACAAGCTATAAAAAAGTAATCTTTAAATGTGCGTTTAAAACAGCCAGATGCCAGATCATTACAAAATATTTTTCGAATAAAGCCACTTTTGATCAGACACTCCCCAAATATATGTACATATATACACTACTCCAAAAAATTAAAGGAACACTAATTTTTTTCAATTTTTTAGTGTTTTTTGAAGAGCTGTATCTTAGTAAAATACGGTCGTACAGAGATGAAAAGAAAAGCATTTTAAAGCTTCAAATCTCTAGTTTTGAGACTTTTGAGCGGAAAATTTTTGTGAGATACTGTTATCACGCAATCATAAGAAAGAGCGCAAAGAAAAAAAATTCGAATTTTTTTTTTTTTTTTGTAAGGTGCCATGGGCTCGGGAAATTTGTTTTAAGTTAAACCAATGCATAGGTCGGTTAGCCTGTTAATTAGGCGTAAATTTAATTTCATTCTGGTCTCTCTATGTCAACTTTTTGCTGAGATATCTGACTTTGAATTAAAAAAGATCCTTTTGTCTTTGATCATCGATATCTCAGCAACCAATGACTGCACAGTAAACTTTAGGGCAGCCTTAAAAACTTCAGTAAATTTCCTACAAGACCCTTTAATGATTAGTGGAGAACAGATTTTTTTTTCACCCTCAATACTGATTTGAAAAAAGTACAAAAAACCGACTTTTTAGGTTGTTTTAATAAATCTACCGTTACTTTACAAATATTGATGAAAAGACTAATGTTGCCAGGTCATTTTACAGTTTAATGTACTTCTAATAGCCCTGTATTACTTTCAAATTGATCCATCCAACCGTTTTTTCGGACAGATTGATCAAAGTTTTACAAAACAATTAAAGGAACAAGTATTCATCAAAATAAAAAAACGACTTTTTCCACATTTTGCGTTAGTTATTTGTTAACCCTTAACGATCGTACGATTTTTTTTGTAATACTCGCCGGTAACAGACGATAGAAAATTAAATAAAGTTCTGCAATATGACCAATTATTATGGAACTTGGCCATTTCTCATCCGATTTTAGTGAAATTTGGTATGCACGATGGAAATGAGATTCTAAAATAATTTTTGGATAAAGTTCTGGAATATGGCCAACTAGGATGGAGCTTGGCCATTTCGTAACCGATTTTGATGAAATTTGGTACGCACAATGGAAATGGGATTCTAAACTGATTTTTCGATAAAGTTCTGGAATATGGCCAACTGGGATGGAACTTGGCCATTTCTTAACCGATTTAGATGAAATTTGGTATGTACGATGGAAATGGGATTCTAAACTAATTTTTGGGTAAAATTCTGGAATTTGGCCAACTAGGATGGAACTTGGCCATTACTTAACCAATTTTGATGGAATTTGGTATGCACGATGGAAATGGGATTCTAAAATGATTTTTGAATAAAGTTCTGGAATATGGCCAACTGGGATGGAACTTGGCTATTTCTTAACCGATTTTGATGAAATTTGGTATGCACGATGGAAATGGGATTCTAAACTGATTTTTGGATAAAGTTCTGGAATATGGCCAACTGGGATGGAACTTGGCTATTTCTCAACCGATTTTGATGAAATTTGGTGTTCGCGATAGAAATGGGATTCTATAATGAATTTTACCTAAAGTTCTTGAATATGTCCATTTAGGTAGGAACTTGGCCATTTCTTATAAGATTTTGATGAAATTCAGCATTTGTAATGAAAATTGAGTTTTAAAATTATCTTTAGATGAAATTCTGGAAAAAGCCGTATTAGGATGGAACTTGACCATTTTTTATCCGATTTTAAACCAATTCAGCATGAACTATAGAAATAAAACTCTATAATTATTTTTGGTTAAAGTTATATGTTAAAGTTGGAAGGCGCTTGCCTATTCCTTAAACAAATAAAAGAAATTCGACATCTGCTTTAAAAGTGAAAAACTAAAATCGTTATTCCATATATTTAATGATTTATTTAATCAATAATTTAAGAATCTCATTTCCATCGTGAATACTGAAATTCATAAAAATAGGATACAAAACTTCCAAGTTCCATGACAATTGGCCAAATTCTGGAACTTTATCCAAAAATTAGTTTAGAATCCCATTTCTAAGGCACGTGCTGAATTTCATCAATATCGGATAAGAACTGGCCAATTTTCTTCCTAGTTGGCCATATACCAGAACTTCATCCACAAATCATTTTAGAATCCCATTTCCATCGTACATGCTAAATTTTATCAAAATCGGATAAGAAATGGCCAAGTTCATCCCAGTTGGCCATATTCCAGAACTTTATCCAAAAATCAGTTTAGAATCCCATTTCCATCTCTCATCCCAAATTTCATCAAAATCGGATAAGAAATGGCCAAGTTCCTTCTTAGTTGGCCATTTTCCAGAACT
The DNA here is from genome assembly GCA_963556165.1 of Tipula helvola. Classification (NCBI taxonomy): domain Eukaryota; kingdom Metazoa; phylum Arthropoda; class Insecta; order Diptera; family Tipulidae; genus Tipula; species Tipula helvola. Next base: position 220,537,591 of record OY744482.1, on the reverse strand, counting down.
TTATCCAAAAATCAGTTTAGAATCCCATTTCCATCGTATATACCAAATTTCACTAAAATCGGATGAGCAATAGCCAAGTTCCTTCCTAGTTGGCCATATTCCAGAACTTTATCGAAAAATCAGTTTAGAATCCCATTTCCATCGCCCATACCAAATTTCATCAAAATCGGTTAAGAAATGGCCAAGTTCCATCCTAGTTGGCCATATTCCAGAACTTTATCCAAAAATCATTTTAGAATCCCATTTCCATCGTGCATACCAAATTTCACTAAAATCGGATGAGAAATGGCCAAGTTCCATAATAATTGGTCATGTTGCAGAACTTTATTTAATTTTCTATCGTCTCTTACCGGCGAGTATTACAAAAAAATCGTACGATCGTTAAGGGTTAACAAGTAACTAACGCAAAATGTGAATAAAGTCGTTTTTTTATTTTGATGAATACTTGTTCCTTTAATTGTTTTGTAAAACTTTGATCAATCTGTCCGAAAAAACGGTTGGATGGATCAATTTGAAAATAATACAGGGCTATTAGGAGTACATTAAACTGTAAAATGACCTGGCAACATTAGTCTTTTCATCAATATTTGTAAAGTAACGGTAGATTTATTAAGACAACCTAAAAAGTCGGTTTTTTGTACTTTTTTCAAATCAGTATTGAGGGTGAAAAAAAAATTTGTTCTCCACTAATCATTAAAGGGTCTTGTAGGAAATTTACTGAAGTTTTTAAGGCTGCCCTAAAGTTTACTGTGCAGTCATTGGTTGCTGAGATATCGATGATCAAAGACAAAAGGATCTTTTTTAATTCAAAGTCAGATATCTCAGCAAAAAGTTGACATAGAGAGACCAGAATGAAATTAAATTTACGCCTAATTAACAGGCTAACCGACCTATGCATTGGTTTAACTTAAAACAAATTTCCCGAGCCCATGGCACCTTACAAAAAAAAAAAAAATTCGAATTTTTTTTCTTCGCGCTCTTTTTTATGATTGCGTGATAACGGTATCTCACAAAAATTTTCCGCTCAAAAGTCTCAAAACTAGAGATTTGAAGCTTTAAAATGCTTTTCTTTTCATCTCTGTACGACCGTATTTTACTAAGATACAGCTCTTCATAAAACACTAAAAAAATTGAAAAAAATTAGTGTTCCTTTAATTTTTTGGAGTAGTGTATAATAATTACGTATTTCGTATTTTGAAAGTTGTTAAATTAAATTTATTTTAATTTCTTGTTTTTTTACAAGTTTTTCTTTTAAAATCTAAAATCGGACAAATTTCTTTAAATCTAAATACTTAAAATTACTAACTCATCAAATTTGCCTCGACTCGATGAACATGATTCTATGGTCACGTTGATCAACCATGCGCTCAAAACAGTTTATGTTGCAGAATTGGATTTGCTGCGCTAATTGTCTTATCATTCAAGTCACGTGGTTTTTCTTTTGTTTGCGTGGCAGTTTCTGTGGGAACTGTAACCGTAACTCCTCCCTGGGGTGAAGAAAAGTCGTCCCCGACTTTGGTTTTATTAGCGGCTTCCTTTAACAATCTTAGGGGTGGCAAAACTTTCAAGTCTTGCGGGCGACTTTTGACTAAATTAAATCTGGAGGTCTACCAGAGAAACTATATTTAATTGTTAACTGTATTTCATTTATTTGTTTAAATTCAAGACAAAATTAGAAAGTTTTATATCACTTATAATACAAGAATTTTAAAAATTTAAATATAAGTTTATTTACTACTGCTATTACTTGCACCTGATACGTGGCACTGCATCTTATCATCAAGTTCTTCATATTTTGGATCATATGAGCTTATGGCGATTCGCAAGCATGATGCCAAATGATCATCCGTTAAACAAGATCGATGTTTTGTCTTAATGCCATTCATTGAAGAAAAAGCTGATTCGCAAAGATAGGTGGATCCAAAAAATGCGGACATATATCCAGCCACTCTCCGCAAAATTGGACCATATAAATCTGAACTGTTTTTTAAATATGTTTATAAAGAGATTTAACAGTCAAAAAGTTTTTTAAATATGCATTTTCTCATATTGCTCGCGGGCGACTTTCGATAGTTAATCGGTCGACCAGTCGACCGCGGTCGACGCTTTTGCCAGTCCTGAATTACAATATTTCCTTTTCGCGAATGATTTTGTCTGCGTTTTTACCCTTTTTCGTCTTAATGTACTTAATTTTACACGTTACGTATAATAATAAAACAAAAATACGCATATTGATGAGAATGATGTACCTCCTGAAAGAATCTGTAACCAATTATGGTGATTGTATTGCTTTAAATACATATGGTTTAGTCTTTAGTTGTTTCCTGTTCTTAATGGTTTCTTGTTCGATTGAGGTTATATTTTGACTCACTGACTTACTGTGCAGTTCCAAATTTTTACTAGAAAGTTCCCTGTCAGGTTTATACATTGGTTTTGCCTTGCTTGTAGACTACGTCGTAGTCAACATTTTCAAGCTCCAAGCGCCATTTCAGAATTTTGGAGTTTTTCTCCGAATTTTTTATAAACGTGAGCGGTTCATGATCCGTAAGAGGCGTAAACTTATTTCAGTAAAGGTAGGGTTTATATTTTTTAACTTCCTAAATAATAGCCAGCGCTTCTTTTTCATTCGTTGCGTATTTATTTTCAGTAATGTTTAGAGTCCTGGACGCGAATGCAATTGGTCTTTCAATTTTATCATGCATTTGTGAAAGCACCGCGATGCCTTTTTTTTAAATTTTATCATGGATTTTGTGATTTTCGAGTATTCTCGAATAAACCGACAGTAGTACCCTGACAAACCGAGAAATTGTTTAATTTGTTTCTGAGTGGTCGGTAGCAGCCACTCTAGAATTTTTTGTATTTTGTCCGGATTTGGCTTGACTCCTTCCTGTGTGATTACATGACCCAGGAATTCCGTTTCTTTCTTTAAAAACTCGCACTTGTCGAGTTGAATCTTTAGATTAAAATTTGATAGTCGTTTGAGAACAGTCTGAAGATTTTTTATATGGTTGGCTAAATTGAATCCGACAACTATAATGTCGTCTAAATATACATAGCAAATCTTTCCCACTAGTCCATGTAGGACATTATTCATGGCTCTTTGGAAAGTCGCAGGGCCCTTTTTGAGAGCAAATGGCATTCGAGTAAACTCAAAGTGCCCTTGATCGGTTGATAATGCAGTTTTTTCTTGAGAGAATTTGTCCATCTGGATCTGATGGAATCCTGATTTCAGGTCTAATGTTATAAAGTAAGTGGATTTCCCTAGACTATCTAATATCTCCTCGATCTGTGGTATGGGAAATTTACTGTCGGTAGTTTTATCATTTAATTTCCTGTAATCATTAACTGCCCTAATTTTACGTATACTCGAAGCGTCTGGTTTTTTTTTTACTACCCAAATTAGGGAGGAATAGGGGCTGCTTGAATTTCAGATTATCCCGCTATCCAGCATTTACATTTACATTTATGGCTGGATGATTTTTCATTCACAAGTGCAAATGAGATTTAGGATAAGTGAACTGGTTACGCAGTCGCATCTCCTAAACCTCGTATATATCGAACAAGTTGTATATCTATTGAAGATAATGTCTGACGACTACGCTGGACTGTACATCGATAAGCATCTGCAAACAACTACACAAGATATATTTCGGAGGCTTCCTGTAAAGCATCTAACGTCTCATGCGTCGTCCTGAATTCATCGTATAATTTAAATATTTCTTTTAACAACCGGCCGGTGCACGTGGAATCAGTTTTCCTGTACTATTTTGATAAAATCTTATTTCACGCACAGGCTTATTTTGTTTCCGTTTATGTTTTCTTGCAGGCATATTCTTTGATGGCTTGGCTGGCTCTTTAACACCTGATGGCCGCATTTAATTAGTCTTTGGGGTTTACTTTACAGAACACAAATTAATAAAGCACTATTTCTGCATTAAAAAATGATACATACATAAATACAAAAGTGATTGTAATATTTTGACTCAAATGACATTTCCTGTATATGGTCCTCTACATCCCTTTTAAAATTATGGGGGTATCTGTAAGTTCTAGTATATACTGGTGTTCATCTTTTGTTATTATCTTGTGCTTGATTACTGTTGTTGCAGATAGCTTTTCATTATGCGTCAACAATACTTCTTGGTCATCGTAAATGTTATTTACGAGAATTTGCTTCTCGTTTTCGCACAAGTGATTCATCCTAATTAAACTTTCGATAGTTTTCTTGTCTATAAGTGTATCTCTATACACTTGAATCGGTTTAATGGTCTCGAAATTATAGACATTAAACCTAGTTTAGGTAGTTGTTTTGGTGGATCGAGATGCCTACTGAGTATTTTCACTGTAGTTTTGAAATTTTTTCATTTGTACAATTCAGGTTGTAAAATAATGTTTTCTTTTAATTCTTGGTGATTAGTGACTAACCATTCACCATTTTTTGAGGTATCAAATGTTACCGTATGATGGTAAACATTTTTACTGGGATAATATTTGTAGAATTTCATGATTTTATTGTTCAATGAGATAGTGAGAGATTTGTAGTCAATTTTCGTATCTAATTGAGCCCATTGACTGGGAACCAAGTATTCCATCAAAATATTCATGGAAATTAAGTTCGTAATATGATTGTGGTGGTAAGCTGTGTCCTAAAAAATTTACTTTTCCAACTTTTTGTTCCTTTTCGTGTGCCTAATATGTTTTTTACTTGTGATTCTTAGGATATTAATAAGTGGTCTGGTATTATTTTTGGCCTAATTATATTTTTATTAGCGCTAGTATCAATAAGTAGTTTAATTGTTTGGTTGGTTAATCTATTATGACATTTAAGAAAAGGAAGATAATTTAGCCTTCCGAGTCTAATTGTGGTCCTCCCAAAAATTTTCGGTATTTTGAATTTCCATTTCTTGTTCTTTATCAATGTCGTTAGGGATTACTATAGTATGAATTGCGCTTTAACGCGTGTGATTTTTCCTGAACCGGCCAATTTTGGTTCTTTGGCTGTTTTCTAAACACCGACTTATTGACTTATTCGAACTTATTCAAATAAGTCTGCTGAAAAGGTGACTTATTCTTTAGTAATTTTTCCTATACAAAACTTATTTATTTTTGGTGTCATGGAAACATTCTGTCTGATTATTGTGTATTTTAAAAATTTTTCAAAATAAGTCGATAAAAGCAATTGGAATGACTTCATTGACTTATTCCAGATGGCGTCAAATAAGTCAATAAGTCTGAAATAAGTCGGCGTTTGGAAAACAGCCTTTGAACTAATTTGTTCCGAATTTTTTTTCGGTTGAAAATTGGATTTTGCTTGGTTATTAAGTTTTTGTGAGTTACCCGATATAACTTCATTGGAATTAAATTTACAAAGGAATGCATAGGCTTCCTCTAACCTATGGTTTCGACTTGAATGCTTTGCGAATATTCGCAAAGGCAAATTTTTTGTTTCATGTCACTGTGTTAGAAAAATTTTGTATTTGGATTACCAAATAGTTTTATGCGAGTGAATTTTTTCCTAACTTTTCCTAAAAAATTACAACAACAATGTTATTGCATTAGTAGTGGTGCAAAAAGAAGTCATTTAGGCAAACTCGATTTAAAATATTTAAAAAAACGAAAGCGACAATTAAACATTTTATTAAAACAACAAATTTATTCCTCGTAAAACATAAAAATTGTGCAGTAATTAAAATTATATCAAATTAGAAAATATTGGCTTACATAAATAAAATAATGTAAACATATTGCAGAGCAGCGCTCCAAATTAATAATAACTACTTTCTAAGCGTTTAGCATCAACTTCAGTGGTATGGCTAGAATTCTTAGATCAATAGGAAAATATGTGCCAAATTTCAGAAATATCTAATGGGTCTCACAGGGTGTCCATGGCGATTGAAAAATATAAATAAAATTAATTGGGCCATAGAAGCATTCCTAAGCAATACTAACTACTTTCTAAGCGTTTATTGAACAACTACTTTCTAACCGTCAATTGAAAAATGTTTAATTGTTTAATTCAATATTTCTACTACCGCTACATTGCGTTCGCTTGATCTCGGCGGTTGGGAGGTCGCATGCTTACTCCCTAAACCCGCCGACACAGTGGATTCAATGTACACCGCTCATCAATCCGTGAG